>CM045573.1:7173767-7614599 GCA_024721245.1 Mitragyna speciosa
GAGAGTGTAGCAGGTCCAAATGGCTATACTGGTACATTTTTCACCAAGGCATGGGACATAATTCAGCATGATCTTTACAATGCAGTAGTCAACTTTTTTTGTGATGCTCAATTACCTAGATAGGTGACGCCGACATCAATTGTTTTGATTTCAAAAGTTTCAAATCCTCAAGAATTCTCGCAATTTCGCCCAATCAATTTGTGCAATTTTGTGACTAAAATTTTCTCGCATCTATTGGCAGACAGGTTGGTAGGTATTCTTTAAAAAATCATAACTCTGAATCAGAGTAGATTTATCAAGGATTGGGTGATTTTGGATAATTTCCTACTTGCACAAGAGTTGATCACGAGTATTGGTAAGAAGAAAAGAGGAGGAAATATAGTTGTTAAACTTGAAATATAGTTATTAAACTTGAATATTTTTGGTTCATGTTCTACATGCATTTGGGTTTGGGGAAAGATTTATTGACATGGTTTGGAGGCTCATATCCAATTCCTGGTTTTCTATTATTATTAATGCGAGGGCTTGTGGCTTCTTTAATTCTTCCATGGGTCTTAGGCAAGGTGATCCTATTTCTCCAGCCCTCATTAGTATTGCTGCTGAAGCACTATCTAGAGGACTAAATTCACTAACTAATTTGTCAGGTTTTTTTGGCTTTAGTGTCCCAATGAGGTGTCCATCTATAACACATCTTGCCCATGTTGATGATGTTATTATTTCTCCAGTGCTGAATCCAAGTCCTTGAAGATGGTGATGAAGGTGCTATCTGATTATGAAACTCAATCAGCACAGAAGATTAATGTGCATAAAAGTTGCTTTTTCATGCATGAGAAGGTATCAAGATCAAGAATTAATTTGATTCGGTAATTGACAGGGTTTACTTTGAAGTCTAACAAGTAATAAATTTACCTATTTTGTTATAATATTTTATATATGTTTGTAGTGTGTTTTAAATATGTTTTTATTATTTTTTACATTAAAATGGCTCAATTTCATTATTTCCCATCAAATCAAAGATTGCTCCAAAATTAGGGTTTTTGGTTCGAAAATTAGGGTTTTGAGACAAAAATATTATTTGGAGCAAATTAATGCCCAAGTTTATTTTGATTATGTAGGAAACTGATGATTAAACACAATTTGGATCAATTGAAGCTCAAAGAATATCAAATTCAAAGTTGATTCAAGTTGTACCAATTTTATCAATTAAGTTTGGAATTTCCGAAATAATTTTTCTTCGTTACATCCTACCAAGAAAATTATGGTTCAAATAGTGGAAAAATGTCTCAAGGGCATGGAAGGAATAACCAAAAATTAAAAAGGGCAAAATGGTAAAAGAGAGTGATACGCGGACCACGATACGCTAGCCACCACTCGCATATCGCATCTGCATATCGGCACCAACTTGCAAATTTCGGCTCTCTTCAACTTGCAGCGTGTTCACACAACTTTTGCAGATAATTCCAACGTCCAACTACATTTTTGGAATCCCTAGAAGATAACACAAAGCTCAAGGAAGACTTTTGAGGCAAAAGGAATCAAATTTCATCATGAAGTCTTCAACTTGGACAAGGACTTGAGCTAGGGTTATTTCTATAAATAGATGCCTTTGATTCATGCTTAGTTATATGCTTAGTTTTATGCTTGAGAAAGCTAGAACTATAGCTTGGTAGGAGGAGCACTCCTTGTAAATACTTAGAGTAGATTTTCTTTCTTAGTTTTGTAGTAGGCAAAGTCATATTCTTGTAACAAGACTTTGGAGGAACTACTTTGTATTCAACATGTTTGATCGAAATGCAAGGACAAGTTTTGGAGCCAAGTTCATCCAACCAATGAGCAACTCTAACCTTATTCCTTTTAGTTTCATTCATGCATGCTTGTTTACTTTTATTTATGTGCTTAAGTTTATCTTAAATATGTTGAACTAAGTTGATTTCCACTAGGTTTAGGATGAAGCTCTAATATGAGTTGAATTGGTTTATGGCCTATTTATTCTTGTTTATTCATTTACTTGGTCTTAACACTTGTTGTTGATTAGCTACCAACTTCAAGTCATCTAGTTGTTATTTGACAAAGAGATTTGCACTTAACAATGGAAAGAGTAAATGGAACTTATGTTGAATCTCACGAGAGTAGTGATTCACATAGGTGGATTAAGGTTTAAAGCCACAATTCATGAGTTTAATGAACTAATGCATGCTAGACTTTACCACGAGAGTAGGAAAGCTCATGTATTAGTAGTCTTCCATTCATAGAGAGATCTAGTTTGGAGTAAAATGGAATTGAATCCTAAACATGAATAAAATCATCTATGGCCATAAGCTAACTTTCATATTTAGTGGATTCTTAAGCCTAGTCAACTTTGTTTAACTAGTTTCTTCATTGTTTGTTTACTTGAAATTGATTTTCCTACCATTTCTCTACCTCTAAAGTTTGATTGTTTAGATAATAAAGCAAGTTAGTAGCTTTAGGTAGTTGCTAGTTCATGTTTCCTCGTGGGATCGACCCTAATACTCGTCAAAACTACAATTGACCCGTGCACTTGCGGAACGAGTATTAGGTTATAAATTTTATTACTTGTTTGTGTGATTTTAAGTGGATTTATTGCTATATTTTGATATAACCTAAACTCACAATCAAGTTTTTGGGCCGTTGTCGGGGAAGCAATGAAACTTTGGCAATATCAAAGGCAAATACAAGCTTTATTAGTCTAGACATTTTTAGTTTTTCTTATTTTGATATCTCTTGTGTTTGGTTTTCTTGTAGGTACCTTGTGAATCAAGGGTGAAAGAAGGTGAAAACAAGTTAGAAGTTGATTCAAGCATTTCATCAAACACATGGAAGGCAACTCTTATTGGAACAACTATTGGCCTTATAATGAATACAAGTCTAGTATTCATGAAGGTATGTCTTTTAATGATAAGGTACAAATGTTAAAATCACAAATGGATACATTAGAAGGCATGCTAATGGAAAGGATTTAGGTCATGATTCAAGTGTATATGTTCCTTGTTGTACTATTTGTGGAGGTAATCATGCATATTTTGAATGTGGATATAATGATTATGTACAATTTGGAAATAGATTACACTTATTCACCTCAACTATGAACATTATGCTCAAAATGATAGTTTGGGGTGGATGGACCAATGGAATCGAACCAAATCAACCTACTTATGTTGAACAAAATTCATCCGTGAACATGAAGCCTCAAGCCAATATGGATTGAAATAGATAACATGAGTAGGAGATTGGAAGGCCATTTTGCTAGGATTAAGGAAGCATGGAACTCTAGGAATGAGGAACCAATGCAAAAAGACAATAAAGTGAACTTAGAGTCACCATGTGTTGAAAATGTCCATGTTCAAGATCAAGTAGTTGAAAGTAGGAATGAGGAGATCAATGATACTTTGCTTAATAATCCTACTTTTGATGAAAATGAAGTTAAATGTCAAAGAGGTGTATGTGCCAATAATGTGAATAACATGGAACATTATGGTATTTATGATGAATATGCTTATATTTGTTCCATGTGTGGTGGTAATCATGAGAATATAATTGTGGCTTAATCTAACCACCATTAGAAATCTTATGTTAATACACTAGACACCTCTATGCATGATAAACATGATTTTGAGCATGATAAGTGAAATTCATGAACATGCATGTATGGAAAATAGTGGTGAAAGTAGGAAATGGACCAAAATGTTCAACATTTAGAATCCCCAACTTGTGAAATCATGCATGAATTTCATGAAAATGAATGCAACGAAATGCTTGATGATTCTACTTTTGAACTATGTAGCAAGAGCAATGTGAATTAAGGAGAATGATTACTATGTGTGAAAAAGTAGTTGAAAATGTGCATATTGATGATAAATTAGTTGTTTCATCTACTTGTGAACACATGAATGAACTTGTTCTTGATGAAGAAATAGAAAATTCAAAGGTAGAAATTGAGGAGTTTAAATGAATAATCATTTTCCTTTCACTTGTGATTTTGATTTTCTTGGTATTGAAAGATACTAACACAAGAGAAAGGCATAGCCAATCATGGCTATGAAATCGTTTAAAGTGTTCTTTTGTCATAGGTATAATTGCACAATGGATTATGGACATTGGGAGCACTTGTTTAGAGGCAAGGGATGCACCTCTACTTATTGAATCAATTAAGCACTAAAGGTGTATTACATCCTTTGTGGGATACTCCAATCACGTGATGTGGTTGAGAAATAGTCTAGCTCTAGACTATAAATGAAGTGCTTGTTGGGAGGCAACCCAATGTTTATTAATATTTTTGTGCAATTTTAGTTTGTATTATTATGTATTAAGTAGTTTAAAGTAGTGTTTAGTTTCTTTGTTTTGTAGGTATGCAATTGGAAATTGATGATCAAGTTTGATTCAAGAGGTTTCAATCATGAGTTTGATTCTTAAATCCCTTCTTCTTTAACGTTTCATGCTAATGAAGAATGTTAACATGAATATTATGTGCTATATGATGTGTTTTAGAAGTTGGAAGTGATGAAAAGTTACTATTCATGGTTGAAAAACTTTTTGAGCAAAAAGGTTATTTGGAGGTTCAATGTGATTATTTGATGTTTGGCCTACTTTTATGCTTAATATGCTCAAATAAACATGTGTGCATAATTGGTTTGGAAAGTACATTCAAATTTTGCAATTTATGCATCTTTAAAATGCATGCTCAACCCATGCAATGTGTTGTGATTTTGATGCAAAATTTGAAAAATTTGTGTTTGTACAAGTGTATTTTCATGATTCAAACTTGTTCCTATTGTTAAAGGGTTCAAAAACATAATAAATTTAAGTTTGAAAGTGCTGCAGAAAGTAGCATAAACCAATGGAATATTAACCTGCAAACTGAAAAATCACTGCCTGTTGCAGGAAGTGATACGCGCCACAGAGATACGCGGGCGTCCGCCACATATCACTGACGCGTATCAACTTTTGGGAGCTCTGCATGATACGCTGCATAGAGATACGCGGCAGGGCTTAGTGATACGCGGGTACACACTCGCCGATCACTGTTTAAAGTGGTTTTTCATATTCATTTTATTGATTTTCAATGGGTTCACTTGCAACATGTGTTTCATGGTTTATATATATGTTTTGCACACTCAAATAAACACTTTAACTTGTTCCAATCTTGCATATTCCTAGTTTAAGTTTAGTTTGTAATTTTGAATACATGGCATGAATGGGTGATTTTTTATATGAAGCAACTATGACCAAGTTTCTTTAGCATTTTACTTCATCAATACATAATACATTTGCTCATATTACTTGTCTTTAAATTTTCAACCCTTTGAGCCATATTGCATAAACTAAGTGTGGGGGAATTCAAGCCTTTCAAGTATGCTATGTTCAAGTTGTGTTTCACTAGCTATTCTTTTATCAGCTAATATAGTATTTGAGTATTTTTAAGCTTAAGACAAGGTTAATGAGAAAAGTGTAGACCAAATGTGAAACATGATAAAGCATTGCAAAGAGAGACTTGCCAAAAGCCCATGGACTTCAAAAATATGAACAATTTCAACTTTTGGATTTTCAAACCAAACAAGGGGAGTTTTCTTGTTCTATCTTTCATTCTTACTATTTCCTTTACACATTGAGGACAATGTAGCATTCTAAGCATGGGCAGGAGATATAAGAATATGTTTGGTTAGGAATTGGACTAGATGGTGTGCAGATATTGTTTTGGTAAAATATGGCCTAAATTTTTTAAAATTTGCTTCTTTAACATGTTTTCATGCCATGAACTTGTTAAATTTCTTCACTTTTTGAAATAATTTATGCAACTCTGATTGAATAATTTCCACAAATATATGAAGAAATAGTTATTATGTGATTAAGAGTTTTGTTTTTAAGAAAGCATATCTTGTAAAATGGGTGTAATTATGTCTTGATTTGGCATGTTTGATTCTAAATTTCTTTTGGGAGATTAGGTTTGTATTACTTGATTTGTGTGTTTTTGTTCATAATTGTTATACCTAATCTAACTCACGTCAAAGTCATTGCCAATTCGATACCTAGGACGCTCCCTTTTATGCTGGGAGAAGGAAGTCTGTGTATTTCTCAGATATGTGTCCAGCTATAATAACAAGGATTCTTAGCTGGAAAATCATTTCCGCTCAAGTGGTGGTAAGTTAATCTTGATAAGAAATGTGTTACCTTCCATACCTCTCCATATGTTGGTGGTATCTCAATAATGATTTGATCATATTGTTCCAAGTCCAATTCTCACAAGTCAAGCTTCAAGCTATTTCTTGGCATGTATTTTATCAATGGGTGAAAAGATCAAGGAGGCAATATATTCATAAAGTTGTGTGTTGGATGAGGCCAAATTCTACTGTTCCAAAATTGAACACAGATGGATGATCCAAGGGGAATCCAGGAATAAGTGGAGGTGGAGGAGTGCTTTGAGATTCAGCTGGAAGACTTGTATTTACCTTTTCCACCTTTTTTGGGATGGCTTCGAGTTTACAAGCAGAGGCTTATGCTTTGGTATTTAGGATACAGCAATCTCTCTGAATGAATATAAATTCACTTCATGTTGAAACTGACTCTAAATTATTGGTGAGTATATTAAAAGGGGAATGTTGAGTTCCGTGGTCTAGAAGACAAGAAATTGAATATATATCACATAAAGCTAATAGGTTGGCATCAATTTCCCATTGTTACCGAGAGGAAAATAAGGTAGCTGATTGTATGTCTAATTTTGGTTGTCTAAAGCAAGCATCTTCAATTGTTACTACTGAAAAGGATCTTCCATAGGATGCAAGGGGGGAAATGCGCATGGATAGAGCTGGTTTTCCTTCATTATGAAGACATTTTTTACATATGAGTTGTTAGTTCTTCACATAGTTTAGTCAATGGCATTTTATTGTTAAATTGTCCTCTAGTTTCTGCTATTTTCTCTTTTAAATTGGAGGTAAGGTATTAAGTCCCCTCATTGTAATAATTTTATCATTAATAAAATTTAAGAAGTGGCAACCTTCCCCGTGTACGAGGTTGGCCAAAAAAAAGGTAAAATTCGTATGAACATTATCACCCCTATTTATAAGGTTATATAGATGATTCTAGAACTTAAAATTTAAAGCAACTACTAAAGACTAAACATAAACTTGTTGAAATACTTAACATATAACAACTTGTAACTAATTTGGAAGTTTAAACAGACAAAAATAGCCAAGTTTTAGAACAACTTAAAATGCCACAAAGGCCTTAGAAGACTAGTCGTCCAAGTACTCCAAGCCCAACTAATACGTGGGTTATGTGTGTAGTGACACCTATCTCAATTTTTGAAGCTTCACCAACGGATGTTGTCATCTTGTGCAAATTGGAGGTCTCAAAGTGTTCAAAGCATGGCAATAGAGCATGTGAGATGGCTCATTGAGCATCCAATCAAGGGACTAAAGTCTGGTGGTCGCATCTAAGGTTGAAGGTGCGAGGCAGGATCTTCAATGGATGAGACTAAGAGTAGCAATTGAGCATTCTAACCCTATCCATGAGGGTATTCGCGCACGGATAGGGCCGCGGATAGCAATAGAACCGAATGCTACCAGGATGGAGTTTCTGGTGGTATCCGTGCCTACAATCCGCACACGGATAGCAGGCGTGGATACGAGCAGATTCGGCAAGTTTACTATTTCTGAATTTTAATTATTTTTCTTTTAATTGAAATAGTGATAGGGTGCTAATTAGTGGATAAATTTATGTTTATTTCCTTTTTATTATTACCGAATATTGTGCTAATTGATTGATTCTACTCATATTTGGTAAAATTGATGTTAATTGCAGGAAAGTATATAAAGAAGGAAATAAAAGGAAATTAAGAGATTTTTTCATAAAAATCACTTGCGAAGTTGCGCGGGCATGCCTAGTCCTCACGACCAAGACAAAACGCCCAGAAAATCCTGCACAGCAACTTCCAACTTGGAGTCACAGGTTGGATGGACGTTTCCCCCCTAGTAGTTTAATTGTGTTAGGAAGTTATTTTTATTTGTGTTTCCTTATTTTTAGAACATCTCTTCCAAAGAGAGAATTTGGAAAGAACTTAACTGCTAAAAATTAGGAGACAATTATGGAAGAGAATTGGTGGAGAACGTTACTTGGAAGTAACGTGATTTTGGGTCCAGAAAGGCACGCCTCTTGCATAAGAAAATTTGGTAGAAATTCTTCTACGCTCTCTCTAGCAATTTTTCTCTCTTCATCTTTTGTGTAAAGTTCTCTCCCATGGAGAGCAACTAAACTACTTGTTCTAGTCAAGGGTCAATTTGAAGACTTGGTTCCAAACATCTGTAAGATCTAATTAAATTCCAGTTGTTTCTTTTATTCATTGGTATTTATATATTCTTTGGTTTAATCTTTATGATTATTTTGTTCTTTGAATGTCAAGGGCCCGATATTCGAATTAACATAATAATTTACAGCCATATTTCTTGGGCCCCATTTTTCGTTCGAAAGTCAAAAAAAGGAAGAATTAAATGTGATTGTGTTTATTTATTGGAAAAAGAGTGTAAATTTTTGTAAAAATAATTTTTTAGAAAATACTTTATAGAAGATAGTTCGACAAGAATGTGACAAACAAATGCTTTATTTTGAAAACAAAAGAAAAAGGCCTAAAATGGGACTTTGAAAATGCGACGGTTTTTGGGCTCGAAAATAGAGTCTAAAAAGGGTTTTTTAGTGAAAAAGGAGTTGTCACTTGGTATTGAGTTTTGGTGTACCAAGTCACCAGAAAATATTTTGTGAAAGGTAAAAAAATTGGGAATGATTTATTTGAAAAAATGATTTTTAAGAAAATATAAGAAAAACAAGAAAAACCCTTTTTAAGACAACTCCAGGTCTTTGAAAACAAGAGAAAAAGATTCAGGAGTCACAGTTGAAGAAAGGGAAGGCAAAGGCTCACGCCTAAGGCACCCTTTCAACCTAGTCGAAACTAGTTGCGAGGTTTAATCCAAATTTTCCTAATATAACCCTACGATTTTATCACATTTTGATGCAACTATATGAATGCAAATCTAGTCCTAAAAATAGTTATCGTTAAGAGACAAAATATTCCATTGAGGTTTGGTCGGGATTGTCGCGTTAATTGCGAAACCCGAGTCTAGGCCTCGATGGAGTCACGAGTATAGATGCAAAATGGAATGCAAAAGGAAAGGAAAATAGTAGTATAGATAGTAAGTGTCAAAGAAAGTGGGGATGCAACATAATGGGTACGGGGGACCAATAGACTCGTGACTAGCTATTTCTACTCACGGAGGGGGGAACGGCATGTACGCCACCACTTCCCACGTGAGTAGATGACTATTTCTTAGTCAAAAATCACACAAATGACCTAAAATTCTATGTGTAGCAGAATCTAAATGTTATGCACTAAATAGATGTTAAAAATAGATAATAAGTGATAAAATATATATAAAAATCATACAAAAATGGGAAAGGCCTAAGAAAAGATAAAATGTGTGTGAAATGTCATGAAATACACACGAGAAATGATTCTAATACTAAAATGACCTAAAGGTCTAGCATTGGACTAGCCTATTTTTCTATAAATTCTCCGCTAGCGTTGGACTAGCGAAGAAACCGGAATTAACCACAACTAGCGTTGGACTAGTGTGGCGACGATACACATATAGAATAATAAAGCAAGTAAGTAATTAAAGCACAGGTCAAGGCATAGATTAAAGCAATAATCATGTAAAAGCAAATAATAGCGCATAGGAGCACATAGCACATAAGCATGATATTCTAGATGCAGAGTCCTAGGTGTCGCATCCGAAAAAAATCGTAAAAGTAAAAAGTAAAGGGTAAGGGGTGAAGGGTGTGCTCGTGGGGTCGTTGACTGTCACGTCCCGAAAAAGACGGTCCGGTCTGATGACCCTTTCGAAAATAAAGGTTTTTGGAAAACCGTGCGTGTGTGAGAAAAATCAAGTTTTAGTAAAAAAATGCGTTTTAAGAAAAATGATATTTTAAAAGAAACAAAGCCGGGACTAAAAGTACGACAGGTTTGGCCACATAATTTTTGAAAAAGGGTTTTATTTTAGAAAAAGGAGTCACCACTTGGTACTGAGTTAGGGTGTACCAAATCACCCGAAAATCGTTTAAGCAAAATAAAAAGTAAAATTTTTGGAAAAATAATTTAAAACCCTTTTTCGACTCTGGTCTACGAAAAATGCGAGAAAAAGGTCCGGGAGTCACATTTGAAGAAAGGGAAGGCAAAGGCTTGCGCCTAAGGCACTCTTTCAACCTAACCGAGGCTAGTTGCAAGGTTTAATCAAAATTTCCTAAATTAACCCTAAATTCTATCGCGTTTTGGATGTATCTATATGAATGCAAATCCTAAGTCTAAATATGGATATCGGGAGGGTCGGAATGTTCCGTCGAGGCTTGGTCGGATTTATCGCATTAATTGCGAAACCCGAGTCGAGACCTCAAGGGAGTCACGAGTATAGATGCTGAATGGAATGCAAAAGAAGAAAAAAAAATAATGATATAGATAATAAGTGAACAAAGAAAGTAGGGATGCAACATATCGGGTACGGGGGACTAATGGACTCGTGACTAACTGTTCCTACTCACGGAGGGGGGAACGACATGTACGCCATCGCTTCCCACGTGAGTAGATGATTATTTCTTAGTCAAAATCATGCAAATGACCTAAAATTCTATGTGTAATGGAATCTGAATGCTATGCACTAATTAGATGTTAAAATAAGTAATAAGCTATAAAGTATATATAAAAAACTCATAGAAAATGGGAAAAGCCTAAAAAGATAAAATGTGTGTGAAGTGTCATGAAATGCATACGAAAAATGTTCCTAATGCTAAAATGACCTAAAGGCTTAGCATTGGACTAGCCTATTTTCTATAAGTTCTCCGCTAGCGTTGGACTAGCGAAGAAACCGAAATTGGCCACAACTAGCGTTGGACTAGTGTGGTGACGGTACACACATATATAATAATAAAGCAAATAAATAAATAAAGCATGTATTAAAGCAATAATCACATAAAAGCAAATAATAGCACATAGGAGCACATAACACATAAGCATGATATTCTAGATGCAAAGTCCTAAAGAAAGCAAATAAAACACATAAGCACATAGCACGCAAAAACCCTAACTATTACACCGGAGAATAACCTAATTGCAATCTAAAAATGGAAAGAGGATAAAAGATATCCTATCTAACCTATCTATTACATTTTCTATCTAAAATACATAATATTTTTGTTAAATAGATAACACATAAACTATCTATTACATTAACTATCTAAATACAAAAATTTTTACTAAATAGAATATTACCTATCTATTACATTTTTTGAATAATCAACAATTAAATTCCAGTAAATAATACGACATAAATAAATAAACACTCACACATGGATAAAAATTATAAGCACAAAGATACATGAAAACACATAGAAAAAACACATAGGAACACGTAAAAACACATAAAAAAATATTGGAAGGGTAATAGGGGTACCTCCTATTCGAAGACCCGGTACAAATTGCTATCAACATGAACAAACTTAATCAAGGTATCATTATTTAAATAAATAAACCATTAATTAAATTATTCTAGAGCAATCACTATAAACATGCTAATGATAATTCAAACAATTGTAGCAATAATAAACAAAAATAAAAAAAGATAATGATAATAATAATTAATTATTTAGGAAGAAAAAGGAAAATTATTTAAGTAAAAATAAATAAGTAGATAAATACATAAAGTAGAACAACAAAAATAAAATAAAAATAAAATAAATAATAATAATAATAATAATAATAATAATAATAATAATAATAATAATAATAATAATAATAATAGAAGACAAAACCTAATAATACATACATTGAAATTTTAACACCTCAAATAAGAATTATTAAAATAACTAAAAGAAAAATAGAGAAAACTAATTTGAACATTAATTAGGCTAACGAGGCCCAATTTTAGAATATTAATTATAAGTTTGGTAAAAATAAATAAAGAAAATGTAAAAAGAAATAATTTAAAGCTTTGAGGAGTTAACTAATTTTAATTAATACTTTTTTTTTGGCAAAAATAAAATATTATAAGATTTGGATTAAAAGTGGAAATTTAAGCAATATTCTAAAGTGAAAAATGTAATTTGCAACAAGTAAAAAGGTAAAATTATAATTTTAAACCCTACTTACGGTAATGACATAATTTACAATGAATTTAAAGGCTAAAACATAATTTTCAGCAACTATAATGCCCAAAAACAAAATTCCAGCAATAAATAAAAGACTAAAATACAATTTCTAACAATTAATGGAGTCTTAAAACGAATTCCAGCAACATAAAGGACCAAAATATAAATTTCAGCAACAATAGGGGGCCAAAAAATAAAATTCCAGCAAGTGTAATAACTCAAATAAAATTCCAGCAAGGTTGGGGGGATAAAAATGAAATTCCAGCAAGTATTCTAAGGCAAAAATAGAATTTCCAGCAATGTCTAAGGGCCAAAATGTAATTTTCAGCAACATTTAAAGCCTAAAGCACAATAACAGCAAGCTTGGGAGGTAAAATTACAATTTCCATAAATATTAGAGGGTAAAAATGCAATTCCAGCAAAATCTAGGGGTCAAAATGTAATTACCGAGAAATATAGGGGTCAAAATGGAAATTGAAAAATAAAGGGGCCAAAATTATAATTATCTAAAAGCTGAGGGACCTAAATGCAATTAATTGGGACCTAATTGCAAAGAAAATTAAATTATGGGGGTCAATCTATAATAAACAGAAACTTAAATGCATAAATCAGAAATGTCCGGGGCCACAGCAGCATTAATGAAAGTATAAGGATTATAAAATAAATATCTATTATTAATTAAAAATAAACTAGAAAAACTAACTAACCAAAACGACGTAGTTTTGAGTGAAACTACGTCAAAACGACGTAGTTTCACTAAAACCCTTTTTTTTTTTTTTTTATACTTTTCCAGATTTTTTTTTCTTTTTCTTTCTTTCTTTCTTCTTTTCTTCTTTCCTTTTCTTCCTTTTTCCCTCTTTTCTTTTTCTCTCTTCTGCCTCCCCTGGTTCTATTCTTTCCCCCGATTCTCCCTCTCTCTTCTCCGTCCAGTTCTCTCTGTCTCACCCGTTCTCTTTCTCTCTCTCTCTCTCTCTCTCTCTCTATCTACTTACCCGAATCAATCGTCCCCTCCCTAAATTATTTTCTCTACCCAAAACCAGTAAAATATATATATATAATATAATATACACACAAGGAATTGAAACGGGACCATGAATCTTACTTGGGCCTGAGCAGAAGAGGTGAGGGTGATGGTTGTGGAGACCGTCGGGTCGATGGCGGTTCTGTGGGCGGAGATCGGAAGCGATTGGTCACTGCTGGTGGAGGAAGTGGTCTCGGTGAGAGGTGGATTTGGGCTGTAATTTCGGGTTGCAATTGGTGGTATGGTGTGTGGACGGTTGTGTGTGCGTGGGTTTATTGTGTGGCCATGAATGTGTGTTGTGTGTGAACTGAGTGTGTTTTGTGATTGTGTTTCTCTGATTTTGTGTGTGAGTATGTGAATGTGTCTGATGTGTATGTGGCCTAATGTGTGTGCATTGCGTTTGAATGTGAATGTGTCTGGTGGGTGGTTTGTGTGTGTTTTCTTGCAGGGGTGTTGTGTGCAAGTGCAGGGGTGTTGTGTGTGTGCAAGTGCGTTTGTGAGCTTTGTGCAGGGGGAGGGGTCGAGAGAGGGAAGAAGGGAGAGGGAATTGTGAGGTGCAGGTGTGAATTGTGTGTTTCTGGGTGTGCCTGAGAAGTGAGGGGGAAGGGTATGTGTTTCTGATGAGTGAAAAATGGGTGTGTGACTGCAGGTGAAACTGTGAATGCAATGTGCGTGTGTGAGCTGTGTTTGTGTGGAGAGGTGAGTTTTTAGTGTCAATGTGTGTGCAAAATGAGTGTGTGAGGCGTGAGAGTGGAAGGAAGTGTAGTGAGCTTTTTGTGTTTTTGTGATGGTTGCAGGTGTGTGTATGTTTATGCAGGTTAGTGTGTGTTCTGTGAAGGAAAAATGGTGAGGGAAGGGGAGGCAATGTGAGTACCGAGAGAGAGTGACTGCTAGTGTGTGTGTGTGAATTGAATGTGTATGCAGGTTTGTGAGCTTTAGTGATCTGTGTGTGCAGTCTGTGAGTTTGTGTGCTGGGGAAGGGGGACGAGAAGTGAGTGTGGTGTGTGCTGTGAGGGAGAGGCAGGGAGATGAGGTGAAGGTGTTCTTGTGCGTGTCTGGTTGTGTGTGTTTGGTGAGGGATATGAGGTGAAGGTAGAGAGGGTGAAGTCTGTGAGTTGGTGTATGTGTGTGGCAGAGGGCAAGCAAATGAGTGTGTCTGTGTAGTGTGATGATTTTAGAAGGAATTTTGAACAAAATTTCTCAAAATCTGATGAAGGGGTTGCAAGTGGGGATGATGAGTGTAAACTGTTCTGATGGCTGTAGCAGCCATGCTGCTACAGCAGCAGGCTGCGTTTTGCAGCCTGCTTCCTCTTTTTTTTTTTTTTTAAGAAGAAAATAAAGAAAAATGAAAAATGAAAATAAAATAAAATAAAACTACTTGAACTCTTTTTTTTTTTAATTATATTATATAAAAAAATTGAAGTATAACATTATAAAAAAGAAAAGGTAAAATTTAGTGCAACAACTTAAAGATTAATTTAATATTAAAAAAATACAACTTAAAATAAATATCAAATGGTCTTACCAAAAACAAAATAATAATTTTTTTCTTTTCTTTTCTTTCTTTTTTTTTTTTTTTAACATAAAATTTATAAAATGCTCATAGGTAGAATTCTCATAAAGAAAATTGTAAATAAAAAGTGCATTGGAAAACGTGACCTAAATATGACAAAAATTATAAAATTTATGAAAATTAATAAATGACATCACAAAAATTTTATACAACATGCATTATCACATAAAGCACATATAGTATAATTTTCACTCAAAATTTTTTAAGATTAACGCATTCTCGAAAAACGTGCCCTTAATAAACAAAAAGACAAAAAATAAATAAATACTAAATGACCTCTAAAAATTATGTAATTTTACAGAAAATTTATGAATATAAAAAAATGAAAATATTAAATTTTTCACTTGAAAATTATCGTAAAAATAGTGCATTGGAAAACGTGCCGTTGAATAAAAAAAATACTAAAATTTTAAATAAATAATGAATGACTCCCAAAAATCATTAAAATCATAAATAATGATAAAAATAGTAAAATCATGTATTTAGGAAATAAAATAAAATAAATTAATATTTACATGGCGAAATTACCATTTTGTCCCTGATGTGACGAATTAGACATAATATGCGAAAATTGTACTCGACCCCTGAAAAATAGGAAAATACCCCCTAAAATAAAAGTGACAACATATTTTTACAAAAGGTGTGTCAAATTTTGGTGTCTACACTAGGGAAAGCAGATAAAACACATAAGCACATAGCACACATAGCACACAAAGCCCTAACTATTACACCGGAGAATAACCTAATTACAATCTAAAAATGGAAATAGAATAAAAGATATCCTATCTAACCTATCTATTACACTTTCTATCTAAAATACATAGGCTTTTGTTAAATAGATAAAACATAAACTATCTATTACATTAACTATCTAAGTACAAAAAATTTACTAAATAGACTATTACCTATCTATTACATTTCTTTGAATAATTAAAAAAATTAAATTCAAGTAAATAACATGACATAAATAAATAAATACTTACACATGAATAAAAATAATAAACACAAAAAGATGCATAAAAAAACATATAGAAAACCACATTAGAGCACGTAGGAGCACATAAAGAAACATTGGAAGGATAATAAGGGTACCTCCCATTCGAAGACTCGGTATAAATGCTAATAACATGAACAAACTTATCAAGGTACCATTATTTAAATAAATAAATCATTAATTAAATAATTTCATATTAATCACTATAAACATGCCACAATAATTCAAAACAATTATAGCAATAATAAACAAAAATTAAAAAATAGTTAAATATTTAGGAAGAAAAATGAAAATTGTTTAAGTAAAAAAATAAATAAATACATAAATAAAAAAATGAAATAAGGAAAATAAAATAATAAAAAATAAAATACAATAATACATACTTAAGCTTTTAGCATCCAAATAAGAATCACCAAAATAACTAAAAGAGAAATAAAGAAACTAATTTGAGCATTAATTAGATAAAAAGACTAAATTTTGGATCATTAAAATAAAATAAAATATGAAAAAATAATAATTTAAAAAAAACTTGAGGAATTAATTAAATTCTTTTTTTTTTTGACAAAAAATAAATAAATAAATAAAAATGTTCCAAGGTTTTGGCTTAAAAGTGGAAATTTAGGCAACATTCTTAGAATAAAAATATAATTTACAACAAACTAAAGGGTGAAATTACAATTTCAAACCATAGTTAAGGTAATAACATGATTTACAACAAATTTAAAAGGGCTAAAATATAAATTCCAGCAAGTGTAATGCCAAAAATAAAAATTTCCAGCAGTACTTAAGGCCAAGAATATAATTTCAGCAAAGTCATTAAATAATACATAATTTACATCAAACATTTAAAGGCAAAAATTTAAGTTCTAGCTATTTAAGGGCAAAAATATAAATTCCAGCAATCTTGGAGGACAATAATGTAATTCCAGCAAAGCATAATGACAAAAATAAAATTTCAACAAGGTTGGGGGACAAAAATGCAATTTTCAGTAATATGAGGGACCAAATTCACAATTTCTGGCAACATTCAAGCTCTAGAATACAATTCCTAGCATACTTGAGAAGTAAAATTGCAATTTTCAGAAATATTGGAGGGTAAAAAGGTAATTTCAGAAAAGTATAAGAGTCAAAATGTAATTTTATAAAAATATAGGGGTCAAAAATGTAATTATCGAAAAATATAGGGTCAAAAATAGAAATTAAAAAAACGTAGGGGCCAAAATCATAATTATATAAAAGTTAGGGGACCAAAATGCAATTAATTGGGACCTAATGGAAGAGAAAATAAAATTATGGGGGTCAATCTACAAAAATAGAAACTTAAATGCATAAATCGTAAATGTTGGGCCACAATAACATTAATAAAAGTCTAAAGACTGTAAAATAAATATATATTATTAATTAAAAACAAATAAGAAAACAAAACCAACAAAACGACGTAGTTTTGAGTGAAACTACGTCAAAACGACGTAGTTTCACTAAAACCCCTTTTTTTTCCAATTTCCTTTCTTTCTTCTTTTTTTTTTCTTCTTTCTTTCTCTCTTCTTCCTTTCCTACTTTTCCAGATTTCTCTCTTTTCTTTTTTCTTTCTTCTTCCTTCCCCGATTCTATTCTCTCCCCTCTCTCTCTCTCTCTCACTCACTCTCTCGGTCCGTCTCTCTCGGTTTCCTCTCTATCTACCCGAAAATCCCCAAATCATCCATTAAATTCATCAATTAATTGTACAAAATGAAAGAGGGATTGAAAGTTTTTTACCTAGACCAAAGAAGCATGGCTGGTCCGACGATGGTGGTGGAATGGTGGTTATGGCCGGTGATTGGAGGCGGTTGGTCACCATGGGTTTCGGCAGTGAGATGGTTGAGGGTTTTTTTATTTTTTTATATAGGGGATATGTGCGTGTTTTGCAGGTGTGTGCAGTGTGTGTTTGTGAATTGTGTAGGTTGAGAGACAGTGAGTGATGTCTGTGTGGTTGTGTGTGCGATTGGGTTGTATGTGTGTGAGTGTGTGCTGGAATGTATGCGATTGTGGGTGTTTGTGTGTGTGTTCGGTGTGTATAATTGGCTCTGTGTGTGTGTGTCTTTTGCAGGTGTGTGTTGGTGTAGCTAGCTAATGTGTGTTTGTGTAGCTGGCTGGTGTGTGATTAGTGATTCGTGTGAGTGAATTGTATGCACTGTGTTTCCAGTGAGGGAAGGCCAAGAGAGGGAAATTGTGAGTAGGTTTGCAGGTGAAGTGAGGGGAGGTTGTGTGCAAATGAGTGTGTGTCTTTGTGCTAGTGAACTGGTGTGTGCGCGAGTATGGTGGTGTGATTTCTGTGCAGGTGGACTGATTAGGGCGGCATCCTTCTGTGAGTGCAGTTGTGTTCTTGTGGTGAGTGTATCAAGAGTGTTTGGAATGCAGGTGTGTGTGTGTATGTTAAGAGGAGAAAATTGTATGCAAGTGTGAAGCTGTGTTTTTTGCAGGTGTGAATTGAGAGTGCAGGTGTGTGATGTTGTGTGTTGTGAGAGAGACTGAGAGAGAGTGCTGTGTGCTGGTGAGTGTTTTTGCAGGTGTGAATTGAGAGTGCAGGTGTGTGTAATGTGGATGGCTGTGAGCAAGAGCATAGAGGGAGAGAATGGTGAGTGTGTGTGGTGCGTTTATGTGCAAGTGTTTGTGTCTGGCAGAAGGAGTCAAAAAAATGGAGCTGAGAGAGGGAAGAAAGGAGAGGTGTCTGTGAGTTGTGTCTGTGAGCCTAGGGAAGAAGAGAGGCAAGGAATTGTGTAGGTGTGTGTGTTACGTGTGTGCTGTGTCCGTGAGTGCACTGGTGTGGTGAGGGCTGTGAGAGAGGTGAGTTGTGAGAGTGTGTGTGCTATTCAGTTTATGAAGTGAGGATGAAGCTGTGCTTCTGTGTGTTTGCAAAAAAAAAAAATGCAGGTGTGTGAGTTTGTGAATTGAATATGCAGAGAGAAAGTGAGGACCGAAGGGGAGGGAGAGTGAGTTGTGTGTATTTGTGAGTGAAAGTGTGTGAAGTTTGAGGGAAGGCAGAGAAGAAAAAAAAAGTGTCAGAGTTGTCTGTGGTGTGTGATGAAGGTGTAGAGGGAGGGGGCCAAGAGGGGGAGTGAGTGAAGTGTGGTGTCTGTGCTTTGTGTTGTCTTGGTGCAGTATGTGAATCTAGTGAGTTGCTGTGTGTGTGCAGATGAGAGAAAAAATGGAGTTGTGAAGAGAGGGAGAAGAAGCCAGTGTAGTGTGTGTGTTGTGCAGGGGAAAGGGACTGAGAGAAAAGAGAGTGAAATGGTGAGTGAAAAAGCCAGACAAAATCTCCCAAAATCTCCTGAATTGGGTGTAAGTTGGGAGGGTTGTGATGATGGCTTGGGGTTGTTCTGATGGTAGCAGCCATGCTGCTACAGCTCTACTCTTTTTTCTTCTTTTTTTTTTCTTCTTTTTTTTTAAGGAAAATAAATAAAAACAAATGAAATAGAATAAAATAAAAGATACTTAGGATCCCTAAAATCAATAAGGAAAATACTAAAATTTGGAGTTATAAAAATGAGTTAATAAAATTTACCGCAAAAATTCAAAAAATTAACATAACATTAAAATGTGCGATTAATAGAAAAATAATAATACTAATAACAAATAATAATAATAATAATAATAATAATAATAATAAGGTATTAAAATAAATACTAAACGATTTCTAAAAATCATGGAATTTATACAGAAAATTCATGAATATATGAAATATGCATAAAAAATTTTTCACTTGAAAAATTCTCATAAAAAAATGCATTGGGAAACGTGCCATTAAGTTTAAAATATACTAAAATTTTAAATAAATACTAAATGACTCTCAAAAATCATTAAAATCATTAATAATGATAAAAATAGAAAAATTATGTATTTAGGAAATAAAACAAAATAAAATCATATTTACGTGGTGAAATTACCATTTTGCCCCCGATGTGACGAATTAGACATAATATACATGAAAATTGTACTCGACCCTCGAAAAATAAAAAATACCCCCGAAATGAAGTAACACACATATTTTGACAAAAAGTATGTAAAAATTTGGTGTCTACAATATTAATCAATTGAATCCGTAATTGTTTGATTGACTAATTCAAGTGGTAACTAGCTTGATTAATTTCATGTTAGGGGAGCATATAATCTAATTTAAATAAACCCTCGTAGCATGTTTATTGATTAGGATTTGGGCTTTTCTAGTTTCTAATGCAATCAAGGAATTAAATCCTATGGTCGTACCTAGGGTTATTTCTTGGTTAGAGACATAGGCAACGGTCGTACCTTGGCTATCGATAAAGTAAGGAAGAGTTGGCTATAAGCTATAACCAATCTATTAATGAATAATTGAACTATTTTTGAATCCATGATTGGTTGTGTGAACCATGTTTGAAAATTGCACCTTTGGCTAGAGCTTTGTTCTTATTGATTTAATTCTCCATTATTTTTCTTAAGTGTTTTTGCTTTCTTGAATTGTTTTTACAATTAGTGGATCATTTAATTTTAATTTCTTTAAACCAAATCCTCCCATTGTTTTTACTCTAAAAGAAAACAAATTTTCCCCAATCCCTGTGGAGACGACCCTACTCACTGCTATATACAAAATTTATATTGTCCTGGAGTACGATTTTTATTATTGCACAGATTCGACACCTGTCAAATAGTTTTTTAATTTTCCATAATTGCTTCTTAGGACCTTTATGCCTATATAAGGCTAATTATTGTTAGGGTTTCATTAGATTATTGATATTGAATTATGATTTAATCAATGAAAATTGGTTTTCTCCCTTTGAGAAATGTTCATTAGTTATTGGGATGAGAACTTCGTGTGCCTTTATCAACCTTGGAAAATTAACTGGTTTGATAAGGGTTTAGGGTTATCTATTAATTTGGCTTCAATCAACGGATTTGATTAGGGTCAAATTATTTGTAGGTAAATTGATCCAATTCTGCGGGAGAGTTTGGATTGATTTACATTATGATCTTCAAGACGGTCCTTTGGAGAAAATTTCTGTGCGAAGATTCGAGAGTTTTAGGAACGTCGTCATCCTAGGGTCCTCGTTTCTCCATCAAATGGTATCAAAGCTTTAGGCATATTGAAAAATCAAGTTTTTTTGTGTCTAACCCACTTGGATATATCCTTTCTTTTGTTAATCCGTTTGGATATTTTTTTAATTTTTTGTTCGAGTTATTTTTGTTATTCTTGGTTCAAGATCTGAATTTTCTGAATCAAAATTGTGTTCTTTTGTGGGTTGATTGTCAAAAAAAAAGCGTCACTATTCATTAGGACTGTTCACGCCAAATTATTGTTCATCACCGAAATTACTGTTCACGACAGGGGTTGCTATTCATGACGGGTACTGTTTATCCCGATTTTTTTAGTTAAATTTTGTGTCTTCTGAGTTTTTTTGTATTGTTGAAAAAAAAAAAGTGGGTTGTAAGATTGAGAAAAATTCTTGAGTGGAAAAAGGCAAAAAGTGATATTTTTTCAGAAAAAACCACGAGTGACATTGCTTTGTAAATATGGCATTTGATTGTAAGGAATTTGTGCAAAAGTTCTCTACAAGTTTGAAGAGATCATGTGCAAAGATGGATCGTGAGTAGAGGAATCAAGTCAAATCGATATCTACATGAACTCATTCAAGGAAAATGGATGTTGATGCCATTGTAGCTGACTGCATGAGGACGATTGGTAAAACTTTTGATGCCATTCTTGCTGAAAAGGAAAGCAATAATCTTAAAGAGAAGAAAACGCCACCGAGGAAGGTGACCGAGATCAAAGCACCATTATGGGAGGAGGAGATTGAAGTCGAGGCGTCATTTATGGGGCTAATTGAAGTTGCACCGCCATTGCTAGAGAAGCCTTGTCGCATTGAAGATGAAGTATCAGTGGAAGAGTATGTCGTTCTTGGACCATTGGAGGAGTCATTGGAGAAAGAGCCACCGAGCGTGGAATAACCCCTTGTGATTGTACCTTGTTACTTATCTACCATAGGCGACGATTCAAAGACAAATCATTTCGAAGAAGAGGAGTTTGATACGTGTGTGGTGATGCCCGTCTCAATTTTTGAAGCTTCACCAACAGATGTTATCATCTTGTGCGAATTGGAGGTCTCAAAGTGTTCAAAGCATGGCAATAGAGCTTGGGAGATGGCTCATTTAGCATCTACTCAAGGGACTAAAAGCTAATGTTCACGTCTAAGGTAGAAGGTATAGTTTTCTAATTTTCCATAATTGCTTCTTAGGAACTTTATGCCTATATAAGGCTAATTATTGTTAGGGTTTCATTAGATTATTGATATTGAATTATGATTTAATCAGTGAAAATTTGTTCTCTCTCTTTGGGGGATTTTCATTAGTTATTGGGATGAGAACTTCATGTGCCTTTTTCAAGAGTGTTTCTTGTGTGGTTATGCCTTGGGTTTTTATTAACTGGTTTGATAAGGGTCTAGGGTTATCTATTAATTTGGTTTCAATTAACGGATTTGGTTAAGGTCGAATTATTTGTAGGTAAATTGATCCAATTCTGTGGGAGAGTTTGGATTGATTTACACCCTAATCTTCAAGACGGTCCTTTGGGGAAGATTCCTGTGTGAAGATTCAAGAGTTTTAGGAGCGTCGTCATTCTAGGGTCCCCGTTTCTCCATCACCAACAATCCAAAATGCCATGCCTTTATGTGACTTGGGTTTCAATCTTCAATCCATCAAAAAGTAAGTTGGATGCCTTTCCTTCCATGATCCACTTGCCATCTTAAGTAGCCCAAATATAAGTGACAAGCCTTGGTGATGAGTTAATCTTAGCCCAAGTTGCTTTTTTCTCATGCAAGTCCATCAACAATCCTTGCAAAGCTTCTTTCATTCTTCTAGTCCTAGACCTTGTCATTGGTCCATCCATGCCTTGCAAAGGATCTTGAGCTCGAACAACCTTCCTGGAAATCGTTGCATCCATTGAAGCCTTTTGATCCATATCATATAACGAAGCCCCCAGTACATGTCTTGAATGCACATCTCAATAGTGGATGACTCAGAAAGTCGATCCTTACTATTAAGACTAAGAGTCTGCCAACGGTCAATATAATCAACAATAGGCTTATCCTTCCACTGACAAGCATTCGAGAGCTCGGTCACGCTAACCGTCCGTCCTGTGCGATAGAATTGGTTAAGGAATTCTAGCTCTAATTGCTCCTAAGTGTCAATGGATCCAGGTTTAAGGTCAGTGTACCAGTCAAATGCATTGCCTTTCAAGGAACGCACAAATTGCTTGACTAGCAAATCTCCATCAGTGCCAGCATTATTAGATGTCTCTACAAAATGTGCAACATGTTGCTTGGGATTTCTCTTTCCATCGAACTGTTAAAATTTGAGAGGTTGATATCCAGCAAACATCTTTAGACCATCAATTCTTGCGGTGTATGATTTGGCATAGGAATGGGATGACTTTGAATCACCATCAAACTTGTCTTTGATTGTTCCTCCGATGAACCCCTTGAGGTGATTGATGTGAATCCTTCCATTAGGAGAAACGGAAACATGTTTTGTAACATGCAACTTCGAAGTCTCCTTTGCCTTGGAAGAAGTCTCAACATCGTCATGGGTTTCCATTTGCTTTGACACAAAAGGGCTACTTTCATCAACATTCTCAATCTTGTCCATCAGTTTAGCTATCTTAGCATCTTGGCTTTGCACATGTGCATAAGTCCTTTCACAAATTTAGTCATGTGAGCCAATTGCTCTTCAATGGTTGTGGTGTTTGTCATCATCACAGGCATCACCCTGGAGGCTGTTGAATGACTCAAACCATCAAGGTGTGCAGCATGGGCGCCATGGTCACCATCCTTGGTTGGCAATGTCACAGAAGTCTCCACCAAGCAGTAGCAAGATCCTCCTTTGCCTGTTGTGCTAAGGCCTTTGTTTTGCTCCTTGTTATTGGTCTAGCATACAGTACCTCTGTAGACACCAAATTTTGACACATCATTTATTTTTCAAACATTAGAGGCATGTTTATATTTTTGGAGTCAAATTCTAATTTTTCAATAAAAAGGGGAAACAAAATCAATCTTTTCAGGGGACAAAACATTAAGTTCCACTTGTAAATATTTTTTCATTAGTTTTGAGGTTTTAAATTCATATTTTTACTTTCATACGAATTTTTTTTATTTTCTGTGATTTTTCTAGATTCAATGGGTATTCCTTTTATATTTTACCAGCACAAAGACAAAATGGTAATTTTGACTCTTGAATACCATTTTAGCTCATTTTAGGTCCCCAATTTATTTTTCTAAATTTTTTAAGCATGTATCTAAATTTTTTGATTTTTTTCGGGGATGATTGCTATTTTTTCTGTAAATACTGCATTTAAGGGCAAAATCGTTATTTTATAGTTTAAATTCATTTTTTATTAATTTTTGAGTCATAAATGTACTTTCTAGGGTTTTAAGCTTATTTTTAATTTTTGGTAATTTTTCGCGGTCAATAGCTATTTTTCTGTGAATTTTCATTGTCCAGGGATAAAATCATTATTTTATGGTTTAAATTCATTTTTCGTCAATTTTTTAGTCATAAATGCATTTTCTAGGGTTTTAAGCTTATTTTTAATTTTTGGTAATTTTTTTAGGCCAATAGCTATTTTCTGTGTATTTTCATTGTCCATGGGCAAAATCGTCATTTCACACCCCGAGCACCTTTTTGATAAGCTTTAAGCTCTAACTTTTATTTTGAAATCTACTTTGAATTTTTAGAAAATTTTGGAGATTATTTTCATTTCTTTGTATTAATTTTTTTAATTTTTTGGGTTAAAAATATTTTTTTAAATAAAATTAAAATTTTTATTACCGGTTGCGTTTTTGCTATTTTGTAGTATTCTTGGTGACCAAGACAACTAGTCCTATAAACCTCTTTAAATCAGGAAAAAATTAAAAAAATCCAAAACCCTAAAAACACTTTTACTTTTAGGTCTTAAAGATCAAAACACACAATTTCTCATCCAAAAAAAACCACACAAAACAGCCGCCATGTGAAAACCCTAACACGGGAATAGTGCCTTAGGGCTTTACTATTCAAATTTTCTTATTACATGTCATTTTATGCATATTATTTTGAATTAATGTTAGTTGAGAAAGGTTTTCCATTTTGGAAAAAAAAAAAAAATCGGAAGAAGAGAAAGAGAAAACACCGTGAGTGTGTGTTAGTGTGTGTTTTGCATAAAATAGAGTTTTGAACCACTTTCATGATTTTCAAATATTTGACATGCTCAAGTTTCACAATTTCAAGTATTAACTTGGAAAAAAAAATAAAAATAATAATAATAATAGGTTTTACGCTAAAAACACTTTTGTGCAAAAATTACGCGTTCGACGTTTAAACGGGTATTTCATTTAATGACATTATTAGAAGACCTTAAACCACTTTTAAAAACATTCAAACATGCCATGTGCTTGAGGAAACACAACCCTAATTTCACTCCTTGGTTTAAGCTAAGCTTGACACCTAACCTTGCATTTTGGCCAAACCTTAGCCAAGTAAAATGATTTCCATTTTCTTTCATTTCTTTGCAGCCAAATCTCTTCCATTTTTCCCTCAAAATTTCGTGCCTTATAGCTCCATTTGCAGCTGAAATATCTCATTTTTCGCCATTCCAAAAGCTCACAAAAGCTCAAGACAAAACACAACTTCTAGCAACCAAAACTTCACCAAGAAATTTCAGCTTTCTTCCTGCAATTCCAGTCGAATTTCAGCAGTCTTTGGAGGGGTTGTTGCACCATCAATTGCACCTACAACTACCTAACATCTTGTGGTACATATCTCTTCAACTAACTTGTAAAATTGAGCCCTTAAATTTCTGTTTTGGAGCTGAACAAAAACCGGCAGCAAAGCTGTCAAAATTTCCAACTTTTCACTTCTTGTTTAGCTTCTTGTTTTGATAGTTGAATTTAGTTCTTTTGGCACCATTAATTCTTGTATATTTTAGCTAACTTATGGTTTATGATTACACCTTTGATAGCCTATAAATACTTGGTTAGATTAGAGCTTAATTAGTGGAAGTTTAGCCATGGATTCCTTATGAAACTTTGCTGAAAATTTTCTGATTTTGGGACCTTCTTCTTGGACGAATTTTGTGGACTGTTTTACTCCATCTTGCACCATATATTTACTGCAATTGTTAGCTCTTTTAATGCTTTATATAATGCCTTAGTTGCCCAAGAAAAGTTGGACGATTTGGTAGATGAATTGGCTAGGGAATTAGCTATCAAATTTGATCTTCAAATCTGGAAATTTCTGGTTTGATCTTCTTATTGTTGGCTGAACCACTTTGCTTCATGTTCTTGACATTTTTGCATCATTTTATGTCATTTGATCTTCCAAGAACTTGAATGTTAATATAGTTATTGTTTATTGCAAGTTAGACCCTTAACTTATTAGTTATATTTGTTTATGTCTTGATTAGTTTTACTTATTCCATATAAGTCCTAAAAATATCTAAACCCTAAACCCTAATAGTGTTTTAAAACCCTAAACCCTAAACCCTAATAGTGTTTCAAAACCCTAAACCCTAAACCCTAATAGTGTTATAAAAAAAACCCTAAACCCTAATAGTAAACCCTAATAGTGATTTTCCAACTTTATACCTAATTAAGTTTCCTTTCTTTTAGAAACTAGTTTTGATCCAAAACCTTAAAATGTTCACTTTAATACTTTTAAACAAAAACTATATTTATATAAGGTTTAGTTTCGAATTTTACTTATATTATTAAGACTTGGTGTGACTTAATTTGGGATTTTAGGATCTAATTTCCCTAGAAAAGTGTTAAACTCATTTTAGCCATAATTAAACCTAAATTTTCGACACATACGCTAAGTTAACATATAACCTTCTAGTATGATTCCTTTTATTAACGTTTTGGAAACCTTAGTTAAATTTCTACAAATTTATGGATTTAACCTTAGAATAGTAACTAAACCTAATTCTTTGAACTTCCAGGGTTCTAGTCAAATATTTCTCCTTATCCCGAATTTTCCTGAAAATCTCTTGAGGTGAGTGTTCCTTTACTTGCGCTTGCGAGTGTTTATTTGCTTTTCCTATTAGATTTCATGTGTTATTTGCCATACTTGAAAGCATGAAAATGTGGTTACAAGGGCGAATATGTACTTTATCGTATTCGACCCTAGCTTTCGATTATAAATTATATTTGACTCAATGATCTTGAGCTATACTTGACTCATTGATATTGGACCATATAAGTGGTTGGAGGTTATAAGGTGTTGGGGTAAGGGAATTTAAACTCTCTCCTTACGAATGTAAGTCCTGGACAAGGCAATTCCTAGGTTTGAGCTACCCTATCTTTAGCCCTCCATCATTGAGGACGATCTCACATGGAGTGGTGGTCTTGAGGAGGAAAGGTGAATTGGTGGGATGGAGAATTACCTTGATCATTGGCAAGGACAAAACAAAACGTCCAAGCGCTATTGCCATTTGATCCAAACAATGATGTGAATCTTATTTGCCTTGAATTACTTGACTTGTATCTTAATTGAATATTTCTCCCTTTGGCGAAAGTTAACATTGTTTGCCAATGGTTGAGAAGATACTTATCCTTATACTTGAAATAACATTGAATTATCCTTCCCGTGGTCGAGTGACTCCCACGGTTGATCTGTATCCTACTTTATCTTTACTTGTCTTTTATATATTTTATTGCTTTGACAAGTTGCTTGTATGTTTGCATGCTTTGGAACCTCATTGAGCTTCTAGCTCACCTGCTTTTATCCTTGTTTTCCTTAGCAGGCTCCGATTGACATGAAGGTTGGTACGAGTGTGAGTGCTAGTCTTCTAAGTCATTTCTCTTGATGTATATTTTGATGTTGTACTAGGATTTTATCTTAGCTAGGTTAGAGTTGTAATAGTTTGGGATTCTATATATTTGTATGGCAACTAGTTTGAAATATTGCAAGTTTATTTATATTTTGAAGTTTAGTTTACGTGTTTATTACTTTAGTGACTCGAGTCCTGGCGAGAGCTAGGCAGGCAGTCCGCTAAACCCTCTGGTTCGCCTTAGGGGAAGGTGGGGTTGTCACAGTTGGTATCAGAGCTTAGGATTGAATTCTGTCTCTAGTGTTAGTCTTGTTTGAGTGTCGGGTAGGAAATTTGGATTGAGTCGGTTACTCTTGGGCCTGATCAACCTGAGTGTGAGAGATAAGATCCGAATTTCCGCACCCGGACGCTATTGTGAATATGCTTGAGCATGGGTTTAGGTTGCTTTTAAGCTTGATATTTGAGTGTAATATTTAAGTATTATTTATTATTAAGTACTTTTGGGATAGACCTAATTGATTTATTATTTAAATATGTAGGTATGTCTGACGAGGGTCGAGGTGAGACGTCCGAGGTACGAGACTTGACGGTGATACCCTCGAGGTATCAGGGGCTGAGATGTAGACTCGTAGCTCGCTATCGCCATCAGTTGGGGCATCCATACTTGTGCTTTTCTCCTGCCCGCCGGGTCCGACCGTCTTGTGGATGTTGGAGGATGTACTCCTATCCCGATTATGTGGTAGTCCCACTGATCGAGGAAAATAGGAGTTTCGCTCGCACTTCTGCTGCTGCCCAGGCGAGCGTCCGGAACTTGAGAGACGAGATGGGCCGTCAGGCTCGTCATATTGGAGAGCTGGAGGAGGAGCTTATGAGAGAGAGACAGAGGGCTTTGGCTTTGACTCAGCAGCTCCGGAGGTCTCGTGAGCGACTGACTCGTATAGCTGGGCATGTCCGTGATGGTTTAGGTCATGTCCTCCATGAGTGCGCGCATACTCTTGAGCGCGTAGTGGGAGAGGCCCGAGGTGGAGAGGAGATTCCCGCTAGATCTGGACCGGTAGTACTTGCATCTCCAGAGATCGAGGAGGGTCCCGAGGAGGAGCCTTGGGAGGAGGAGGAGTCGGCGGAGGACTCTACTAGTTCCGTAGGGAACTAGATTAGGGTTCTAGTTTTTGGTTAGGAGCCTACTTAGGGATTTGTACTTTATCCCCTTATCTTTTGTATGTAAAGCTCCTGTGACATTTTCACTTTTGGTACTTGTATATATGTTTGTTACTTGAGATGTATATATGACTTTTGTTTTATATATGATGACCTTTGTCCAAATTTGTGCGTACTTTATGCCATGAATATCTTTATTTGCCTTTTCATGTTATTTACGCCTTTTACTTTACTTTTGCTATTTATTTTCATTCTTATTTTTCTCTTGGGCTAGTTAGTGATTTTACTTTGAAATCTCAGAATATGTCGACTAGTGGACGTGGTAGACGTCGTACTAGACATAGCCAGGACGCCGAGTCCGAGGCACCCGAACAATCTGGACCCAGGGGTGAGGTAGAGAACCCTATGGTTGCGGTACTTAGTAGAATGACTGACGTGCTCACTCGGATGGGGAGCCAGCATAATCCTAGGGAAGAGTCTAGTAATCCCCACAGGAATCCCGTACCCGGTAAAGATGTCGCCTTGGAGCGATTTCAGAAATTTTCCCCTCCTAAGTTCACTGGTGGGCCAGACCCTGAGGTAGCCGAGGGTTGGCTCGAGAGGATGGAGAAAATTTTTGCTGCTTTGCAATACCCTGAGGAAAGGCAAGTGATTTTTGCAGTATTTCAGCTGGAGGGACCTGCAACTTGTTGGTGGAATCTAGTACGTGCCAAGTGGGAGAGGCACCAAACCCCGAGGACTTGGGGAAATTTCGTGCAAGAATTCAAAGATAAGTACATTCCTTTGCGCGTCCAAGAGAAACGAGAGGAGGAGTTCCTTCGCTTAAAGCAAGGATTGATGAGTGTAGCCGATTACGAGGCCCAGTTTTCTAAGTTGTCAAAGTACGCGCCTGAGATGGTAGTGTCGGATTACAAGCGGAAAAGACGTTTCATTCAAGGACTTAACGTGGAGCTGCAAGAATCCTTAGCAACTGCTACCATGCCCACTTTTGGAGACGCCGTGGAAATGGCCCTAAAGGTCGAGGACACCATGGCGTTGGTGAAAACCTTCCAATCAAGGAAGAGAGGTACGACCGTAGTTGCGCGACCACCTTCTGAGCAAGCCCCAAGCCCTAAAGTTGGAAGAGGAGCTGGGGATGGAAGATTTCAACAAGGTCCACCTGGGAGAGTTAGAGGGGCTCCAATAGGAAGAGAAAGAAGGGCACCTCCGCCAAGTGCCGGACGACAAGAAGGTTCCCAAAGAGGCACCCAAGTTCCTGCCTCGCAAGTAATCTGTGGTTATTGTGGGAAGCCAAATCATACCATGGACGAGTGCTGGAGAAGGGCAAAGAAGTGCCTTTACTGTGGAAGCTCCGAGCACCAGATAAGTGCTTGTCCAGTGAGGCCTGAGAAGAAGGAAGGCGCACCTCCATCCGGTCGAAAGGCGACTACCCAAGCTCTAACCAAGGAAAGTGGAAGCAAACCCAAGGTCCCGGTTAGGGTCTATGCTATGGATAGGGTGGAGGCAGTGGAATCGCCAGAGGTGGTAGAAGGTACTATTCCTGTCTTCCAACGTTTAGCTAAAATATTGATTGATCCTGGTTCCACGCATTCCTTTGTCAATCCTCAGTTTATGTCTTCTATTGCTTTACAACCCATTAGGTTACCTTATGACTTAGTAGTTAAGACACCTACTGGAGATCATTGCCTAGTGACTGATCTCATGTATAGGAATTGTGAGTTCTGGGTAGGTGAGAGGAAGTTAATGGTCGACCTTATATCTTTACCAATTCGAGGTTACGATGTGATTCTAGGGATGGACTGCCTATCTCGATACAATGCCCAAGTGAATTGTCGAACTAAGGTGGTAGAATTCCATATTCCTGGTGAGGCTATTTTAAGGATGGATGTTAGAAAAATCCTAATCTCGTCTGCCCTTATTTCAGGAATCCAAGCTAGGAAATTGTTATATAGGGGAGCCCGTGGATTTCTAGCATATTTGATTAATACCCCGGAAGATAAGGTTAGGATTGAAGATGTACTTGTGGTGAGGGATTTCCCGGATGTCTTTCCAGAAGAATTAAAGTCTATTCCACCTGAGAGGGAAGTAGAATTTGGGATAGAGTTAGTGCCTGGAGTCACACCTATTTCTAAGACCCCTTACCGTATGTCACCTGCCGAGCTTAAGGAGCTTAAAATCCAACTCCAAGACTTACTTGAGCGAGGCTTCATCCGACCTAGTGTATCACCTTGGGGAGCACCTGTATTGTTTGTGAAGAAGAAGGATGGAAGTTTGAGGCTGTGCATTGATTACCGAGGACTGAATAATGTCACCATTAAGAATAAGTATCCTTTGCCTCATATCGATGAATTATTTGATCAATTAGAAGGGGCGATAGTCTACTCTAAGATAGATTTGAGACAAGGGTATTATCAATTAAAGGTTAGGAAGGAAGATGTGCCGAAAACGGCGTTTAATACCCGATATGGCCATTTTGAGTTTATAGTGATGCCCTTTGGTTTAACCAATGCCCCAGCAGCTTTCATGGACTTAATGCATAGGGTTTTCAAACCTTACTTGGATCAATTTGTGGTGGTCTTTATAGATGACATCTTGATATTCTCTAAGTCTCTCGAGGATCATAAACAACACTTGAAGATTGTTTTACGCACTTTAAGGGAACATAAATTGTTTGCAAAGTTTAGTAAGTGTGAATTCTGGAAGGATCAAGTGACTTTCTTAGGTCACGTGATATCTAAAGATGGGTTGGCTGTAGATCCATCTAAGATAGAAGCAGTTGTGAATTGGAAGCAACCTGAAAACCCAACTGAGATTAGAAGTTTCTTAGGGTTAGCTGGTTACTACCGGCGATTTATTAAGGATTTCTCTCGAATTGCCGGTCCGCTTACTAGGTTAACCCAGAAAAATGTGAAGTTTATTTGGGACAAGAAGTGCCATAGAAGTTTTGAGGAACTTAAGAGGCGTTTGACGACTGCACCAGTTTTAGCTTTGCCTAATGGGAGAGACCCCTTAAGTATTTATACGGATGCTTCTCGAGAGGGATTAGGTTGTGTTTTGATGCAAGGAAAAAATGTGATAGCTTATGCCTCTCGTAAGTTGAAAACTCATGAACAAAACTACCCCACTCATGATTTAGAATTGGCCGCCGTAGTATTTGCACTTAAGAAATGGAGACACTATTTATATGGGGTGACCTTTGAGGTTTTCACGGACCACAAGAGTCTAAAATATCTTTTCTCTCAAAAGGAGTTGAACTTGAGGCAAAGAAGGTGGGTGGAATTCTTGGAGGATTATGATTGTACAATCAATTACCACCCTGGTAAGGCTAATGTAGTGGCGGATGCCTTGAGTAGAAAAGTTCAGGTAGCTCGTTTGGCAGTACGAGAATGGGAGATGTTAGAAAGACTTAGTGAAAACTATCCTCGTTTGGACGGCACAAGAATTATTTGTAGCCATATTGAAGCTAAGTCAGAGATATTGGATCGGATTAAGGAAGCTCAAAGTAAGGACCCTACGTTGCAAAAGCGGATAGAAAAGGCTAAGGAAGGGACACTATCGGAGTATAAGATTGGACCTGAAGGGTTACTAAGATTTCGAGATCGAATTTATGTGCCGAGAGATGAAGGATTGAAAAAGGAGATTTTAGAACAAGCCCATCGATCTAAGTATACAGTACATCCTGGTAGTACTAAGATGTATCAAGACTTGAAGAAGTTGTATTGTTGGGATGACATGAAGAAAGATATAGCTAAGTTTGTGCAAATTTGTCTCACTTGCCAACAAGTTAAGGCAGAGCACCAAAAGCCATCAGGTTTACTACAACCTTTGGAGATTCCGGAGTGGAAATGGGAAAACATAACTATGGACTTTGTGTCGGGATTGCCTAGAACTCAAAAGGGTTATGATGCTATTTGGGTCATAGTTGATCGTTTGACTAAATCCGCTCACTTCTTACCTGTAGCTATGACCTATACATTGGAAAAGTTAGCAAAGTTGTACCTAGATGAAGTGGTTAGGCTTCATGGGGTTCCAGTAAGTATCGTGTCGGATAGAGATCCCCGATTCGTATCTCGTCTCTGGAGGCAGATGCAAGAATCTTTAGGTACCAAGTTGAATCTTAGTACCGCCTATCATCCCCAGACTGACGGACAATCTGAGAGGACGATCCAAATCCTAGAGGATATGTTAAGATCTTGTGTTTTGGACTTTGGAGGAAGTTGGGATCGACACGTCACTTTGATTGAGTTTGCCTACAACAATAGCTACCAAACCTCTATCCAGATGGCTCCATTTGAAGCCTTGTATGGAAGAAGATGCCGAACGCCAAGCTATTGGGATGAAGTGGGAGAGCGAAAACTTCTTGGATTAGAAAGGGTGCCATGGATTGAAGAAGCCTATGATAAAGTTAAGGTGATCCAACAAAGGATTCGAACGGCCCAGAATCGTCAAAAGAGTTATGCCGACAATCGAAGAAAAGACTTGGAGTTTCAAGTGGGTGACGAGGTGTTTCTTAAGGTTTCACCTCTACGAGGTAGCATTAAGTCTGGCAAGAGCAAGAAATTGCAACCTCGGTATGTTGGACCCTTCAAGATAGTTAAACGGGTAGGTCAAGTCGCTTACCAATTGGACTTACCTCCAAACCTATCTCGACTTCACAAGGTCTTCCATGTGTCAGTATTGAAGAAGTATCATCCGGACCCTAGCCATGTACTTCAACTTGGTGAGATTGAGTTGGACGAGTCCTTGACGTACGAAGAACGTCCATTGCAAATCTTGGATCGACAAGTTAAAGATTTAAGGACCAAACAAATACCATTGGTCAAGGTGCTTTGGAAACATCATGGACTTGAAGAAGCTACATGGGAGATGGAGGAGGAAATGCAAAAGAAATACCCTGAGTTGTTCCAAAAATAAGGTATGAATTTCGAGGACGAAATTCCTTTTAAGGGGGGGAGAGTGTGAAAACCCTAACACGGGAATAGTGCCTTAGGGCTTTACTATTCAAATTTTCTTATTACATGTCATTTTATGCATATTATTTTGAATTAATGTTAGTTGAGAAAGGTTTTCCATTTTGGAAAAAAAAAAAAAAAAATCGGAAGAAGAGAAAGAGAAAACACCGTGAGTGTGTGTTAGTGTGTGTTTTGCATAAAATAGAGTTTTGAACCACTTTCATGATTTTCAAATATTTGACATGCTCAAGTTTCACAATTTCAAGTATTAACTTGGAAAAAAAAATAAAAATAATAATAATAATAGGTTTTACGCTAAAAACACTTTTGTGCAAAAATTACGCGTTCGACGTTTAAACGGGTATTTCATTTAATGACTTTATTAGAAGACCTTAAACCACTTTTAAAAACATTCAAACATGCCATGTGCTTGAGGAAACACAACCCTAATTTCACTCCTTGGTTTAAGCTAAGCTTGACACCTAACCTTGCATTTTGGCCAAACCTTAGCCAAGTAAAATGATTTCCATTTTCTTTCATTTCTTTGCAGCCAAATCTCTTCCATTTTTCCCTCAAAATTTCGTGCCTTATAGCTCCATTTGCAGCTGAAATATCTCATTTTTCACCATTCCAAAAGCTCACAAAAGCTCAAGACAAAACACAACTTCTAGCAACCAAAACTTCACCAAGAAATTTCAGCTTTCTTCCTGCAATTCCAGTCGAATTTCAGCAGTCTTTGGAGGGGTTGTTGCACCATCAATTGCACCTACAACTACCTAACATCTTGTGGTACATATCTCTTCAACTAACTTGTAAAATTGAGCCCTTAAATTTCTGTTTTGGAGCTGAACAAAAACCGGCAGCAAAGCTGTCAAAATTTCCAACTTTTCACTTCTTGTTTAGCTTCTTGTTTTGATAGTTGAATTTAGTTCTTTTGGCACCATTAATTCTTGTATATTTTAGCTAACTTATGGTTTATGATTACACCTTTGATAGCCTATAAATACTTGGTTAGATTAGAGCTTAATTAGTGGAAGTTTAGCCATGGATTCCTTATGAAACTTTGCTGAAAATTTTCTGATTTTGGGACCTTCTTCTTGGACGAATTTTGTGGACTGTTTTACTCCATCTTGCACCATATATTTACTGCAATTGTTAGCTCTTTTAATGCTTTATATAATGCCTTAGTTGCCCAAGAAAAGTTGGAGGATTTGGTAGATGAATTGGCTAGGGAATTAGCTATCAAATTTGATCTTCAAATCTGGAAATTTCTGGTTTGATCTTCTTATTGTTGGCTGAACCACTTTGCTTCATGTTCTTGACATTTTTGCATCATTTTATGTCATTTGATCTTCCAAGAACTTGAATGTTAATATAGTTATTGTTTATTGCAAGTTAGACCCTTAACTTATTAGTTATATTTGTTTATGTCTTGATTAGTTTTACTTATTCCATATAAGTCCTAAAAATATCTAAACCCTAAACCCTAATAGTGTTTTAAAACCCTAAACCCTAAACCCTAATAGTGTTTTAAAACCCTAAACCCTAAACCCTAATAGTGTTTCAAAACCCTAAACCCTAAACCCTAATAGTGTTATAAAAAAAACCCTAAACCCTAATAGTAAACCCTAATAGTGATTTTCCAACTTTATACCTAATTAAGTTTCCTTTCTTTTAGAAACTAGTTTTGATCCAAAACCTTAAAATGTTCACTTTAATACTTTTAAACAAAAACTATATTTATATAAGGTTTAGTTTCGAATTTTACTTATATTATTAAGACTTGGTGTGACTTAATTTGGGATTTTAGGATCTAATTTCCCTAGAAAAGTGTTAAACTCATTTTAGCCATAATTAAACCTAAATTTTCGACACATACGCTAAGTTAACATATAACCTTCTAGTATGATTCCTTTTATTAACGTTTTGGAAACCTTAGTTAAATTTCTACAAATTTATGGATTTAACCTTAGAATAGTAACTAAACCTAATTCTTTGAACTTCCAGGGTTCCAGTCAAATATTTCTCCTTATCCCGAATTTTCCTGAAAATCTCTTGAGGTGAGTGTTCCTTTACTTGCGCTTGCGAGTGTTTATTTGCTTTTCCTATTAGATTTCATGTGTTATTTGCCATACTTGAAAGCATGAAAATGTGGTTACAAGGGCGAATATGTACTTTATCGTATTCGACCCTAGCTTTCGATTATAAATTATATTTGACTCAATGATCTTGAGCTATACTTGACTCATTGATATTGGACCATATAAGTGGTTGGAGGTTATAAGGTGTTGGGGTAAGGGAATTTAAACTCTCTCCTTACGAATGTAAGTCCTGGACAAGGCAATTCCTAGGTTTGAGCTACCCTATCTTTAGCCCTCCATCATTGAGGACGATCTCACATGGAGTGGTGGTCTTGAGGAGGAAAGGTGAATTGGTGGGATGGAGAATTACCTTGATCATTGGCAAGGACAAAACAAAACGTCCAAGCGCTATTGCCATTTGATCCAAACAATGATGTGAATCTTATTTGCCTTGAATTACTTGACTTGTATCTTAATTGAATATTTCTCCCTTTGGCGAAAGTTAACATTGTTTGCCAATGGTTGAGAAGATACTTATCCTTATACTTGAAATAACATTGAATTATCCTTCCCGTGGTCGAGTGACTCCCACGGTTGATCTGTATCCTACTTTATCTTTACTTGTCTTTTATATATTTTATTGCTTTGACAAGTTGCTTGTATGTTTGCATGCTTTGGAACCTCATTGAGCTTCTAGCTCACCTGCTTTTATCCTTGTTTTCCTTAGCAGGCTCCGATTGACATGAAGGTTGGTACGAGTGTGAGTGCTAGTCTTCTAAGTCATTTCTCTTGATGTATATTTTGATGTTGTACTAGGATTTTATCTTAGCTAGGTTAGAGTTGTAATAGTTTGGGATTCTATATATTTGTATGGCAACTAGTTTGAAATATTGCAAGTTTATTTATATTTTGAAGTTTAGTTTACGTGTTTATTACTTTAGTGACTCGAGTCCTGGCGAGAGCTAGGCAGGCAGTCCGCTAAACCCTCTGGTTCGCCTTAGGGGAAGGTGGGGTTGTCACACGCCATCTCCATCTCATTGTTACTGTTCATCATTTTCAGTTTACTGTTCATTCAATCATCAAGAAGGGTTGAGAGACACTCAAGACCATCATCAATCCTAATCTTCATCAAGTAATTTCTTATCTTTTATTTTCAGTTTTAAATTGCTATTTAATTCATTTTATCTGATATTATATTTCATGATTTTTGGATTTTCTTGATTTGTTTTTATCATTATTTTATTTTTGGGTTTTAGTTCATTTTTCTGGGTTTATACTTCTTCTTGTTCTCTACTGCTTCCATTCTTTCCCTGCTCCACCAGATACTAGCTCCAGTCAGACCACCAAATCCCCACCATGACATCCCTCATCTTCGCCAATCCACCACCCGAATCCACCACCATAGACCTACCCAAACTTGCATATCAATTAAAAACCATTGCAGCAAGCCACAACAAGACTACCCAATTCCCAAAATCTCCACCATCATTCTATCCCCAGATAATAGCCAAAAGACCGAAGCCTCAAGAAGCCACACATGCAAAAAACAAATTTATCACAACAACTCAGCCATGAATAACCAAGACAACCCCAACTGTCTCAGCCCCATAGACATTAATAAGCCAAAACAACAAGAAAATTAGAGACAAACACAGTAAAACATCATTAAAACAGCTTCACGACCCCTTGAACCACCCAAATCGTCCAGAACAACACCACCCAAACCTCACAACCGTCCCAGTAACCTCTGCCACCAATTAAACCAGAACCTCCACTGACCTCAACCCAACCAGACAACTAGAACAACTACACAAATCTTCATTATCCCTCCACCATGAACCACCAGCAACAATTTCCCCCCCACAATAAACAAACATCACAGAACCTCTCACCACCAATTCACCACCAATCATCCATTAAAAGAAATCCCTCAAAGCCCTAATAATCACATCAAAATCACAGTCAACCAACACTCCACTACTACTGCCCACAACATACAATACAAATTCACAAACAAACGCCCAGAAAAACCAACCCATAGCCAGTTCCCCAAAGCCTATCATAGCCCCAATTGCTACAACCCCTCCACCAAACTCAATCAGACACACACCATCACCAATCATAGCTCTTGAGCCACACATAAAACCACACCCACCATGGAGCCGTAGCAACCCCAAGCCCTCCCCTACAATCACACCATGGCCTACTCTACCGCCACTACTTGCTAACTTGCAACCAACACCTTCTCTCACCCTCATCGCCATCCCTCTACTTGAAACCGCCAATCACCATCATCAGAAACACAAAGCATCACAGCCACGATCAATTGGTAGCACCACACACCACCTGTTAAACCCACAGCAATCACAAACCCAACCAAAATCCAAACACATCCCAAATCCCCAATTGCTGTCATCGCACAACACAAGCACCGCCACACACCCAAGCCCCAAAAGTCCCAAATCACCTGATTCCACCATCACATCACCAATAGAGTCCCTCTTCAACAACCAGCAGTCACTCTACTACCCAAACATCCCTACATATGCCATAATCTTGATCACGCAGCCATCAATGACCAGTAAATTCTCCCCCTCTTACCGAAACTCCTTCCATGCCACTTCACACCACTATCACAAGATAGAACAGAGAGAATAGAACCGAGGGAACTGGAGAGAATAGAAGAAGAGAAACAATGAGAAAAAGAACGGAAAGAAATGAACTCAGTGGAGAGGATTAGAGAGGAAACAGAAACTCTAAGGGTGAGAGCAAAACAAAGAAAATAGAAAGCAGAGGAAGAAAAGAGACGGAGACAGAGAGATAAAGAGTGAGAAGGGATAGAGAAAATGGCAAGAATAGGAAAATCAGAGAAAGAAAGTAGAAATAGAGAGTGAGAGAGAACAGTGGGAGTAGGGGACGAAGAAAGAAAAGAGAAAGAAGAGTGAGAAGAGGGATGATAATAAAAAAAGGAAAGGATTTGGGAAGAAGATGAGAGGGAGATAGAAAGAAATTGAAGTTAAAAAATTTTAAATTGCCAAGTCCAGTTTTAGTAATGTGGTTCCTTTTGATTTGTTTTAGCTTAATGTCAGTTTCTTATGGTCTTAGTTTGATTTAGTTTTCTCAGTTTAGTTAGTTAATCTAGTCAATTTGATATGATCAGTTTTCAATTTAATTTGTGGTGCATCATTATTTCTATTTTCTTTTTGCATCTGCTTGTAAAAAGAGGATATTTATATTCAGGTCTCAAATTTTACAAATAACCCCCTTTGGGTTTATTTCCTTTCAATTAAATTCTTCTAGTTTATATTGTTCCCCTTTAAGTTGTTACAGTTATCAATTTTATCCCTGTAGTGTTGTATTATTTTTTTTTTATATATAATTTGGGCCTGTACTGTTTTGATTGAAATTTACATGTACACCCCGATACTTGCTAAAATGATTATTTTTGCCCCCTTACCTAGTTTTCATTTATGATTGTGCCCCCATGTTTACTTGAATTTATTATTTGGCCATTAAGTTTGTTTGAATTTGTTTTTAAGCCTTTAATTTAATGGAATTTACATTTTACTCCCCACTATTTGTTAGAATTCTACGTTTTTTACACCTTATTTCTTTAAATAGTGGTACCTTGATTTGTTTGTTCATTTTGATTAATATTTGTACCGGATCTTCGAGAGGTACCCCCATTACTCGTTATATCCTTTTTATGTGCTCCAATGTGCTCCTATATGATTTTTGTGCATTTTCTTCAATGAATTTTCTTATTTTATATATACTTTTCTTTTTACATATTTATTTACTTTATGCTATTTAGTTTCAAATTTTTCATTATTATTTATTATTATTTTGGCAAAAAAGTGTGATATTTTTGTATTTAGTTAGTCAATGTAATAGTTAGGTTACATTTCGTATTTTTTACAAATATTTGTGTATTTTAGATAGCAAGTGTACTATATAGGTCATTTTTATTTTTTCTCCTCAAATTGTAAGTTAACTCCCCAGATGTAATAGTTAGGGTTTATTTGCTTTTGTGTGCTTGTGTGCTTATATGTTTTACCGCTTTTCTTAAGATTTTGCATCTAGATATCATGCTTACATGTTATGTGCTCCTATGTGATCTTATATATCTTTTTATGATTATTTGCTTTCAATTTATGCTTTATTGCTTTGATTCATGTTGTATCAAGTTTTATTTCGTCACCACACTAGTCCAATGCTAATTGTGGCTTTATCATTTCCCCGGTAGTCCAACGCTAGTGGAAATCCCTAGAAAGGGCTAGTCCAACACTAGACCCTTAGGACATTTTAGTGTTAGGTGTACTCGTGTGCATTTTACATCCCACTTCACACATTTTTAGTCTTCTTTTCATTTTGCATGATTTTTATTATTAGTACTACTACTTATTTCTTTTTGACACATCTTCAAATGCATGACATCTAGGTTTCATCTCACTTAGAATTTAGGTTATTTTGTGTGATCCGACCAGAACTAGTCGCCTACTCACGTGGAAAGTGGTGGTGTACATGCCGTTCTTCCCTCCTTGAGTAGAAACATTCAGTCACGAGATATTAGTTCCCCGTACTTGTCATATTGCATACCCGCTTTCTTTCTTCACTTACTATATATTATTATTTTCTTTTCTTTTTGCATCGCATTTTGCATAGACACTCATGACTCCCTTGAGGCCTTGATTCGGGTTTCGCAATTAATGCAATAATCCCGACCAAGCCTCGATGGAACATGCCGACCATCCCGATACTCACATTTAGACTTAGGATTTGCATTCATTTAGATACATCCAAATGTAATAGAATTTAGGGTTAATTTAGGAAAATTTAATTAAACCTCGCAACTAGCCTCGGCTAGGTTGAAAGGGTTCCTTAGGCGTGAGCCTTTGCCTTTCCTTTCTTCAAATGTGACTCCCTGACCTTTTTCTCTCGTTTTTCGTAGACCGGATTCGGAAAAGGGTTTTAAATATTTGTTCTAAAATTTTTACTTTTGTTTTGTTAAATGATTTTTCGGGTGACTTGGTACACCCTAACTCAATACCAAGTGGTGACTCCATTTCAAAAAATAATATCCTTTTTCAAAATTAGTTGGCCAAAACTGTCACACTTATAATCCCGGCCTTATTTTTCTTTTAAAAATACCATTTTCCTTAAAATACACTTTTTTCACTAAAACCCGATTTTTATCACACACGCACGGTTTTTTCCAAAGCTTTTCTTTTCGAAAAGGGTCATCAGACTAGACTGCCTTTTCCAAATGCAACAGTTAACGACCCCACCGTGCTTACGATTTTTTTTCGAACGTGACAACCTCTTGACATGCAAAAGCAGAGAAGATTGAATCTCCCACAGCAACAATTTTGGGGTAGACATCAAAAGAATTTTTTTGGTTGGATCCATTGTCAAATTCTGGGAACAAGATCTTGCAAGAAGAGAAGAGATGAGAGGTAGAGATTGTCCTACTAAGCGTGCTAAAAATTTGTACAAGCAAATTTTGTGTCTGCAAATAAAAGACAAGAAAATTGCACAAATATAAATTTTATTAATTTGAAATAAGAGTTACAATCTCCAGATAAATTTCTTTACAAAAGAAATTATCCTCTGATACTTCTCTTCACAAAAATTTAATTCAAGAGCCCAAAATGCTTATTCTTGAATTAAAGTTAGAGTCTCCTACAATTTGGGCGTAGGAAACAATTGATTTGATTTTGTCATCAAGAACAATTGAATCTTGGATCTTCAAGCCTCCAACACGAACATAGAAACTTGAACTTGAGGATTTGATTTGCACTTGAACTTGGACTTGAGAGACTTGAATAAGAGAAATCTCTAGAGAATTTGGTAAAGCTTTGTCTAAGCTTTTGGGGAATTTGTCATATATCTTGACTTGAGAAGGCAGAGCACTGATTTATAGCCAAAACTGTGTATAATTGGCTTAAAAGGAAATCCTCTAGAATTCTCCACCAACTTGGGTTGCTTGTGGCTTAAGAAACCCATTTAAAGTAGACTTTAATAAATGGGTCAGTCCAAATAATCCGATGTGAATTAATAAAATTAATCCACTTTAATTTAATGGACATCATAATTTAATTTGAGGCCCATATATTAATGGTCCAATTTATATGCCCAAACATTGATAAACTTATTATATATTTAATTTAATTAATCAAGATCAATTTAATTCAATCTTGACTAAATAAACTAAATAAAATTCGATCGTCTGCAGTGAGCAATTTATATAGTAATGCAATTATTACACAAAACAGTAGTAGGACAATGGTAAGAAACACCCACTCATCAAGTAACCAGTGCAGCCAAATCAACTCTTGGGAAGTTTTATCATTTGAAACCCAATATTCATCTTCAAAATTAGACGAGAACAAAATATTTTTTCCTTTGCTAATAGATTTCTCAGAAAGCCCAAAATCGAGCAGTAAGTAGGGCTGTCAACGGTCCGGGTCTAGACCCGGACCCGACCCGGACCCGTTGATTTTTTCCGGGTCCAGGTAGGAATAAAATTCCGTTTACCCGGACCCGGACCCGGACCCGTTTTTTCTTAATAAAAAACGAGTCGAATCCGAAATGTTATGTTCCGACCCGGACCCGACCCGACCCCGTATATATATAATAATTGTAAATTATATATACGTATTTTAAATTTTTAATACATAATATTCAATAAATAATAATTATAATATACATACATACGTATTTTACAATTCTAATACTCAATACTTAATAAATAATAATTATAAAATATATAAAAATATTTTATATTTTCAAAACCCGGACCCGGACCCGAATGGACCCGGACCCGAACGAACCCGGATCCGGGAAACCAAATGCAAGACCCGTCGGGTCCCGGGTCCGGGTCCGGAACCTCAACACAAAAACGGGTCCGGGTCCGGAACATTCAATTCCGGCCCGGACCCAGCCCGTTGACACCCCTAGCAGTAAGACAGCAATCGATAAGATCCCAATCAACATCAGTAGGCACATGATTCAAAAAAAGAATAAGCGGAGAAATATAATCTATGAAATAAAGTTCCCGTAACATAGTGCAGCGAAATGAGAATAAACAGAGAAATATGACCTATGGAATAAAGTTACCTTAGCATAAATAAACAAAGAAATATAACTTATGGAATAAAATTTCCTTAACATAGCGAATAGGGATGAGAATAATCAGAGCCAAGGAATCTATTGAGAAAAAGTAATCTCTTTCCTAAAATTTAAAATTTGATATTTGGTTCATCTTTGATTTATTGGGAAAGTAAAAACTTTCCTCAAACCAGGGAAAGTAGTTGCACAATCCTGGGATTCTAAATCCTCAGGACTTGTTGGTATTCTGATTACTTATCCTGAGAATTTAATTAAAAACACGCTAATCCCCTCTCATCCCTTCCAACTCAAGACATTTTGATCCTCTCTCTCCTCCAACTTAAAGACACGGTTAAAACAAAATCATCTCTCTTCCAACGACGTAAATCCCCATACTCTCAAATTCTATCTAAATATTACGTCTTCCTCATCCCTATGATATCTTCTCCATTTAGATAGAACTTTAGTTGTGGTATCATACTTTTGCTGCACAACTCTCTGATATCTTCTCAATAGGTTCTCTATTTTAGTTTTCATTCTATTAAAGTTCTGTTCTTGTTGGTTTCTTTATGTTATTTACTTGTGTATTATTCTAGGGTTTATAACTAATCCACTTTTTGTTCCTGTCTTATGTGTGGAAATTACATGTGATCTCGATCAATGCTTTTTCGTAGTGTTAGGTTATGTAGAGTACTAATTCTTTTTATTGATATTGAGAATTTAAAAAGAAAAGTGTAGAAATTGCTTATAGCCAACATCAATATTTTGATGATATGGACACCAATTCCACGCTTTTTAATATTCTAATAGTAGGTATTCTGGTATAAAATCAACAATAGAGTTTGTGTCTTGCTACCTAAGAGATTTGAATAGAAGATTCCGAAAGGTTATTTCTTTTTTTTTTTTTTTTGGTGCAAGTTCCAAAAAGATTGTGACAAATATCGTTCTTGAATCCATCGTTTCTTAGGACAATTCCCGATCATCTTTCGGTGCCACTGGTGCTAAGAGGCTCAAGAGTATTGGCATGATTGAAAATGCCCCAGGAATGAAAGCATTGGACATGAATGCAGCAGATGATGCAATTATGGAATTCATAAGAATTTTTTTTTGAGTAAACAATGACAAGAAAATTGTGCCAGGGATACTTGTGATTTTTTTTTTCCCGATGTAAACAGACTTGTTTTGTTAAAATTATTAATACTATATTTCTTTTATAAAAATGATTTTGATTGTACAACACAATTAATATTATATTTCTTTTGTAAAAATGATTGTGATTGTTTATATAATATACTGATAAGATTGATTTATCAATTAAAATTCTAAGAAGAAAAAAGAAACAATTTAATCAAAACTTATTTCACATATTATAATTGTGGGGCATTTTTAACAACATAGTGCAAATATACATTGCATTACTTCTTATATTATCATAAACCAAACATTGTAACAGGACTCTAGACAATTTTCCCACCAACAATACCAGGAGTTTCCAAACATATTAAAGGAATTATTTTCCATGGATTTAAATTCCTAGGAATCAAATTTCACGTCAACTTTACTTTCCCGCCAACCAAACGAGAATAATCTATGGAATAAAGTCCCCGTAACATAGTGCAGCGAAATGAGAATAAACAGAGAAATATGACCTATGGAATAAAGTTACCTTAGCATAAATAAACAAAGAAATATAACTTATGGAATAAAATTTCCTTAACATAGCGAATAGGGATGAGAATAATCAGAGAAATATAACCTATGGAGTAAAGTTCCCTTTATATGGTGGAGAGAGATGAGAATAGGCAGAAAATGTAACTTATGGAATAAAGTTCACTTAACAAAGAACGTGAAGACTTGCAACATAATATGTAGAGCAAGGTACATTCATAAATTGGTTGACACTATGGGCCACATATATATAGAATTAGGTTGGGAGATAGTCAAATAGATAAGATAACCAACTCATTCAAGATAATGTGTAGGATCTCCTGACAAAGTAACTTCCAATGGAATGAGATGATTGTTGGGTTCAATAGCTGTAGAGGTAATCTTATTATCCATCAAGTCAGCAAGTTAAAAAATTCAAGACATATTTGGTCGAGACCCATAATAGCAATTGGAATTAGAAGTTGCCTCATGACCCAAAAAATATTTGAGAGAACCAAAATTATTTATTTCAAACTCTAGATTGAGAGATGGTTTAAAATACTGAATGCCACTTGATTATCTCCAATAATAATAATATTATCAAAAATATAAAAGCAACAAGATATTATCTTGTTTGTTGAATAGTTCGAGCTAAACCATGAAAACTAGAAGAGAATCCAAGCCAAGTAGTACAAAATTAAACATAAAAAAAAGTATAGGGAGCTCAAAATGACGGAGATGGCAAACTTGATGAGGTAGACAATCGATTCCTTTTGGAGGTCGCCTGCAGACATCTTCCTTGAGAATGGCATTGAGAAATGCATTTTTAATATTTGATGAGTGCAACAAGAAGTGTTCCAGTAGATGCAAGATGAGTCAGAGGAGTAAAAGTCTCCTCGTAGTCAATACTATACATTCGAGTATACCCCTTGACAACAAGTCATGCATTGTAGCACCCAACAAATCTGTGAGCTTAAATTTTGTACACCCATTTGTAGCCAATTGAATTTTTGTCATGAGGCAAGTCAACCAAGTCTCATGCGTTAGAATTTATTAAGGTCACTGATTCTTCTTTTATATTTTCGTAAATAAAGAGTTAGATAAAGTCTCACGAAAAGAATTGGACTTGTGCTAAATAGCTAAATCAGAAAACATTCAGAACCAGGAAGATAGCTGATAGAGTTCTTAAGCAAGAAAGATATAGAGGCAATTAAAGAGGACAGATCCATTGTGAAAGCAATACCTCAAAATCAGAGAGAGTTTGTCCATTATGTGCAGGAGACGAAGGATCATACTCACCTGAGGAAGAATTTGTGAAATAATTTTGTTGGAGGAGAATTTGGTAAAGTTGTTTTTGGAATTGAAGAGTAAGTTTATGTTTCCAAAAGATGACATATTATGGAAACTCCAACCTTTTAGATATAGGGTCATAGTATCTGTATCCTTTGTTATTAGAAATATATCCAAGAATACAACAAAGAGCATCCGATTCCAATTTGCAATGCTCACGAGCTAATAGATAAACAAAACATGCACATCCAAACTTTTGGAGATTTAGGTAATTGGAAACTTGCCGAACAATTTCTGATATGAGGATTTTGCTTTGGATAGAGAGAGCTAGAACATAATTGGTGTATACTGCAGTGAGAAACCTTCTCCTGAAAGGATTGGGGAAGATATATATACATAGGAAGAGAATGGATAGTAGCTAATATATTGCGAAGCCATTTTATCAAGAAATACCATCACAAGATAAGTAAGGTGAAGTGCCACGGGCCTTAATCACATCCTAAACTTTGATACAGTTGTACTCATGAGCATTGTTTGACCAGAAAATTTTGATGGATTTAGAAAACATTGAAGTAAACTCACGAAAAATGCCAAGTAATTCGAGATGAGGTTTCATAATATAAATCCACGTGTAACAAGCCCATGTATGCCATAGTCTTGGAGTCTCACATGGAAGACGTGAGAACGACCGTGGGTGATCTCTCCGACCAAATTGATAACCTTATTCAAAAGAATGCCTAGGCATTGTTGAAAACAATCAATGTGGATCAAATGAAGGTCTTGTGCAAAGAGAAGCTCTAAAAGATAGCAACAAATGCATATGGAAAACTTTTGGACATGTAGAATATCAATTTTTATGACCATAACGCATTTGGCGCATTTGAATGGCCTATTTTCTGAAGAAATATATTACAGATACACAAGATTTAAAAACACCTTAAAAGTAACTAAGACTTTAAGAAAGATATGCTAACTATTATGAGAAGAGAAAACGAATAAAAGGTTGAGCAGTTGAGTTCTACGATTCCATCCCAAAGATCGAAGGTTCAAATCTTACCAAAGATGATTCCTTTCCCATTATAATAGTGTAAGTTTGATAAAAAAATAATTATGAAAATGATGCAATTTTGGATGTGCAAAAATATAACACACCAATATGCTTACTCCTACCTCGATCTAACAGTAGTAGATAATGAGTAGAGGGAAAGAGGCAGACACAGAGGAAGAGGGGTGTACATAATATATATGTATATTTGTATACAAGTATATATGTACTTATATATATATATGTATATATAAGTGTGAATATATATATATATACGTATATATATACACACTTATATATATACGTATATATATAAGTACATGTATATATACCTCTATATATACATACTTATATATACACATATATATAAGTACATGTATATATACACGTATATATATACACTTATATATATACACACTTATATATATACATATATATATACACACACGTATATATATATACATATATATATACGTGTGTGTATATATACATATATATATACGTGTGTGTATATATACGTATATATATAAGTATATATATATGCATACATATATAGATATGTATATATACATATCTATACATGTATAGATATGTATATATACATATCTATATGTATGCATATATATATATATATATACGCGCACACACGTATATATGTATATACATATATACGTGTGTGCGCGTATATATATATAAGTATATATATGTATACATACATACATATATATACGCGTGCACACGTATATATAGATATGTATACATATCTATACATATATAGATATGTATATATACATATCTATATGTATGCATATATATATGCGCACACACGTATATATGTATATATGTATATATGTATATACATATATACGTGTGTGCGCGTATATATATATAAGTATACATATATATACGTACATACATATATATACGCGTGCACACGTATATATGTATACATTTACACATATATATACGTATATATATGTATATATATATGTGTGTATACATATATACATATATATGTGTGTGTGCATATATATATATATAAGTATATATATGTATACATATAGATATGTATATATAAGTATATATATGTATATATATGTATACGTATCTATAAGTATATATACGTATACATATGTATACATATATATATTTTTAATTGGCTAACCCCGTACACGAGGGAGGGCGACACTCTTGAATTTTATTAAGATATGAATGTGAGGGAGACATAAAGCCTTACCTTACCTCAATAAATGAGTACATGAGATGAAAAAATAAAAATTAAAAAATGAAAACTAGTTTTTTACCTGTAATGAATATACGGCGTGTGTCTACTATCTAGCAAAACTAATCCTATTACATGCTTTGGAAGCTCATTAAAAACAAAGTGTTTGCTAATTCTTTGCCCACTTGCTAGCTCAGCTAAAGCATTTGAAACAGCATTTGCTTCTCTAAAGGTATGGCAAAAATTAAAACTCTTACTTCCCGTAGTTGACTTGATCATCTTGATGAGTGATTTTATTCTCCAAGGTATCCCTGCTTCATCATTCATCATTTTTACCAAAATCTGCAAGTCTATCTCAATTTCAACCCGTGCCAAACCATTAGATAAGCAGAGATTTACTCCTTCCAATAATACAAGACATTCAGCCTCCATATTCGTTTTGAAATCAAAATAAGAAGAAAAGCTGAAAAGCATCTTTCCTGCTTCATCCCTAATAAATCCACCTTCTCCTGAAGGTCCTGGATTACCTCTTGACGATCCATCCACATTCAGCTTGACATAACCTGGCTAAGGGCTCTTCCATAACACCAATGTTAAACCTTTATACATATATAGATAAGTATATATATGTATACATATCTATGTGTATACATATATATACTTATAGATAAGTATATATATATACATATGTATACATATCTATACGTATACATATATATACTTATATATGTATATATATGTGTACCAAACGAGGAGAGAGGACCTTTAAAAGAACAGAAAGGTAAAAGAGAAGAGGATCACAGTCAGACGGCCTCTAGAGAGAAAGGGGCAGGTGGCTCAGCCAACCATAAACATTAAAGAAATAACAAAATATTAAACAGAAATTAAAGAATGAAGATTGAAGACTTACTTTGATTGAACCTTCAAAGTAAAACTATTACAATATGATAGATGGAGGGAATTCTTCAAGAGAAACTAAAAGAATTATAAAGGAAAGAAAACTTCTGCCTAACATCTAGTTTGAGGGGGTATTTATAGCAAAATTTTCAGGCTGCCACAGTAACCTGCTACAGTGATTTTGTAACAGTTATTGTCAGCAAAATAATTGCACAGTAACTCTGCTACCGTGTACAGTGTACAGTAACTTTGCTACAGTGATAAATAAAAATTTTTACAATTGTAAAAATTATGGAATTTGTGAGTATATTCCATAGCATTCGTCTTCATTTTATTGCCGAAAGTTTTCTTCTTCTAACCCTGATTCTGATTCTGGCAGAGGTTGTGAAGTTGCCTTTTGTGCTTGAGAAGTCTCAAGTTTCAATTGGAGAAGAATGTTTTCTAACTGTTTGATGTATTCTTCCTTGTCTGAGATTGATGCCAGTTTTGCTGCTGACATAGACTTCTGCTGGAGAAATTAAACAGTTTGTTTTTCTGAGGCTTTGAGATACTGCGGGTTTTGATTAAACCAGCCCTGCAGTCTCCGCTGTTTGACAGATGAGATATCAAAAGTATCCAACTATTTTGTATAACCCTATCTTACCAAGATGGGTGGTTGACTATTGTTTGCTTGTTTAACAAACTCGAACTTCCACCGATATACCCAAGCTAAGGAAAATTTGGAGAAAAAGTGTAAGGAAGTTGGGATGTAGGATGTGTTTGAAAACTTGTTTTGGAAATAGTCATATGCTTCTGCTACCTCGGTTGGAAGGATTTGCTGGTTTGGTCCAAATATACTCCACCACTAAGTGAACCAAACTGGGAAATCATATGTGTTTGTTCTCTTGAAATAAAATAACCAAGAGTGTTTGTATTCTTTATTTTGAAAAGAAAAGGTTTGGAACCAAGCTTGTTTATAGTCCCAATAGCTAAATTCTGGTGGATAAAATGGCTGAGAAAATTATCTGGGTTTATTGAGATCAGGTGTCTAATCAAATGGTTTAAGGATTTTAAGAATTTGTGCGCATGAATTTGTGATCACTGGTGCTTTCTCATACGGGTATGGTTTGATTTATATAGATTTGGTATCTACCAAAATTATTTGGTAAAAAAGTTAATTTTTTATTACTGTTTGGGGAATGAAGTTAAAATTTGGAGGAAAAACCTACTTAGCAACATATAGCGAGTTATTTTGCCAAAATTCTAGTTCAGTTTGTAGGATTGTATAGAAAGATTGATTTTTCACATACTGTGATTTAGGTTTGGATGATGATGAGGAGGCTATTTGGATTATTTGTTTAGAGGATGATGTTTGCTGGACAGAATAGTATTCTTGGCTTCTGTATGCTGAGTGTTCTAAATCTCAACATCTATAGGCTTGAAAAAACCTTTCAATGAGTGTAAGTTTTTTGTTTTTGCTATCTTCTTCGTCGGCAACATCTGTCGATGATTTTGAAGTTTGGAGTGTTAAAGTAAGGTTTGGTTGCATAGCCATGAGCTGTTGGATTTGTTCAGTAGTCATAGCCAAAGATTGACTAGTTAAGGATTGTGATTGGGTGTTTGGCTATTTTGTAGAGGATGAGGTTGATTTGGAAGAGTTTGAAGCCTTTTCAGTTTGAACAGGCTATTTGTCTAGGTTTTATGTTGGAGGTTTTTCCTCTTTTTTCATTCGAGGCCTGTTCACCTACCGTGCAAAAATTTACGGAATAAATAATTAGGAAGGGAGTTGGAAGTTCCCTTAATATATTCAATATTAAAGTCAAAAACAGATAAAATTGCTTGCCATCTTGCAAAAATTTGTTTAGAAGCAAGGTTTTTGAAATCTTTTTGTAAAACATCTTTTGCAGACTTACAATCAATGCGTGACAAAAATTTTTGATTTAGTAAATCAGATTGAAACTTTAAAATGCAAGGAAAAATTGTCAAAATTTTCTTTTTGATTGTAGAATAATTCTGCTAAGAACTATTACAATATTTTGATGCAAGTGCAATAATATTTTCCTTATTATTTTATTTTTGTTTTAGTACACCACCGTAACCAATGTCAGAGGCATCAATTTCAATAATTTTTTGTGCATGTGGGTCAGGAAGAGTAAGATTAGGTAAATTTTTTATGTGAAATTTAAGAGTTTGGACAATCGAAATATGTTGATCAGTTCAGGATGGAGGTGTCTTTTTAAGACAGTCATATTGTGGTTTGGTAAGGTTACTTAAATTTGGAATAAAGTCTGAAACATAGTTTAAGCAACTAAGAAATCTTTGAAATTGTTGTTTATCTAAGATCTGATTAGGAAATTTTTATGCAAATTGAAGAGATCTTTGGATAGGGGTGATTGTTCCTTGGAAAATATTATGCCCAAGAAATCAAATTTTTAGCTGAAATAGACTAATTTTCTGTTGAAAGATAACTAGTCCATTGATTTTTTCCTATGAAGGAAGGTATTAAGATGTTTGAAATGTTAATTAATAGAATTGAAAAAGATTAAGACATTATTAATGTAGACAATGATGAAGGTTGAAAAAATATTGAAAATGTCATTCATAGTCCTTTAAAATTCTGAGTATTTTTTAGGCCAAAAGGTATGACATTCCATTTATAATGTCCAAATAAAATTGTGAATGCTATTTTATATCTGTCTGAAGGATGGATTTGAATCTGCCAAACTCCAGATTTCATATCAAATTTTGAGAAGATTTTAGCAGTACGAAGGCATTGTAGAAGATCCCTTTTGTTTGGAATGGGATATCTGATCCATCTCAAAGCTTTGTTTAAAGACTTATAATTGATAACAAGTTTGGGGACTCCTCGTTCTATTTCTGAGTTTTTGTTGACATAGAATCCTCAGCAACTCTAGGGAGATTGGCTTGGTCGGATAATACCCTTGTGAAACAAATCATCAATTTCTATCTTGCAATGTTGAAGAAGCTCTTGATTCATTTATATTGGTCTCACCTTTGTTGAAATTTGTCGTTCATCCAAGTCCTTTTCATAAGGTAGAGTGATTGTATGTTGTTTCTGTTTCCAGAATGCTATTGGAATTTCAAAACATACTTGCTCCTGAAATTTGTTTGAAGTGCCTTAATTCTACTTTGAATGTCTGGCTGCTGGAGTTGTTCTTCAATACGCTTGTATTGAATTTCTTCTTTGAGAAAGTTTATCTGGTTGAGTCCTTGAGGAGAAATTTGATTCAAATCTCTGTGAAGTTTCTGTTTGACAAATGGAATAAGAATTTTCCCTCCAAATTTGTCAGGCAACATTCCCTCTTCTGTTTGTTCTATAGGGAACGATCTGATTAATAAATGAAATTTCAAGAATAACTTGGATTCGTCTGATCCTTATGAGAGCAAAAGAATCATATATTATTGTCGATTGAAACCTAATAGCAACATCAGTTAACTTAATAGTTGATCTGCAATTTTGATCCATTTGCTGATCTGAGTACCTTCTTTGATTTTTCTTCGAAAGTATTTTGTAGGAACTAATCCTTTCTGGATGCAGCTTAAATCAGCTCCTGTGTCAATAAGGCTGAAACATCAAAAACAAAATCGTCTTGGATAATGATTTGGATTTGAACCTCCCATTTTCTGGTAGAGATGCATGAAATCTTGTTTATGAAATCTCTTGTCGTTGTCATTAACTAGGGCTGGTCCTCATTTTTCTGACGATTATCCCTATCAGTAATAAGATCTTAGATTACAAGTCTATCAAGTTCTTACCTAGTTTTGATCAGTCTAATTTCATCTTTGAGTAAGCCAATTTCAGTTTGGAGGTCACAAGTTGTAATAACTGTTTTAGGTTTGTTTGAAAATCGATTCAGGATGTCTATGAAATTGTAGGCATTGATTATTTTGGAATCTTTGTAAAAAAAATTTGTTTGAGTTGTTGAGATTGAAATTGAAGGAGTGATCAAAGTTTCTTTGAATCTGTCAAAGTAAAGTTTTCGTTTTTCAGATTCATTAATGCTTTCGATAAGATCAAGCATTAAATCTTGTTCTTTGGTCAGGGCATTGATTTCAGGATTGTGGCCATCTTCCGTTTCATTGAATTGTGAAGAAAAGTCATCTTCTTACAACTGGTTGATGTCGTTGCCTGATGATTTTCTTTCTTCATCTATTTGTTCTGAAATATCAGAATCACTTGAGTTAGCTAGTAAATTTGATATTTGTTGTTGTAGTTGGTCGTCAAGTTGAAGGAAGTAGATTTTCTTTTTAAATTTGCAGTATTTGGCTATGTGGCCTGATTTGTTACACTTATGACAAATAATATCTATCAAAGTGAGGAGTTTTCATTTTGGTTTAGAGATTTGAAAGGTAGATTGTGACTATTTTCTTGGTTTGAAAGGAAATTTTCTCCTAGATTGATATCTAAGTTGGTAATAGATGAATTTTTTCTATTTGCGAGGAATATATTTTTTCTTTCTAGTTTTGGTATGGCAAGATGGAAGGCCAAATTGTTCACAGAAAGATCTGAGATTTTTTCTCCGTTGTGCTCTGTTTTTGGCCAATTGTTGCATCATTTTATCTTGTTTGTAAATTTTTAATGCAACTTGTTGAATTTGACTTGTAAGTTGTCCATAAGTGAGTTGTCCATAAGTAAGTTGTTCATATGGCACTATTCCATTGTGTTGAGTCATGAGCTCTACTCTCACAAGATCCTTAAGTGATTTTGAAAGTCCATCAAGATATTTTTCCTTCTAATATGTTTGATTACTATCAGGCCTGACATTGATTATGGTGAGAATATGTCTTTATACAATTGAAAATCAGACAAATTTATGCATTCAAGATTGTTAAGTAATTCAAATGATCTTTCTCTAAAGATTGTGAGATTCTAGCTCCAAAATATAGATCCTGAATATTAGTTGCAACTGATGAAATGGATCTGCATCCCTAAGTAAAACTCCTTCTTGACAAATCTATATTGATTGTAGAAGATGTCGAAAATTTTTTACTACAAGATTTATCAAATCGAATTTGAACAAATCCTGTAGGATATTATGTAATACTTGAGACAGTTGTATTCTGTACTGGAGTGACAGGAACTATTTATGATAGCATCCAATCGTCTGGTAGAATAACTTGACTCCATGTGATTGATCTAGAAATTGAAATGTTAGATCTCATAAGATCTGTTTGAAAGAGAGTAGTTTCTCCCTTTTAGCTTCTCATCTTTACTCCAGTGTTGAAAGCCAAATTCATTGTCTTGTACTAGATCCTGTAAATAATAGCAACAGGAAGAGAACCAAATTTTATTTTGTAATTTGCAATTTTTATGTTTAGTGTTAGAGTGTCCAAAATATTTCGGTCCTACAAAAAAAATTGTAAAGTTTAAAAAACTGTCAAAATAAACTGGTCCTTTGTACAAGCTTGTTTATGCCATTCCCAGCGGAGAGTCATTGAAGTTTAAGAACTTACAATCTCTTAAACATAATAGAAGAGATGCATCCAATCCTTCCCTTGATAGGATCTAGTACAAGGCAATGAATTCGGCTTTCAACACTGGAGCAAAGATGAGAAGTAAAAAGGGAGAAACTACTCTCTTTCAAACAGATCTTACGAGATCTAACATTTCAGTTCGTAGATCAATTACATGGAGTCAAGTTACTCTACCAGACAACTGGATGCTATTAGAAATAGTTCCTGTCACTCCAGCACAAAACACAACTATCTCAAGTATTACCCAATATCTCACAAGATCTGTTCAAATTTGATTTGATAGATCTTGTAGTCAAAGATTTTCGACATCTTCTACAATCAATATGGATTTGTCAATAAGGAGTTTTACTTAGGGATGCAAATCCACTTCATCAGTTGCGACTAACATTCAGGATCTAGATTTTGAAGTTAGAATCCCACAAGCTAGATATATGGTATAAACAGAAAATTCTACCTCAGAACATCAGGAGCATGATGATTTGCCTAGATCTCCAACATATTCAACGATAATTGATACTCCAAAAAATACTGGACAAATTTTAGGAGAATTAAGAATTTTATCAGAAGATTATCCATTTCAGATCAACAAGGAGTTCCTCTACAAAGAATTCTATGCAAAACACAATTCTGCCAAACGACAATAGTTTCTCATCAAATTCTAAGGAGATGCCAAACAATAGATTCAAGACAGATATTATGAGTTCATGAATCAACAGGAAGATCACATTCAGTTTTTTGAATAGTTTGAATCGTATTCGCAGATAGAATAAAACAAAAATAGTAAACTACAGATGGAGAAGTATACGTAGAATTTTCACCTTCTCAGCCAGTCACGATCAATTATAAAGCTGTGAAATTATCAGCCACTCCTTTCAAACTCAAAAAAGCTAAACTCAGAGATCCAATAGATGCCCAGGATATATAGAGTATCTATGAATAAAATAATTACAAAAACAAATATCTTCAATGTAGACACCAAATTTTGACACATCATTTATTTTTCAAACATTTGAGGCATTTTTATATTTTTTGGGGTCAAATTCTAATTTTTCAATAATCTCGGAGGGCAAAATAGTAATTTTTATCTGTAAATATTTTTTATTAGTTTTGAGAATTTTAAATTCATATTTTTACTCTCATACATATTTTTTTCATTTTCTGTAATTTTTCAGGATTTAATGGGTATTCTTTTATATTTTACCAGTTTAAGGACAAAATGATAATTTCGCCTTGCGAACACCATTTTAGCTCATTTCATGTCCCAAATTTATTTTTCTAATTCTTTAAGCATGTTTCTAAATTTTTTTAATTTTTTCGGAGATAATTGCTATTTTTTCTGTAAATACTACATTAAGGGGCAAAATCGTCATTCTACCTTTTAAATTCATTTTTCATCAATTTTTGAGTCATAAATGTATTTTCTACGGTTTTAAGCTTATTTTTAATTTTTGATAATTTTTCGAAATCAATAGCTATTTTTCTGTGTATTTTCGTTGTCCAAAGGTAAAATCGTCATTTTATAGTTTAAATTCATTTTTCATCAATTTTTGAGTCATAAATGCATTTCCTAGGGTTTTAAGCTTATTTTTAATTTTTCGTAATTTTTCAAGGTCACTAGCTATTTTTCTGTGTTTTTTCATTAGTTAGGGGCAAAATCGTCATTTCACATCCTGAACGCGTTTTGATCAGTTTTAAGCTCTAACCTTCATTTTGAAATTTAATTTAATTTTTTGGTAAATTTTAGAATTTACTGTCATTTCTTGTATTAATTTTTAATTTTTTTGGGTTCAAAATATTTTTTAAATAGAATTAAAATTTTTATTACCGGTGGCATTTTTGTTATTTTGTAATATTCTTGGTAACCAAAATAACTTGCTCTATAAATACCCCCATTAAATTAAAAAAAATCAAAAAACTCTAAAAACACTTTTACTTTTATGCTTTAAAGATCAAAATATACAATTCACACCAAAAACACACACTTGAGGCCGCCATCTTCATCTCATTATCACTGTTCATCATCTTCAAGTTTCAAAACCAAAAAGAAGATTCTATTTTTCAGCATTTTCAGCCATTTAAAATTATCATCAATTCTCAACAAGGTATTTTCCTATCTTTTATTCTTTGTTTCTATTGATTTTATTGCCTTCTTTCTGAATTTTTTAGATTTTTCTTTTTTTTGGATTTTTTGTATTTTCTTGTTCAGGGTTTTTTTTCTTCACGGTATCATCCCTTACCCCAACCTTCTTCTCCACCTTCAACTACTAGTAAGTCCATCTCTACTCCACCGTCAGTTTCATCCACCACCACCAACAGAACAACAACCTAACCACATCATCTACCTCAACCACAAACCCAGACAATCACCAGCAGTCACAATAAATCACCATAATCAACCCACCCATGCTTGGCCAGCCCCCATAACCAAGTCTTCCACCTGTCAACATTCCCAAGCACCACCACCGCCTATAACCTGTAAATACAATACAAAAACAGACCCAAGACATTCATCCGCAACTAACCAAGCCCAACAATTCATTACCCAGAATTTGCCATCCCTCAAACTTGCAGCAAACAACCAAAGTCACAAAGCCAAAGCACAATCCCATAACCAGACCCTATCTGCTGCCAATCGCAAGCCAAAGTTGCTGCACAAAGGACCACTAAACAACCACCCAAAATTACCTAAAACAGCATGAGTCAGCCTGGAATGGTAGCAAGATCATCACCAGCAACACACAATACGAACAACAAGCCCGGACTCACTACCTTCTCCCTGAAAACCTTAGGCACAGTCACCAATCTCGCCTCACCCATAGTCAAAAAGCTAACCACAACCTGTGAAACCCTCAAAAACCATAACAACCAGCAGCTCTACTCTACCTTCAAGCCACCAACACCGTTCATCTCTACTCGAACCTAATACAACGCCTCCATCCACCAACCTGCAAAGCCTCCATCCACAACCTGCGAAAATTTCCCCTGCAACCAAACTGCCACAAACCTCCAATTCCACCATAGCCACGCTACCACAGATCCACCAACCTGCAAAGCCTCCAGCACCAATACTCTCACAACCACCATCCAGTGCCTGCAATCCCTATCGCACCACCATCTAAATCTCTTGCCAAGCCCGACACCAATCACCTAAACTCCAATTGCCACTCGTTCCCAATGCCACAATAAAGTAACCAAAAAGCCCAAACCTTAAAAAAAAAAAAAAAAAAAAAAGGCAATAGCCAGGACCACCCCCATCGCCACCAAGCTACGCAAAAACAACCTCCATCATCATTGACAAGATCATCGCTACCCAACCTGCAAGAGAAAAATAGAACAAATCTCCCCACAACCACATTGCCGCATCCTCTTTCCCGAATATTTTTCCCAAATTTTCCTGTCCCAAAATTCGAATTCACTAATTGAGGGGATTATTTCAATTTTGAATTTGTAATTGTTAGTAGTGGAGAAATTGAATTGGGAAATTGTGCCTATTGTTTATGTGGGGATGATCAGAGAGACAAATGCGCAAGCGAGAGCGAGGAAAAGTGAAACCAAAATAGAAAACAGAGAGCAGATCAGTGAGAGATGAAAAATAAGAAAATCAGGAGAAGAGAGAGAGGGGAAAGACTAAGAGGTGAGAAAGAAAGAACAAGCAGAGAGAAAGAGAAGGAAACAGAGAACGCGAGAGAGAGACGAGCAAGAGAGAATCACAGACAGAGATTAAGAGAAAATCTGAGGGAGAAGAACAGAAAGAAAAATGGCTAAAGGGAGAGAGATGAAAAGCAAACAGGAAGAGAAAGAGAGAATCAGAGAACATAAAAACAAAGAAAAATGGGAAAGAAAAAAGGGAGTACAAAAAAAATGGAAATCCAGTTTGGGGTTTGGGGGGTTTTTCTTTTCTTTAATTTTTTGTTGTCCGATTAATTTTAGTTTCTTTTCTAGTTTAATCAAATTTTTTGACTTGCTCATTGTTTGATTTATTTTAGTTTAGGTTAATACTTAAGCTAATTAATTAGGATAATTTGTTTAATTAATCTGGCCTAATTTATTTTGGGGAATTTTATCATTTATAATTATGTTTAGGTCCATGTTTTGCTCTAAAGTTAGTGACATGCCCTAAAGATTTTCTATTGACTCTCTTAGCTTTTACTTCCTTCAATTAGGTCCTTTATCCTTGCAATTTGGCCCTGCATTCGCTGGAATTATATTTTTACCTCCCAATTTTGCTTTAATTTTCAATTGTGCCCCCAATTAGTTTAAATTTGCGATTTAACCCCTAAGTTTGCTCCACTTTCTATTTTTGCCCCCCCTAACTTGCTATAATTTACATTTCTCCAAGCTGTTAATATTTCGTGTTTTGCTCTTTATTTTATTAAATAGTGGTCCCTTTAACCTGGGTGTTCATTTTGTTAGCATTAGTACCGGGCTTTCGAAAAGAGGTATCCCTATTTCTCGTTAATTTCACCTTATGTGTTCTAATGTGCCTTTATGTGATTTTTATGCATTTTCTTCATATATTTCTTATTTTACATGCTTTTTGCATATTTATTTATTTTATGTTATTTAATTTCGAGTTTTATTCTTTAGGCAAAAATATAACATTTTTTGTATTTAGCGAGTCAATGTAATAGTTAGATAATATTTCTCATATTTTCAGCAAAATTTGTGTATTTAGATAGCAAGTATAATAGATAGGTCATTTTATTTTTTCCCTTTTAAATTGTAAGTTAAAATTCCCCGGTATAATAGTTAGAGCTTACGTGTTTCTGTGTGCTTATGTGCTTATATGTTTTACCACTTTTCTTAAGATTTTTACATCTAAAATATTATGTTTAAATATTATGTGCTCCTATATGCTCTTATATATATTTATATGTTTAATTTGCTTTTAATTCATGTTTTACTATTTAATTCATATTTTATGTTATTCCGTCACCACACTAGTCCAACGCTAGTTGTGGCTTTATCATTTCTCTGCTAGTCGGATGCTGGTAGGAATCCCTAGAAAGGGTTAGTCCAATGCTAAACCCTTAGGGCATTTTAGTGTTAGGTGCACTCGTGTGTATATTACATCCCACTTCACACATTCTTAGTTTTCTTTCCACTTTGCATGATTTTTATTATTATTACTATTATTTATTTATTTTGACGCATCTTCAAATGCATGACATCTAGGTTGCATCTCACTTAGAATTAGGTCATTTTGTGTGATCCAACTAGAAATAGTCGTCTACTCACGTGAGAAGCGGTGGATGACATGCCGTTCCCCCCTCTGTGAGTAGAAACATTCAATCACGAGATATTAGTCCCCTATACTCATCATATTGCATACCCACTTTCTTTCTTTACTAACTATATATTATTATTTTCTTTTCTTTTTGTATCGGATTTTGCATAGACACCTGTGACTCTCTCGAGATCTCATTCGGATTTCACAATTAATACGATAATCTCGACCAAGTCTCGACGGAACATGCTGACCCACCTGATACTCACATTTAGACTTAAGATTTGCATTCATTTAGATACATCCGAACGCGATAGAACTTAGGGTTAATTTAAAAAATTTTGATTAAACCTCGTAACTAGCCTCTACTAGGTAGAAAGGGTGCCTTAGGCGCATGCCTTTGCCTTTCCTTTCTTCAAATGTGACTTCCAAACCATTTTTTCTTATTTTTTCGCAAACTGAAGTCGAAAAAGGGTTTTAAATGATTTTTCTAAAATTTTTTTTTTGTTAAACGATTTTTCGGGTGACTTGGTACACCCTAACTCAGTACCTAGTGGCGACTCCATTTTTAAAATAAAACCCTTTTTCAAAAAATTAGTTGGCCAAAACTGTCGCACTTTTAGTCTTGGCCTTACTTTCTTTTAAAATACAATTTTTCCTAAAAATACATTTTTTACTAAAAACTTGATTTTTATCATGCACGCACTTCTTTTCCAAAACTCTATCTTTTCGAAATGGGTTATCAGACCGGACCGTCTTTTTGGGACGCGACAGTCAACGACCCCACCGTGTGTTATTTTTGGACGCGACATTCAAACCGTAGGTCAACACCTTGCTACCACATCTCCAGTATTACAATCTCAAGTTTCGACTTCAACCTCTTTTCCATCAGTTCCTCTTTTTAAACCATATGAAATCCCAGAAAATATGGCTAGTTATTACGACAAAAACCCACTGAACTAGAACAGAAACTTCAAAAAATTGAAGAATCTTTTGTCACCCCTACTACTAAACAAAAGTGAAACAAGCTGACTTCAGCTTTAGTTCACCAATCCACTTGTGTCTTAGAACAAAAAACAGATACTGAAACTGAACAGAATAGTTTCGAAAATCAACTATCTAAATTTACTCTTCAACCTTACTTCCAAACCTGAAAAAAATCTCAAAAAATTTATTATTCTAGAGCAACTCATCCAGATGTTGTTCTTGAAGAAAAACTCAATATTTTACAAAACAATTACAATGCAAACAACATCTATGAATGGAGTATAGATAGTATGTCTGAATACAACATTATGACAATTCTCCAACAAATTACCATGGTGGCAACAGCATATAGAACTACTCATGACTACACAGAATAATTAGCTGCTCATATTCTTGCCGCAAGATTTACAGGTCAGCTCAAAGGATGGTGGGATGAACATTTATCCGCCGATGATAAGCACAACATCTTAAAATTCATTAAAATGGATACGCATGGACAACCAATTCTCAAAGATGGAGAAACAATTATAGATTTTGTTTCAACTTTAATCTTTTCTATTGCTAAAACTTTTATTGGTGATCCAGAAATCTTCAAAGAAAGATCATCTGAATTACTTAATAATCTCAAATGCAGGAATTTGTCTAATTTTCAATGGTACAAAGACACATTTCTCACCAAAATCTATGCCAGGCCTGATGGTAATCAAATATACTGGAAGAAAAATTATCTTGATGGACTTCCAAAATCTCTAAGAGACCTTGTAAGAGAAGAGCTCAAGACTCAACACAATGGAATAGTGCCATATGAACAACTCACTTATGGACAACTCACAAGCTAGATCTAATAAGTTGCATTAAAAATCTACAGACAAGATAAAATGATGCAATAATTGGCCAAAGACAGAGCACAACTGATGTTCACCACGCTACACTACGGGTTCTTTAGACAAGTATACCTATCGTTCCGGTAGTACAGGATAAGTGAGTACCAGATATCGTTCCCACGAAGACTATATGAATACTAGTACTAACACGTTCCCTATTATCTAACCCACAAAGTCGAAAGATTGAAATAAATGAATTAAAATAAACTAACTACTTAGACCTATCTAGCAAACAAGAACAATTGAACAGAGAAAATAGCAATGATCAAAAGTAGGAACTAGATGTGGAATTCCCCTAATTCTTTCCTTATTATATCTCAATTCCAGATTAATGAATGAATGAATTCAAATGTTCAAACCCTAGAATCCTACGTTAGGTCATGATCTCTCTCAAGAATCATAACCCTTATCTCTCTAGTTGATTAATGAGAATCTCTTCTACCATCAAAACCCCAAAGAGATGAAGTTACAAAGCAGAGATTCTATTGTGTGGGCTAAGTGTGAATCTACCTGGGAAGACTTATGTGGTTCTATCTCTAACAACCCAAGCAAGTCTCATTATTTGTGAAAAGATCTATTCAATTAGGTTATTTCTCAATAAACCTAAGTGAAATCAGTGATTAAATCAAAGGTCACGCGCAACACCCAATTCAATCAAGCAGTAAATTCACAAATAAATCCAAACAAAAAGAATTCCATCCATTAATCAAAGAAAAAGATCCATAATAAGTGAAATAGGGTTCAACCCATCTAGTTCCTAATCTATTTAGTTCATAACTACAGAGAAAATATCAATAAACAACAAAGTGAAAACAGAAGAACTCATTCTCATGAAGTCACCAAATCTTCGCTTGTGTTGTTGTAGAAACTATCCCGTAGTTACAACTTCTTTCTTCTCGTCGTTCTTGCCTCTTCTCTCTATCTCATATGTTCCCTCGTTACTTCCTTCTTCCCCTAAAGAAGACCCCCTGTTCTGCCTTTTAATGTTCTCCCTTTGGTCTTTCCGTTCACAGCCAACTCTACTTCTGAAAAATCGCAAAATCCCGTAAGTGAGCCGCCCCCATGTCTGTCCCAGCAGCGACCACAGCTTGGTCGAGGCCGTGGGCTCCCTTCTGTGAGCCGTGACCGCGGCTGGACCCGCGGCTTGTGAGCGCGGGTAGATTCAAGTGAGCCGCGGCGGCTCAACCCGCAGGCTGAGACTCTAAACATTCTGATCTCAGCCGCGGCTCAATCCGCGACACGGATACGAGCGCGGCCGAGGTCAGAAAGCATTTCTTTTGCGTCTGGTTGTGCCTTCAACTGTGGTCCAGTAGCTCCAATGACTTTGTAGCTCAAAACCCTTGGACTTTGTTCCATATTTTGGCATATTTTACTCTATTAATCGTCCTCCATCATCGAATCAACATTCAAACTCCGTCCTTGCAACTTCAATTGATTGAATTCGATGACGAAACTATCAAAAACCTACAAAATAGCACGAAAACATATGTAGATCGCAAATTTACTCAAATTGACATAAAAATCACAAATGAGAAGAAATGGCTTAGAACTAGAGGAAAAACTCATAAGAAATCCTAAAAACCTAATCTAAAAACCTACTAAAAACTAGTATACTTTAGCACTTATCAAATTCCCCCACACTTAAGCCATTGCTTGTCCTCAAGCAATGAACCATATAAAACTCAAACATTGACTTAACCAAAATGAAAGCAAAACATACACAGCTAAGAATAACTTCTCAACAACTATGGAACACAATTATGTAATAATCCATCTTATTCTAAATACTCATCATATTAAACAAAGAAGAAAGAATTATACGTCAATTAAACAAGTTTAGTTTCATTTCTCTACTTTATTCGAAATTCATAAGTAAGTAGATCCTATAGCAAACAAGTACAACTATATGCCCATGATCCATTCATTTTTCACAACTAGGGACTTTTTCTTCTTAAGCTTAGCTTTACTTAGAACATGAAGTTGCCTTTTTACGCGAATATCGACATTGGTCAGATGAAGATCCCCGGTTACTCAGCACTTCATCTGTCTAAGCTACTATGCATACTCATAATTCTAGCACCTTTTTACGCGAAAGTCGACATTGACCAGATGAAGACCCCGATTACTCAGTACTAAAACTAGCGGAGTAGAACCTAAGCTTAATTACTCTTTTTTTTCTTTTCTTTCTTTTTTCTTCTTTTTTTCTCTTTTTTTCTCAAATATATTTTTTTTCAACTCATTTAGTCCCTTTTTCCTAACATATTACCAATCATAGGCATAAGCTGTACCAAAAAGCTAATTACTACTTAACTCATGATGAAAAACAAATAAAGCAGAGAAACTTCACTAAATTCACAAAGAAAAATTTCAGCATAATTCAATCTACTTTATCTAATATACTTTCTTCAAAATAAACTTCAAAATCACACAATCGCATCACCCTAGTTAATTAAGAAGACAATCCTGAAAATGTGCATAATCACTCTATTTGGGCAGGGAAAATTGAAAAACTAACAATTGGATATAGTAATACTTCACAACTGAAATAAGTTGGACACTTATTTTGAAAAAAAAATTTGACAGAGTTTTACCTAAAATAAGGCCAACCCCCTGTTAACACAAAGAATCCAGCCAAGACAACAGCCAAACAAATTTTTTTTCAAAATATCAATTCAACAAGCAATAGTTACTACGAAGTATTCTCACCCCCCCCCCCAACACTTAAACCACACATTGTCCACAATGTGTGACAGAGTAAAGAAATGAGAAGATAAACAATTAAAGATGGAACTAATACTCCCCTATTCTGTAGTAGTTGCTGTCTATGGTCCAATTACAGGTAAGAGATCCAGAATCGAACTCAACTGCAACCATATCATAAGAAAAATAACTACATTATCCAATCCATTAGATAAAGGCCAAAGCGACTTAAAAATCCTGAAAAGTAAAAATAATAAGTACAGACCCAGAAAGAAAGAAATAAAGGAAAATGACATAAAGCAGTGAAAAAGGTCGACACGTCTGCCATCTATAAGGCAGGCTCTCCACCCCCTCCTATGTCACCACTAGTAGTCGAAGATGGACGTGCTGATCGAATCTCCTCTCGTAGTGCTCTCACGTCCCCACTCAGGTGCTCTATCTGGGCGAACTGCTCTCTATCCTCGTGCCTCTATCTAGGTCCATACGCTCCATCACCCTGGTCTCCATGCAACATATCTTATGAAGGATCCGGTCCCATGGTGATCTAGACCTGGAGGATCTCGCAGAGGTACGAGGTGGTGGCAAGTCAGATACCGATGGCCTAGCAGAAGTGGATGGTCTAGCTGAAATAGACGGCCTAGCAGAGGGCTCCTCATCACCCTCCCCGTCATCTCCCTCATAATCACTATGAGTAGCATCAAAGTCTCCGTCATCTTCCTCAGCTCTAGGATGCCCTCTAATCGCATCAACCACTGTCGCATCCATCTGGATCGAAAGAAGCATCCTAGGTGTGATCCAATCATTAACTGACAATCCAATCGATTCGTCATCAGATAGCTCAACTCCCGCAGCCCGGAACAACAATGTGAGGAGGCGAGGAAAGCCAAAACATGCCTCTCCTCTCTGGGAGCGTGCCACTATGCCCATGTAATTGATGATGATGCTAGGTAGTGAGATATGTCAGGTCCGGAGGCCCATGAAATATAGGTATCTAAAAAATACATATCGCTCCGCCGAACCTCATTCTTCCCACTCTTTCTTGGAATGACATTCGTGCCAAAGAAGAATAGGAGGATGTGCTAGAGTGGAGTAAATGTATGTGCGTATATAACACGCTTCCCTGTCTCCCAGGATGTCTCCCAATCCACTCCAAACCTATCTTTAGCATCGTTGAACTTCCATGATGCCGGGCATATGAAATATTTCCTAAACTCCACATCTGGTCCATCGTTCTGGCATCCTAATGTATCAGAAATCATCCTTCGAGAGACTGCCAGACGCTTCCCCCGCACGAATGATTCAATAAAATTCCCACTGAATTGGTCCCTATTGACCACATTGGCATAGAACTCCCTAACCAATTCAGGGTAGATAATCTCTGGCAGTGTAAGGAGTGGGGCCCATCCAAGCCTTTGCAAGTATTCAGCTAGAGGGAAATAGGCCTCCACCTCTGGTGCTAAATTTCTCTCTTTTATCAGTGTTTTCTTCTTACTCGTCTCATACCACACCTGATTATCTCTCGAAGTAAAGCGTGTGGCATCATAATCCAATGATGACTGAGATCTAGAGGATGAAGCTCCAGTCCTTCTCTTCTTTGCACCTGCAGACGCCGCTCCTCGAGTTCGTGCCATTGTACCTACACTTAAAGAAAATAAAATATTTAAAACAAGGCACAAAGAAAGGCATTTCTCCTTATGATAATCAAACCACAAAGCGAAATCCACACATGCAAATGAAACTATAAATTACTCCCACACATAATCTCCATACCATTATGAATACTAGTGAACCAATCAAAGAAGTACCTAAATATGCATATAAGTTGCTTATTCAAGCAATGAAAAGTACAATTTGCCAATTACCGAGTGAATGAAACACTGAAAATGTATCACCAAATTCACTCAAAGGTAGCCATTATAAACCAACTAGTAACTTAATATGCACTAATAAATGCTAAAGTAGCTCACTAGTATATCATAGCGAAACAAAATATTATTCACACCTTAAGCCACTTAACATAATCCACATACACCACCACACCCACATTCGACATATGAAGATCATCATTAAGCTAGAAACACAAAATAATGATATGAAAATAAACTCTACAATCCTTTATGCCCAAAAACTTCTTCATAGTTAAATTTGAAATTGTAAGTCATCCCTTATAATAAAGAAGTCATCACCTCCAAATTTAACTGATTTTCTGCAAAAGTAGAGTTTATAACACATCATAAACGTTCTAAAATCACAATATACATTTATGCAACCCAATAAATGTCAAATAATAAACTCTAGACATTTAATCCTCAAATAATGAAAATTAGGAATTTAACCAATCAATGTAGTAATTGTATGCATAAAACTCCTAATTCAACCTTCAAATCATGTCATAGGGTCAAACAACATAGAGTAAACTCATACATTTTCATGGATTGCACCAATTATCCTAAAAATCCAAGAACTAAATTAAGCACAATTAACAATTCCATAGGTACAAATAGACCATAAATCACCAAACCCATGGCACAATCATACTTAACTAGCTCCAAGAACACAAATTAAGCTCATAATCCGAACAAAATTTCACTACATTGCCATATAATTCATGAAGTAAAATCCAACATAATTAAGTAAAATAACCATAAAATATGGAAATCTTACCACAAAAGTATGCAATAAGTGAATGACTAGTGTAGTGAGAAGCCAAATGATGTCCAAAAATCAACCCAAAATTCGCCAAACACAAACACCCAATTTGAATCACAAAATTCGGATGGAGGCAAAACCCACCAAAAGATGAAGTTCTAATCCACCAAATTTGGGTATTTTGCTCTAAATGAGGTAGCAAGTAGGTGGGTGAAGTGTATTTGGTAAGGAATTAAGGTAAAATGAAGGATTAAGTGAGGGGATGCAAGGGTTTGGGAGAAAGATGAAAAAATTTGGGGAAAAGAATGCAGGAAATGCCCACTGACGCGATTGGTTTAATCGTGTCAGGGAGCGAGCCGCGAGCACGAGCCGCGGCTCAACTCGCGGCAACTGTTTGCCCTCATGCCGAGGCTAAATTGACCACGGCTACTCCTGACAAAAACCTTTTTTTTTTTTTTGATACAAACCAAATAAAAGATTACTCCTAACGCTTGCATGCATTTCAAAACATAGCCAAAAGAAAAATTTTGACATGAAAATCATGTAACAAAAAACAAAAAAAGTAAAGAAAAAAAAATGAAAACTCCCTCATTGCTGATGTGGACTTCTAGAGCAGTGATTGCGAAGTTCATCTTCTTTCTTTAGATCTGCATAACACACATGAAACACACCTAATTAAAATATTCCTACTAAACTTAAAAGCAACCTAAAGTAGCAAAGTACTAAAATAAAGGTTGGGTTGCCTCCCAACAAGCGCTAATTTTAGCGTCGTTAGCTCGACTGTCCTCAATGCACTTATCAAACCTCAACACTGTCGCCTAAAGGATTGAGGGCTCCTTTAGGACTACAGTCTCCAACCATCTTGGTTTTGGGAATCCACTTCATTAATCCCTACTTTATCGCTTTAATCATCCTCGCTTGATCTTAGGCCAAGACTTCTTTTTCTTCCTTTCGGCGCCTTGGGATTTTTCTCTGCCCTCCTTTGAACTCTATTTCTGACTTCTCTTCCTTTCCCAGACACTTTTAAATCTTCATTCGCATATTCCATTTCTCATCAGAGCCTGCATCATGAGAGGGAAACCCAAGAGGACTACACTCTTCTTGGTTCTTAGTATGAGTTGCCTCCACAACATAAATATCATTAGTAGAAGATGAATTTATAAATTAGAGTGCAAATTAAACTCAAATTCTTCTTCTCCTACTTTGAACCTAAGCTTACCCCTTTTTACATCTATTATGGCTCCAGCAGTGGCTAAAAAGGGTCGACCTAAAATCAGAGGCACATTAGTGTCCTCACTCATATCAAGTACTACGAAATCCACAGGGATAATAAACTTGTCAATTTTGACCAATACATTTTCAATAATTCCCTGAGGATGTCTAACCGACCTATCTGCCAACTGTAGAGTCATGGTAGATTTCTTTAAATTGGTGAGCCCTAACTTCTTAGCTACTGACAAGGACATCAAGGAGACACTAGCACCTAGGTCACATAAAGCATTAGGGAAAGTGAAATTACCTATGGTGCAAGGAACAGTGAAACTCCCAGGGTCCTTCAACTTGGGTGGCAAATCATTTTGAATGCAGGCACTGCACTCCTCAGATAATGCTACTTTCTTGACATCTTCAATCGTCCTCTTACGCGTAAGGATTTCCTTTAAAAATCTTGCGTAAGATGGTACCTGCAAGATAGCATCAATAAATGGAATGTTAATATGCAATGATTTTAAAATTGTGATAAACTTAGAAACTCAGAATCAGAAATGGCCCCTTTTAGCCTTTGTGGGTAGGGCACGGTTGGCGTGTAGGTGTCCACTTGTTTCTTCATTTGTTGCGGGATTTCTTCGTCTCTTGACACCTCTTCTCTTTCCGTTTGATTTCTTGCAACACCTTTTCCTGTAGAAGTTGGTTCAGCAACCTTCTCAAGTGTTGTCTCCTTGTAACCAGAGGGGAGCTCCTTGCCACTCCTCAGTAAGATGGCATTTGCATGCTCTCTCGGGTTCAGCTCGGTGTTAGCAGGTAATCCTCCTTGTGGTCTTTCCGAGACGAGCTTTGCGATCTGCCCAATCTGCGTCTCCAGATTATGAATAGATGCCTGCTGGTTCCTTAGAGTCTGTTCCACATTTTGCATGCGAGCCTCTGAACTATTTATATATTTCGTCATGGTTTCCTCCAAGCTTGACTTGCTCTCTTGCTGAGGGGGTTGCTGTTGATACCCAGGTGGAGGATTTTGCCCTTGGTTTCTCCATGAAAAATTCGGATGGTTCCTCCACCCTGATTATATGTGTTGCTGTAGGGATTCTGTTGGGGACGAGGTGCATTTCCCATATAAGATACTTGTGCCCCAACTTGGCACTCGTTGGTTCCATGGCCTCCCCCACACATTTCGCACTGCATAAGTTGATTCTTTTGTTGTGCACTAGAGAATCCATCCATTTTTTTGCTCAAGGCTTCCACTTGGATTGCTAGTGCAGTGATTGCATCAACATCATACACCCCAGCTGCTTTACTTGGCCTTGAACGAGTAGAATTCCACTGATAATTATTCATGGCCATCTCTTCAATTAATTCTTGGGCAGCTTCAGGTGTCTTGCTATTTAATGTTCCCCCAGCTGCGGCATCTATCATCTGTCTGGTTGCTGGGTTGAGTCCATTGTAAAAGGTTTGCACTTGTAGCCAAGTAGGTAGACCATGATGTGGACACCTTCTCAATAAATCTTTAAACCTTTCCCACGTGTCGTACAAGGTCTCAGACTCCATCTGAAAGTACGAGGAAATATCGTTCCTCATCTTTGCAGTCTTGGCGGGCGGGAAATATTTGGACAAAAACTTCTCTGCCATCTGGTCCCACGTCGTGATAGATCCCCTTGGCAGTGAAGTCAGCCACTGCTTTGCTTTGCCCCTCAATGAAAAGGAAAATAAACGAAGTCGGATGGCATCGTCCGTCGCCCCATTGATCTTGAAAGTATCACAAATCTCAATGAAGCTAGCAATGTGGGCATTTGGATCTTCGTCAACTAACCCATCAAACTGCACATGTTGCTGCACCATTTGGATAATATTTGGCTTAATTTCAAAATTGTTGGCTGCAACAGGTGGTCGGACTATGCTAGACTCAGTGCCAGTTAGTGACGGTCTGGCATAGTCTGACATAGTCAATTGCCTCTCTTCTGCCATCTCAATTTCTTCCACTTGTCCAGATGAAAACTCCGTTTCTAATTCCTTTGCCCTCTGCTTCAATCTTTCTCTAAGTGCACGAAGGGCCGTTCTTTCAATCTCAGGATCTTCTCGGAATAGTTCTGATGCACTACTTCTAGTCATGCACCGTTCGATCCCTACAATGAAAACAAACAAAATACACAAGTAAAAGTGTAACAATGACAAAATAATAATATGAAAGTAGAGGTAAAAATAAAGTAGACTAAAAACTAATAAAATAGTAATAACACACAGCTAATAAAAATGGCTAGATTAATAAAAATTATGTGTTCCTAATATCTAAGTCCCCGGCAACGGCGCCAAAAACTTGATGTTCACCACGCTACACTACGGGTTCTTTAGGCAAGTATACCTATCGTTCCGGTAGTACAGGATAAGTGAGTACCAGATATCGTTCCCACGAAGACTATATGAATACTAGTACTAACACGTTCCCTATTATCTAACCCACAAAGTCGAAAGATTGAAATAAATGAATTAAAATAAACTAACTACTTAGACCTATCTAGCAAACAAGAACAATTGAACAGAGAAAATAGCAATGATCAAAAGTAGGAACTAGATGTGGAATTCCCCTAATTCTTTCCTTATTATGTCTCAATTCCAGATTAATGAATGAATGAATTCAAATGTTCAGACCCTAGAATCCTATGTTAGGTCATGATCTCTCTCAAGTATCATAACCCTTATCTCTCTAGTTGATTAATGAGAATCTCTTCTACCATTAAAACCCCAAAGAGATGAAGTTACAAATCAGAGATTCTATTGTGTGGGCTAGGTATGAATCTACCCGGGAAGACTTATGTGGTTCTATCTCTAGCAACCCATGCAAGTCTCATTATTTGTGAAAAGATCTATTCAATTAGGTTATTTCTCAATAAACCTAAGTGAAATCAGTGATTAAATCAAAGGTCACGCGCAAACACCCAATTCAATCAAGCAGTAAATTCACAAATAAATCCAAACAAAGAGAATTCCATTCATTAATCAAGGAAAAAGATCCATATAAGTGAAATAGGGTTCAACCCATCTAGTTCCTAATCTATTTAGTTCATAACTACAAAGAAAATATCAATAAACAACAAAGTGAAAACAGAAGAACTCATTCTCATGAAGCCACCAAATCTTCGCTTGTGTTGTTGTAGAAATTATCCCGTAGTTACAACTTCTCTCTTCTCGTCGTTCTTGCCTCTTCTCTCTATCTCATATGTTCCCTCGTTACTTCCTTCTTGCCCTAGAGAAGACCCCTGTTCTGCCTTTTAATGTTCTCCCTTTGGTCTTCCCGTTCACGCCAACTCTACTTCTAAAAAATCGCAAAATCCCGTAAGTGAGCCGCCCCCACGTCTGTCCCAGCCGCGACCACGGCTTGGTCGAGCCGTGGGCTCCCTTCTGTGAGCCGTGACCGTGGCTAGACCCGCGGCTAGTGAGCCGCGGGTAGATTCAAGTGAGCCGCGGGCGCGGCTCAGCCCGCGGCTGAGATTCCAAACATTCTGATCTCAGCCGTGGCTCAAGTCCGCGGCGCGGATACGAGCGCGGCCGAGGTCAGAAACATTTCTTTTGCATCTGGTTGTGCCTCCAACTGTGGTCCAGTAGCTCCAATGACTTTGTAGCTCAAAACCCTTGGACTTTGTTCCATATTTTGGCATATTTTACTCTATTAATCAGTCCTCCATCATCGAATCAACCATCAAACTCCGTCCTTGCAACTTCAATTGATTGAATTCGATGACGAAACTATCAAAAACCTACAAAATAGCACGAAAACATATGTAGATCACAAATTTACTCAAATTGACATAAAAATCACAAATGAGAAGAAATGGCTTAGAACTAGAGGAAAAACTCATAAGAAATCCTAAAAACCTAATCTAAAAACCTACTAAAAATTAGTATACTTTAGCACTTATCAACAACGGAGAAAAATCTCGGATCTTTTTGTGAACAATTTGGTCTTCCATCTTGCCATACCAAAACCAGAAAAAAAAAATTCCTCACAAACAAAAAAAATTCACCTATTACCAACCTAGATATCAATCTAGGAGAAAACTTCCTTTCAAACCAAGAAAACAGTCACAATCTACCTTTCAAATCCCTAAACCAAAACAAAAAGCCTTTGCTTTGACAGATATTATCTGTCATAAGTGTAACAAATCAGGCCACATAGCTAAATACTGCAAATTCAAAAAGAAAATCTATTCCCTTCAACTTGACGACCAACTATAACAACAAATATCAAATTTGTTAGCTAAATCAAGTGATTCTGATATTTCAGGACAAACAGATGAAGAAACAAACTCATCTGGCGACGACATCAACCAATTACAGGAAGATGACTTTTCTTCACAATCCAGTGAAACGAAAGATGACCATAATCCTGAAATCAATGTCCGAACCAAAGAACAAGATTTAATGCTTGATCTTATCGAAAGCATTAATGAACCTGAAAAATGCAAACATTACTTTGACAAATTCAAAGAAACTTTGAGCACTCCTTCAGCTTCAACCTCAACAACTCAAACAAATCCTTTTTACAAAGATTTCAGAATAGTCAATACCTACAATCTCACAGACATCCTGAACCGATTTTCAAACAAACCCAAAACAGTTAGTATAACCCATGACCTCCAATCTAAAATTGCCTTGCTCAAAGATGAAATTAGACTCATCAAAACCAAGCAAGAACTTGATAGACTTGTAATCCAAGATCTTATTACTGATAGGGATAATCGTCAGAAAAATGAGGACCAGCCCCAGTCAACGACAACGATAGGAGATTTCATACATCTCTACCAGAAAGTGGGAGGTTCAAATCCAAATCATTATCCAAGACGATTTTGTTCTTGATGTTCCAGCTTTATTTGACACAGGAGCTGATCTGAGGTGTATCAAAGAAGGATTAGTTCTTATCAAATATTTTGAGAAAATCAAAGAAGGACTGCGATCAGTAAATGGATCAAAATTGCAAATCAACTACAAACTCACTGATGTTACTATTAGATTTCAATCAGCAACAATATATAATTCTTTCTTGCTTTCTAAGAATCAAACTAATCCAATTATTCTTGGAACATCATTCATCAGCCAGATAGTTTCCTACAGACAGACGGAAGAAGGAATGCTACCTGACAGATTCGAAGGAAAAATCCTTGTAGATACCAAATTTTGACACACCATTTATTTTTAAACATTGGGGGGGCATGTTTGCACTTTTTGGGACAAATTTTAATTTTTCAATAATTTGGGGGGGAAAAATAATAATTTTATCTGTAAACATTTTTCTATCAGCTTTTGGGGGTTTTAAATTCATATTTTTACTCTCATGTGAATTTGTTAATTTCTTATGATTTTTTTGGATTTAATTGGTATTCTTTTATATTTTTACCAGCACAAGGGTAAAATGGTAATTTTGCCTCGCAAACACTATTTTAGCTCATTTTAAGTTCCAAATTCATTTTTCTAATTCTTTAAGTATGTTTCCAAAATTTCTTTAATTTTTTCGGAGATGATTGCTATTTTTTCTGTGAATTCTCATTGCCCAAGGGCAAAATCGTTATTTCACAGTTTAAATTCATTTTTCGCCAATTTTGAGTCATAAATGCATTTCCCAGGGTTTTAAGCATATTTTTATTTTTTGGTAATTTTTCGAGGTCAATAGCTATTTTTCTGTGAATTTTCATTGTCCAGGGGCAAATTGTCATTTTACAATTTAAATTCATTTTTTGTCAATTTTTTAGTCATAAATGCATTTCCTAGGGTTTTAAGCTTATTTTTAATTTTTGGTAATTTTTTTAGGCCAATAGTTATTTTTTGTGTATTTTTGTTGGCTAAGGGCGAAATCGTCATTTCACACTTCAAGTGCATTTTTGTCAGCTTTAAGCTCTAAATTTTTGTTTTTGAAATCTACTTTGAATTCTTTTTAAAAATTTTAGAGATTGCTGTCATTTCTTCGTATTAATTTTTAATTTTTGAGGTTAAAAATATTTTTTTAAAACAAAATTAGTATTTTTATTACCGATGGTGTTTTTGTTATTTAATAGCATTCTTGGTCAACAAGACAAGTGACCTACAAATACCCCTTTAATCAGCAAAAACAAAAGGGAGGAAAAAGGAAGAAACCCTAAAAACACATTTGATTTTATCCAAAAAGATCAACACACATAGAAAATCACCCAAAAAAAACACACAATTGTATCTGTCTCTTCCATTTTCTGAGTCACTATTCATCGTAATTACACTGTTCATCACCATCAAACTTAAAAGGTAAATTCTTAGCTTTCTATTTTCTGTGATTCACTCTTATTTCCATTCTTTTATGAGATTTTGATTAAGTTGTATTGATTTGTTTGTGATTTAAATTTAATCTTTAAGTTTCTTTTTCCTTTTATTTTTGTCTTTCTTTTCTGGGTTTAGATTTTCTGTATTTTCTTTCTATTATGCTTCTAGATTCATTTTGCCATTCTTGGTTTTTATTCTCTCTGTCTCTTCACCAGTTCCCTCCATATCCCACCAGTAACTTCCTCATCCCCTGAAGCCTCCAATACCAGAACCACCTAGACCTCCATCATTCTCCATCAATCACCATCGAACCACCTATAAACTCACAAGTCCAATCTTTATCCACTGCTGAATCTCACCACTCCATCACCCAGCCATCAAATAGCAGCAAACACACAAGCATCATCAGCCAAGAAAAATGAAAAAAAAAAAGCCTTCAAACCTACGCCATCCATCAAACCTGTAAACAATTCAAACAAATAAAACCAAAACAAATCAAAAGCCCACTAGTAACCTCCCCTATTCTCTACCCTCAGTAATTAGGACCAGCACCATCGTCAACGTTTTTCTCAACTAGACAACAGGCCGTCATCATCGTCCCATCACAACTCAACCACCCAAAAACAGACCCCTACCACCAATTTGCCATTACCATCAAAAAACCATCCCCAAATCAGAATAACCTCACGACCTGCAAACAAACAACCTAAAAAAAAAAAATCAAACAACAATCAAATACAAAAGCCCAAAACAGCTCCATTCACCTCATTCACCAACTGTCCAATGGCCACCCAAGCACCACCGTTGATAAACCTAGTGCCATCAGCAGCTCCAAAGCACCTCCACCACCCTTTTTCCAAGTGAATTTCTGGACTCTTTTCTTTTTTTCAATTCTTTTAGTTAATCAATGAAACCTGTTTAATGGCTGTTATTTAATTCTTGACCGATTAGGCTTTAGTTTTGATTTAGGCATTTGGGAGTTTTAGTTGTTTGATTTGAAGGAATTGATTTGGATAGGAGAAGCTAAAAGAGAAATTGAGAGATTGGAAGGGGAATTTGTGTTTGGAATTCCATGGGAGAGAAAGATAGAGAGAACAGTGAACGGGAGAGGGCAAAAGGAAAAAGAAAACAGATTCAAGTGAGGAATAAAATAGAGAAAGGAGAAGAGAAGAAGTATGTGTTTCGGTTGAAAGAAAAAAGAAATTTGGAGGAGAGTATGAAATATGGGTGTGCGAGAAGGTTGAAGAAGCTGAGAAAAAGATTGAGAAATTTGAGGAATTTTTTAAAGGCTTTAGATTTTAACCATTTCTGCTGAAGACCAAAGGCGACTTTGGAGGCTTTCTTTGGGTGATGTCACGTGTCCTTAATTTGGTTATTGTGTTTTTTATAATGTGCCATTCATTCCATTAGTTTTACTTTAGCTGGTCGTTCATTAGTTGGTTGTACTTTTAGGTTTAATTAGTTTTTAGTTTGTTGAATGATATTTGATACTATTTCGTATACTTGGCTGTTTTATTTAATTAATGGGTTTTGTGTAGTTTTAGCCTTTTGGATATTATCTTTGGGATTTTTTATTGATTTTAATATAGGCATTTATTTTAACCCTTGTACTTGCTGGAATTTATTGTTTCACCTCTCTTAATTACTGGAATTTTAATTTTAAGTACCATACTTGCTGGAATTTTTATTCTAAGTCTGTAGACTTGCTAGAATTTTGGTTCTAATTTCTTAAACTTGCTGGAATTTTAGTTTTAAGTTCTATATTGATGGAATTTTTATTCTAAGTCTTTTTGACTTGCTGGAACTTTGATTTTTAAACTCCCATTAATTGCTGGAAATTATATTTTGGTCCTTTATGTTGCTGGAATTTGTTTTAAAACCTCCATTAACTGTTAAAAATTAGTCTTTTATTTGTTGCTGGAATTTGTATTCTAGTACTTATAGCTGCTGGAATTTTTTATTTTAAGTCCTTTTATATAGTTGAAAATTGCAATTTGACCCTATACATTGCTGGAAATTATATTTTTGTCCTTGGGTTTGCTGGAAATTGCAATTTGGTCTCCATGTTTGCTGAAATTATATTTGTACCCTTTGAATATTTCTGAAAATTGTAATTTGTCAATTGATGCTTGCTGAAATTACATTCTTGTCCTTGAATATTGCTGAAATTTCATTCTTGGCTTTAAACACCTGCTATAATTTTATCTTTGGCTCCCCATAATTGTTGTAATTTATTCTTTATCCTTAGGCTTGCTGAAATTTATGTTTTGTCCCCTTAGTTTGCTGGACCTTGCATTTTTCTCCTTAGAATATTGCTCCATTTACACTTTTACCCCATAAATTATTGCGACTTATTTTTTATGCTTTATTTATTTATATCGTGATACCTTGACTTGTGTGTTCACTTTTTTTAGTATTGGTATCAGATCTTCGAAGAGGTATCCTTATTCCTCGTTGATTAATTTCTCTTTTATGTGCTCCAATATACCTTACGTGATTTTTATGCATTTTATTCACATATTTCCTATTTGGTATGCTCTTTGCGTATTTATTTCTTTCACGTGATTTCATTTTAAATCTTATTATTTCTTTATTATTATTTTGATAAAAATGTAATATTTTTGCATTTAGCTAGTCAATAAAATAGTTAGATTATTTTTCTCATGTTTTAGTAAAAATTGTGTAATTAGATAAAAAGTATAATAGATAGGGCATTTTTAATTTCCCTCCTTAAATTGTAAATCAAGCCCCCAGTGTAATAGTCAGCGTTTATTGGCTTTTGCGTGTTTACATGCTTATTTATTTTACCGCTTTCTTTAGGATTTTGCATCTAGATATTATGCCTATGTGTTATGTACTCCTACTTGACTTTATATGTCTTTATATGTTTAATTTGCTTTCAATTCACGCTTTATTATTTAAATTCATGTTTTATGTTATTCCATCACCATACTAGTCCAACGCTTGTTGTGGCTTATCGTTTTCCCACTAGTCCAAAGTTAGTGAGAATCCCCAGAAAGGGCTAGTCCAACGTTAGACCCTTAGGGCATTTTAGAATTAGGTCCACTCATGTGCATTTTCACATCCCACTTCACACATTTTTTAGTTTTCTTTCTATTTTGCATCATTTTATTAGTATTATTGATATTATTTATTTATTTATTTTCACACATCTTCAAATGTATGACATCTAAGTTGCATCTCATTTAGAATTTAGGTCATTTTGTGTGTTTTGACTAGAAATAGTCGCCTACTCACATGGGAAGCGGTGGCGTACATTCTGTTTCCCCCTCCGTGAGTAGAAAGATTCAGTCACGAGTTATTAGTCCCCCGTACCCATCATGTTACATACCCACCTTTTTTCTTCACTTACTATATATATTATTATTATTTTCTTTTCTTTTGCATCACATTTTTTGCATAGACACTCGTAACTCCCCTGAGGTCTCGACTAGGGTTTCGCAATTAATGCGATATCTTAACTAGGCCTCGACAGGACATTCCGACCCTCTTGATTCCCACATATAGACTTAGGATTTGCATTCATTTAGATACATCCAAATACGATAGAATTTAGAGTTAACTTAGGAAATTTTGATTAAGCCTCGCAACTAGTCTCGGCTAGGTTGAAAGGGTGCCTTAGACGCAAGCCTTTGCCTTCCCTTTCTTCAAATGTGACTCCCAGACCTTTTTCTCTTGTTTTTCGTAGACCGGAGTCGAAAAAGGGTTTTAAATAATTTTTCTAAAATTTTAATTTTGTTTTATTTAAAACGATTTTTTCCGAGTAACTTGGTACACCCTAACTTAGTACCAAGTGGCGACTCCATTTTTTTAAAATAAAACCCTTTTTCAAAAATCATTCAGCCAAAACTATCGCATTCTTAGTCCCGACCTTGTTTGCTTTTAAAATACCATTTTTCTTAAAATACACTTTTTTCACTAAAATTTGATATTTCTCACACACGCACAATTTTTCCAAAACCTTTATTTTCGAAAGGGTCACTGAGACCGGACCCTCTTTTTGGGACGCAACAATCAACAACCCCACTAATACCCTTTACTTCACGATTTTTAGAACGCAACAATCCTTATTCCCTTTTGTTAAATAGAAACTTCACAGAGATTTAAATCAAATCTCTCTCAAGACTAATCAGATAAACTTCCTCAAGAAAGAAATCCAATACAAGCGTATTGAGGAACAACTTCAGCAGCCGGATATTCAAAATAGGATACAGGCACTTCAAACAAAATTCTAGGAGCAAGTATGTTCTGAAATTCTAACAGCATTTTGGAATAGAAAACAACATACAGTCACTTTGCCTTATAAAAAAGACTTTGATGAAAGACAAATTCCAACAAAGGCGAGACTAATACAAATGAATCAAGAGCTTCTTCAACATTACAAGAAAGAAATTGATGATTTGCTTCACAAGGGTATTATCCGACCAAGCCAATCTCCCTGGAGTTGCCCAAGATTCTATGTCAACAAAAACTCAGAAATAGAACGAGGAGCCTCCAGACTTATTATCAATTATAAGTCTTTAAACAAAGCTTTGAGATGGATCAGATATCCCATTCCAAACAAAAGAGATCTTTTACAACGCTTTCATGCTACTAAATCTTCTCAAAATTTGACATGAAATCTGGAGTTTGGCAGATTCAAATCCATCCTTCAGATAGATACAAAATAGCATTCACAGTTTCATGTGGACATTACAAATGGAATGTCATGCCTTTTGGCCTAAAAAATACTCCTTCTGAATTCCAAAGAATTATGAATGACATTTTTAATCCTTTTTCAACTTTCATCATTGTCTACATTGATGATGTCTTAATCTTTTCCAATTCTATTGATCAACATTTCAAACATCTTAATACCTTCCTTCACCAGGCAAAAATCAATGGACTAGTTATCTCTTAAAAGAAAATTAGTCTATTTCAGCCAAAAATTCGATTTTTTGGGCATAATATTTTCCAAGGAACAATCACCCCTATCCAAAGATCTCTTCAATTTGTAGAAAAATATCCTGATCAGATCTTAGATAAACAACAACTTCAAAGATTCCTTGGTTGCTTAAACTATGTTTCAGACTTTATTCCAAATTTAAACAACATTATCAAACTACTATATAACCGTCTTAAAAATGACATACCATCTTGGACTGATCAAGATACTTCGATTTTCGAACTCTTAAACTTCACGTAAAAAACTTGCCTAACCTTACTCTTCCTGACCCACATGTACAAAAAATTTTGAAACTTCATGCCTCTGACATTAGTTACGGTGGTGTACCAAACAAAACTAAATATAATAAGAAAATATTATTGCATTTGCATCAAAATATTGGAGAAGTTCTCAGCAGAATTATTCTACTATCAAAAAGAAAATTTTGGCAATTGTTTTTGCATTTCAAAGTTAATCTAATTTACTAAATCAAAAATTTTTGTTACGCATTGATTGTAATCTGCAAAAGATGTTTTACAAAAAGATGTCAAAAACCTTGCCTCTAAACAAATTTTGCAAGAATGGAAGCAATTTTATCTGCTTTCAACTTTGATATTGACTATATCAAGGGACTTTCAACTTCCTTTCCTGATATCTAAACCACGTGAATTTTTGCGGGGTAGGTGAACATGCTTTAGGAAGAAAAAAGAGGAAAAACCTCCAACACAAAACCCAAACAAACACCCTGTTCAAATTGAAAAGCCTTCAAACTCTCCTAAATCAACCTCTTCCTCTACAAAACAGCCAAACACCCAATCATAATCCTTAACTAGTCAATCTTTGGCTATGACTCCTGAACAAATCCAAGAGCTCATGAGTATGCAACCAAACCTTCCTTTAACACTCCAAACTCCAAAATCATGGGCAAATGTTGCCGATGAAGAAGATAGCAAAAACAAACAACTTACACTGATAGAAAGATTTTTTCAAGCCTATGAATTTCGAGATTTAAAACACTCGGCATACAGAAGCCAAGAATACTATCCTGTCCAGCAAACATCATCTGCTAAATAAATAATCCAAACAACCTCCTCATCATCATCCAAACATAAATCACAGTATGTGAAAAACCAATCCTTCTATACAATCCTACAAACTGAACCTAAATTTTGGCAAAATAACCCGCTATATGTTGCTAAAATGATTCTTTGCAAAACTTTAATTTCATTCCCCAAACAACCGCAAAAGTCAACTTTTTTACAAAATGATTTTGATAGATACCAAATCTATACAAATCTAACCTTATCCACATGAAAAAACACAAGTAATCACCCATTCCTGTGCACAAATCCTCAAAATCCTTAAACCATCTGATTGGGGATCTGACCTTGATTAGGATAAACAATTTTCTCAACTATTCTATCCACCAGCTTATAACTACTGGGATTATAAGCAAGCATGATTTCAAACTTTTTTTTTCCAGAATCAAGAACATAAACATCCTTGGATATTTTATTTTAAACGAACAAACAAATATGACTTCCCAACATGGTTCGCCCAATGGTGGAACATCCTTGGTCTTAATCAATAGATTCTTCCAAAAAAGATAACAAAGGCATTTGACTACTTCCAAAATAGATTTTCAAACACATCTTACATCCCAACTTCCTTACATTTTTTCTCTAAGTTTTCTTTAGTTTGGGTACATCAGTGGAAGTTCGAGTTTGTTAAACAAGCAAACAACAGTCAACCACCTATCTTGGTAAGACAGGGTTATGCAAAATGGTGAGATACTTTTGACATCTCATCTGTCAAACAGCAGAGACTGCAAGACTGGTTTAATCAAATCATGCAGTGTCTCAAAGCCTCAGAAAAATAAACTGCTCAATTTCTCCAGCAAAAGTCTATGTCAACAGCAAAACTGGCATCAATGTCAGACAAGGAAGAATACATCAAACGGTTAGAAAACATACTTCTCCAACTGAAACCTAAGACTTCTCAAGCACAAAAGGCAGCTTCACAACCTCTGCTAGAATCAGAATCAGGGTCGGAAGAAGAAGACTTTCGGCAACAAAATGAAGACGACTGCTATGGAATATACTCACAAATTCCATAATTTTCACAATTGTAAAAATTTTTATTTATCAAATTGTAGCAAAGTTACTGTACATTGTACACTGTAGCGGAGTCACTGTGCAATTATTCTACCGACAATACTATAGCAAAATCACTATAGCAGGTTAATGTAGCAGTCTAAAAATTTTGCTATAAATACCCCCTCAAACCAGATGTTAGGCAGAATTTTTCTTTCCTTTAGAATTTTTTTAGTTTCTCTTGAAGAATTCTCTCCATCTTTCATACTGTAATAATTTTACTTTGAAGATTCAATCAAAGTAAGTCTTCAATCTTCAATCTTTAATTTTTGTTTAGCATTCTATTTTTTATTTAATGTTTAATAGACATATATATACATATATAAGTATATATATGTATACATATAGATATGTATATATACATATCTATATGTATACATATACATATATGTGTATGTATACATATAGATATGTATATATATAGATGTATATATACATATCTATATGTATACATATACATATATGCTTATGTATGTATATATATGTCTATATATATACACACACACACATATATACATATATATATATAGAGAGAGAGAGAGAGAGAGAGCAGAAATGAGGGAGGAGAACAGAGAAGAAAGGTAAGCAAGAGGTAAGAAAGGGAGAGAAGGCAGACAAGTAGACAAGGAAGATGAGAGAGACGAGTCAGAGGAGGGGAAAAGGAGAGGCATAAAAGGGGAGATGGAAATGGTAAAGAGGCAAGGCAAAGGAGGATGAGGGAAATGAGGGTCATGCTCACAAGAAAAAAGATAGAGAGAATGACCAAGTGAAAGCATTTATAGTATCTCATAAAAAAATTCCATCCAAACAAAGGTGTAACTTTTTGAAAATTCTACAATACAATTTTTTAAAAACAACTCCTAAAAATAACCATACAAATAGAGCCATATATTTTAGGGATAATTGCACAAACCTTCCTTGAGGTTTATGACAATTATAGGTAACTCTCTCTAGGTTTAGAAAATTACACTTGCCTCCCATGGCATTGTCAAATGACTTAACTGACCTTTACTTACTAATTAATTCACAAATTGGACCGACTTGTAAAAGAGTAAAACTAGGAAAAAAAAAATACCATCCCAATCAACCTCTCCCCTCCCTCTCCCTCTTCCGTTTCTTTCGCCTCCACCTCTCCTCTTTCTCTCTTCGCTTCCCCTTTATCCCCCCTTTCTTTCCCTCTTCTTTGTCTTCTTACCTAGCCTCCTTTTTTGCCTTACTGTCATAGTCACATTCTTTCTTGTCTTTTTTGGTTAGGCTTAATAATCGACTGTCATTTAAGCCTTTGAATTTAGTATTCTTTTTTGGGTATTGTGGGTGTTTTGGGAAAGGGGCGAGGAGAGGGATTAAAGGTGGTGTTTATTTGGTTCTTGGTAAGTACCAATTAATTCCTTGCTTCTCTCTCTTCTCTTATCTTTCACTATTAATTACATGTTTACAAGAACCTATGATCTCACTACTAAATATTGGTAAATCACATATTTGATAAATATAGCTTGATCTACACATTATGGATTTCTGTTGGTTTTTGTGTTGATGAATATGTTGTTGGGTTTATGAGTTTTGATGATTTCAATTTGTGATTAGGCTGTGACTATTGTTTGTTTATTTGATGATTTTTTGGGTAGGAGACGAGGATGTCCAGGGCTACTAGTATTGACATAGATATGGGAGTTTTGGATTTTTGTACATAGCAAGGAGAACATAGGGTGGAGGTGTAAGAGTGGGATGGTGGTTGCTTGGGATAGATTGTACTGGGTTGGAAGTGAAGAAAGGATATCACAGTTGGAAATGTTGGCCTACCTAATGTTGGAAAAAGTAGTTTGATTAACAGCTTGAAAAGGTCTCAGGTTGTAAATGTTGGTGCTATTCCCGAATTAACACGATCTATGCCAGAAGTCTAGTTAGACAAGCATGTGAAATTGTTGGAATGGCCCGGGATTGTGATGCTTAGATCTTTAGGGGTGATGATTCATCAATTGCTCTTCGAAATTGTAAGAGAATAGAGAATTTAAAAGATCCACTTGGCCCTGGTAATTGAATTTAATTTTTTTCTTTAGTAGTAAATTACATCCTTGTCATTTCGTTGCTAATTAGTGTATCTCAGAGAAACTACCTATTTCTAAATGATGCAGTGAAAAAGATTCTCAAGCTGTGTCTAGCCAGAATGTTAGTAATACTGTAAAAGTTCCTAGTTTTGATTCAGTTGACGACTTTCACTGGAAGTTGCATTTGTCAGGAATAAGTTAAAAAAAAGGTGGCATTGTGGATGTTGATGCTACAGCTAGGATTCAGATGGCAGTGACCGTGGTAGTGAGTTGGTGGTGGTAGAAGGAATGAAGAAAAGTAATTTTTTTTTTTTTGAATTACTAAAGGGCTTTTTTGGGTATTCATGAACAATATTGGCTCACATCATCATTTTGGGTGTATTTTGTTACTAACCATATTAAAATAAGGGAGGCAAGTATGATTTTCTAAATTTGGGGCAGCTGACTGTGATTGTCATAAACCTCAGGAGAGGTTTGTGTAATTATTCCTTTATTTTATATACTACATGTTCGTAATTTAAGTGAGGATACTACATATTCAATGGACAAAAATGCAGTTAGATATCCAAATGCGATTGTTTTGTATCCTACATGTTCATAATTTAAATGAGGATGCCCCAGATTCAATAAACAAAAATGCAGTTAGATACACAAATGCATTTACATTTTTAGAGAAATTTGCAACTTCGATGATTTTGGATCCTCCATTTATCCAAAAGCAGTAAAGGAAAACGACCGATCTTTTTTTCTTTTTTCTTTTTTTTTTGTTTGAGATATACCAATTATTTTTTAATGGTGAACTCAAAACTGAAGGTCAAAAGAAAATGCATCACTATTAATCCCAAGAAATTGCAGAGAAGCTAATTTACAATTGCTCGGATTTCGAAGTGGTAACTTTGAGAACAATGCCATCATCGTTGTTATCGATCAGCCGAAAAGTGCACTTATCTCCTCGTTTCAGAGAATTATCCTTCACAAATGAGGACCAACCTTTAGAAAGTTGATATTTTTTGCCACACTTCACTATGCTCACCTCCCATTGTTTTTGCCGAACACGCAGAATAGCATTTTTTCCATTTATCCAATGCTTTTCAACATTCCCGAAATTTAGTGGAAAATTCTGCACCAAGATCATATATATTACGAAGATTAGACTATCATATCTATAACCCCATCAAAATAATAGGGAACATTAACGTCCGAGAAGTATTTGTGCGTTAGCATAAACTACGTGCCCCAAGTAAAGAAGATCGACAGATATCGCGTGCTAACAATTTAAAAAAGTGAAACTTTCATTAATCGGGTGATTACTTGACTAATATATCTCTTCCATTGCAGAAATAATTTTAACGACTGATTTTCATATGCTAATGGATTTTTGTTTTAATTAAAGAAAAGGTGTTTAATTACTTACAATTTTGATATTCACTGAGCATACTGGTTCATATACTTACCACACACTTTGCAAGATGAGTTTTCGCTAATTGAACTGTAAAAGGATCAGATTTGTATCTCAACTTATCATGCGCTTGACCAGCTTGACTAATATTCGAGCCTGATCCCCTTGTCCTGGAAAGTAATGATCTTCGAGTAATCCGAGTAGGGCTGTTGGACATGCCTACATGTGTTCCATGCACGAATGTACATGTGATTAACAATTTTGCAGAGTAGGATCATATAATTTTCACAAACAATTTCAAGAAGAGACTGTTAATTAATCACCATGGAGCTGCTCCACTGCATTGTCATTCCGATTCTTCTGATCCATTTGATTGTCATTCCTACTAGCGAACGCAACATCCTTTCTACACCCATGTTTGCCAAATATTTTAACATAAAATATTGAACATCCAACATAACAGAAAGTTAGAAAGTCTCCATTCTCCAAGGAGTTATCTTGCACAAATTTTTGCCAACCCTCCTGAAAAAATAAGTATTTATCATGTTTGTCGACTACAATCTGCCAAGATCTTCTTCCTGAACCCTTAAGTGTGAGTGTCTGAGGTACATCTCCATTGAATTTCTCAACGAAGTATGATGGAATCCTCTATAACAACAACAATAGTTTCAATTACTAATCAGCAAAATGCCAAACAAATATAGGGACTATATACAAATTTAAGTTGTCAATTTTATTGGATGTAGTTAATTTGACATTTTGTATTAAAAGACTATATACCAACTCTTTGATATTAGTATTATTTAGAAGTGAGTTTTTATACCCTCTAACCAGGGCCAATCAGCAAGAGGCTAATTTTCCAAGTAGTGATTCACAGGAGGGTTTCATCACTAGACATATTTCTTAATAAAGAGCGTTGATGAAATAAATAAATAAATAAACACACACACACACACACATGTAGTATCAGTGCAACTGTGCAAGCGTAAAACTGATCTCAACCTTGAAGAGGAGAGCAATAATAAAAATATGGTTACAAACATGGTAGTGAAAGAGGAAATGCCACTAACTCTACAGCTTATCACTTTTCTGTCTGGAAATAAAAATGTATAGCTTATTAACTTTCATGTCTCATAACCTAGTTATATGAGTGTGTATCTTTTTTGCATTTCCAATTCCAAATGCAAAAATGGAAACGAAGGGAGAAAAACTGAATGTAGTTTGCCAATGGCGAAGTTACCAATTGTTTAGAGCATAGTTCATCTAAATAGACTTTAAAGAATTCAGGGGAATCATCAGAGTAATGAACTTTGCCATTTTCCTCCATCAGTAAATATTTCCTTCAACTTCAGACCTGGAATACAGAGTCATTCGATTAAAAAAAGGCAAACAATGACAGATCCACTAGTAGCACTACAAAAATCATAATGTATAACACAATAGGAATTAGGACAGGGGACAAAAATCACCATCAGATAACAAGAATTCAAACATGTGCGTAAAGTTTCCTTTCTTCTCCAGTTTCAACTACAAAGTCAGATTACCTAGCTGCCAATCAAAATCATACACAACAGGATTTAAAAAAAATTGCTGGCGCAAATCTCTCCAATTTCATAAGGAGAATTCTTTATGCAGAGACAATTGTCTTGTTTTCGCTGGTATATTTATGAGGATCATATGCTTCTTCGCCTTTTAGTGTGGCGTTAAAGAAGGCGGACAACTGCCAGCACGAAACGGCTTGCTTCTGTCGCTAGTTACCTCCAGAGGGATTTAGTTTTGGTGACTGAGAAAAGGTCCCTTTTTTATAATATCATTGACGTAAATATAACATGTCGACAACATGCATGGGCAGGCTTATAGTAGATGGGATTATTCGCTAAACGGGACTAGTATTATCAACATAAATACTCCATATACCAGGGTGAAAACTTTTTGTTCTATCAAATTAGAAATTAATGTTACTCAACCAGGTTTCATCAGTAGAAAAAGAAATACACGGAAAAAAAAAAAAAAAAAAAAAAGTAGAAGAAGAAGGCGGGCCGCCAACAACAACCTACGTAAAAAAGGTACTATTGTTACCACCAGAAAGTATGAAGAACCCGTCAATCCAACAGAGAGCAATATAAACTTACAGGTTACCAGAAAAAGAAGTATTCACAACACAGAAGGTACATGCTACCCGCTACAGAGACGAGAACCGGAGATTTTGTTAAAACGGCAGTGGTGAGTTGTAGAATTTTTTGATAATTTGGGGAAAGGGAGAAGGAACCAACCTATTCAACCCAAACTGAAAACAGGAATGATGAGTTGTAGAATTTTAGTAGGGTTGTTCATTATAAATATAGTTTGACAAAGATCCCAGTCAAATCACATGAGCATAATCTCAACCGTCAATTTTTATAAGGTTGATTTTGCTTTAGGTTGTTTACTATCACACAGTTTGAGCGGTTTGACCTCAATAAATAAAAGCTAAAATAGCGTTGTGCACTGTAATATATGAATTAATAACAATAACAATTTGTAGCATTGTTTCTAGTTAAATGGCTCATGATTAGTTGAATTTTAAGAGGAATTTGTGAGAATAGTGAGACACGTTTTTTTTTTTTCCTCTCCTCTGACTTTAGGGTTAATCTCATAAATTCCTCTTTAACGTTTGTCAAAGTTACAGTTCATCTTCTAACCTTTAATTCTTCTTACTTCATCCCTAATTTCAATCCACTTCATCAACTTAACATTTAAAATATTGTGAGTTGATAAAAATGTCACCTCCTAAATAATTTTTAAAATTAACAATTCTAAATAAATAGGACGCGGAAATTTAATGGTGTGTGTATCAAAATTTATTCCCTTTTTTCCTATAAACTCCTAAACCACACCTCTTCTCTTCTTTAAGTTTTTTTTTTTCTTTTCAATTTTTTTATCCAAAACTGGCCATAAAACTTAAAAAACTTTCGCTAAAAAAATATCAAGAAAAAGTCTATTTTTTAGTCCACTGCTAGACACACACACACACACACACACACACAAAAGTTCTTGGATGTTGGACCTTTCAAATTTTGTAAAATTTATCAAACACAAGTTTTTGGTAGGCTTTTGGCATATGATAAGAATTTAAGGCTTATCAAACAAATTTGGGAAGTGATAAGCTTTTAAAAGTTTTTAGGACAATTTCTTTTTTCTTTCAATTATAATAATGCAAATATGAAAGTGGGATTTTTTTTATGTTGTTAGAGCTCAAAATACGGAGCAATTGGGTTTCAAAGCTAATAAACTTGAAGTAATTGATTTTCAAGCTTGTGGAGGTTGTTTCTTTAGAAAATATATAAAGGGACATTTTTGTCATTGAATTTTTACAGTTACAACAAGTTGGCATTTTTGTCACCTCACAATATTTTAAACGTTAAGTTGATGAGGTGAACTGAAAATGGAATAAACTGAGAAGAATTAAGAAAATGGGATAAACTGAGAAGAATAACTTCAACCAAATGTTAAGGGAAGTTTTTATGATTAACCCTAAATTTTAAGATAAATAACTTTCTCAAAAAAAAACACTTGATCGATCACTCGATTCTGAAATCTAATGCTTGCTAATAGTTGTACTTTGCTACCCCCTATTTCCATTCAAGGAGGTGGCAATTAGCTACCGGAGCTTGGTCCAGTGGTCAAGGGAAGGCCCATAAAGATTTTCCCATGCCAAGGTTAGGGGTTCGAAATCCAACCTTGGCATTTTGGAGGGAGAAAGAAAAATAAGGTGAATTTAGAATCAAGAAACCACGCCCTCAATTGCATATAACAAAAACAATTAGAAACCACGCCAACACATCATTAGGAATTTCACCTCACTTGTGTGAGACAACATATATTGTCATATGAGTAGTTAATTATAAAAAATAAAAAATAAAAAGATGCCTACTGCCTAATATTGTTTTATTTAGAATAAAAGAAATTTTGAGGCGCCTACTGCCTAGTATTGTTAGTCCGGAAGAGAAGAAATGTTATGGTGCCTACTGCCTAGTGTTGTTAGTCTGGCAACTGCAAACTGCAAAGAATCATCATGCCATTTGTTGTTTGGAGATTCCACCAGACTTTGTCAACAGGGTGGTTCTTTTGTACCTTCGATGCTATTTGTTTGACAAGTATCCACCACTTCTTTTCCTTAAGATGCTAGTTCATGCTATTTGTTTGACAAAGTATCACTCGCTTTTTCTTTATAGATACAAATTTGACACAAGGAACATCAACACCAGGGTCATTTTAGTTCCACAGAAGATGATCGAAATCTTTATGCGCAAAGGAACAGGAGTGAATTGCCATGACAGGCTAACAAACCTTGCCCTCGGCTCAGAATATAAATTTCAACAGGTCACAAATTTTCATCTCATTGCTGAAATAATAATACACATGATTCGATCAAGAAATGAGGAATACTTATCATCAAGAATGCGCATCCATTCAGATTAATAAATGAATGCTGACAGACAAACTAAATCGATGAATAATGCTCAAGTTGTTTTCCTACAAGCTACAAAATAGTTGTTTGCATCTCTATAACCTGACTGCATTTCTGTAAGTTGCATCTATGTTATTGATGCAGGCATTTCCAAGGTCATAATGAATATCAGTTGGAATCCTTAGCATCAGTAGATTCTTTATATGATGTAATGGCCCAATCATGAAATTGGACCAAGTTTGGGCAGGCAAAAATGTAAGAAAATATTTTCTTTTGTTACTCTAAGACGCCTCCTGTAAGGAAGACCCACTTTTGTCTATTGACAGGTTTGCAACTTCTTTCAATTTGTCATCACTCACTCCATTGAAATGCTCCCTGAGAAACTCTACAGCCATAAAAGTCAGAGCAGAAGCTGGAACATACCACATAATTCTGGGAATGCTACCTCTGAACATCCCTCCAATGCCTTCAGTTGACCATGTCTTCTGGACCGCATCCAACCAGCCATTATACCTGGAAGCATGCCAATATTAAAAAACAGAGACGGTATCATTTTTATAATATTACTTATTTCAGATTTGTAATGCATCCCTGTAAGGAAAAGAAATAGTTTAGTGGTAATTTGGGTTGTATATAATAACTAATCAAAATCAGAAGTAGAAAGCATTGACAATTTCAACAAAAAGAACAAAATTTAAAAATATCCTGCCACATTCAAACAGTCAGCTTTTAACCTTTGACAATATCATCATATTCTCTCAGTTCAAATGGAAAATGAGTGACAAAAGTCAGACTCCTTTATCTTTTTCATTTCTTTGTACATCTTTCAATATTCCCAGTCCTTTGAAACTTTAATCTAATGCTAAAAGTATACTAGGCTTTTTACTGAGATATTTTGTTTTACCCTAGCAGAAGGTGATAGTCTTGTCAGTTTTTTAACCAAAAAGAATAACCAACAAGAAAAATATCTGCAAGAAAAATATCTGTCTTCCTCATGGGATACTAGAAAGATCTAATCTTACAAGTCCATTCAATGGATTCCCATTTTCTAAACAACAGTTGAAGTAGCAAAATAAAATACAAAAAAATAGATAATAAGCCAACAGGATACCTTAAGGTTGTTCCTTGTACTTGTAGTCTTGTTTTAACCACATCCAGTGGAGTAGTAAGATATGCACTTAAACCTGTAAAATATCAGCAAGAAAGTAAGATCCTACCCCAGCCAATCCTCAGCACAAATCCTCAGCACATGGACATCAAGAATGAACTAGAAAAGTACAACAGACACAAGATAGGTACATACCACCAGCTAATCCCCCCAATAAAAGCCCCTCAAGAGAGCTATTCACACACTGATTTGAATAAGGAAACAACCTTTGCCTCGCATACTCTGTCATGTTTTTAAAGGCCTCGTAGAAAGTAACCTGAAAATCGTGGGAGGCATGTAAATTTATACAACACCAAGCGTAATCAAACAATGAATTTGCAAGTTGTACATGCAGTGATCCCGGCGCGGGAAGGAAGAGGGGATTAGAAGGAGAAAAGCTGTTACAGGGATTACCATTCAATTTTTTTTTTTTTTTTAATTTTTTCCTCATTAGTAGTGTTTTGCATCCAGGGACAGCTGTGCTTATAAATGACGAATTAAGAAAATCGAGACACCATCATTAGATTGTAGACTACAAAACTGGTAAGCACTTGAGTGGTTTCATCAGAAGAAACACTGTGCTCAAGTAAATACAGTCTACTGCCTCACCAAGAACCAGAAAGCACTTTCCAAAATGACCAGAACAATACTAGATGCCTTGTTTAACAGAGTGAAATGCTCAAAGAATATGATCTGCTGATTAATTAGTGGGAGCAAATTTGCTTTCTGAACCTCAGAATCTTTGCAAATACAAATGATAGGTCATGATCAGTAAAATTTGAAAATTAATAATAAAAATAAAAAAAGATACTGTAATATATTCTGTACACAAAGTAAAATAATACTCTTCAAAGAAACAAGACATCACTTTGGGACCGTCATACATGATGAAGTGATGTGCTAAATTCAAAAACAAATAATAATAATAATAATAATAATAATTAGAATGAAAGCACAAAAATTCATAGTTGGATGTGGGGTTTAAAAAAATTATTCGAGAAACATGCTCATTTTAGAAGACCAAACGATAAGCAACAAAGAGAATCCAAAGTATCCTAGCTATTTCATTTTACACCCTATAAAGTCCTTTACAACCTAATGGAATATCAGAGAAAAATGTTAAAGGCATGAGAAGAGTCGTCAATATCTATACCATCAGACCAGCAAATGGCACATCCCTTGCAAGTGTAGACCAGTACCTGGCACAAAAGTAGAAACCAGAATAGTTAAAACAGAGAGAGAAAGAGATGGAATGAGCGGTAAACATGTTCCAATAACATAAAGCACATCTGTATATGGATACTGAGCTGATGAAACGAGGTAATAACATTTAGTGTTGTTGTCAACTTCCATAAAAGAATTATCAAGAAAGACAAAGCAATGGTTTGACAACATTACAGCCGCTGCAATGACACCTGATGATCAACTCCATGAAAAGCAACTGCCATTATGCAAATTTTCACTGAACTAAAATGAATGGTTTTACAGCATTAAGGTAGCTGCAATGACACCTAATGATCAACACCCTGAAAAGCAATACTGTTATGAAAATTTTCGATCTTCATGCAAGTTTCTAGTTCAACTATTCTACATATTAGAAGGACAGTTTTCATATTGGGATGAGAGAAATGGCCAACATGTTCAGGAGTAATAGTCTGCTAATCACACTCTCTAAAGGTTGCAGTACAGCCAAGACTAATCATATATCATGAAACATTTGACACAAAGCTTACTTCTGATGTATAAATTTCCACAGTACATACCCGGCATATAAACCCTTCGGCCCTTGTTCCTTCCATATTGAATAGCCAGCCTGAAATAGTCCTGAATAGTAACCATACATAGGGTTACCATGTTTCATGTGTGCACTATCTTTTATCACCACAGAACTCCAGTATTTCCTTGATCCTTGAACCTGCATACGTTGCTTCATCACTTCACATGGCACATACACGAAAGAGCCAAGTGTATCCCCTGAAAAGCATTAGAAGAACATAGCGAACTAGCTCAAGTAATGAGCCTCACAGCATTGAAACAACTAAAACAAAGTTGGAAAGTAACTAACTCATTAAGAATTATACCAATAGCTCCAGCAATAAAATGCGTCCAATGACCACCAAGGTTGGGATGGGACTTTTCAATCCACTTCTTGGTGGACTCTATGACTCCAAAATATGTAGCTCCGGTAGCAAGAGATCCTGTGACTCCTGGTGTAATTCCTCGGTAAAATCCTGTCAACCAAATTGGTTTAACAACACAAGGCCCCCGACAATAGACATAAATCAATGTGCAAAACAAAAGGCGAGTCAAAAACAAAATCAGTTACCAGATAAACCATCAGTCGCCCAAACAGTTCGAACCATCTGCAATATGTTCTTCTGGTTCTGAAAGTAATATTTTCGCATAAAAGAACTCATAAAAAGAAAAACCAACAAAATTATGTAAGGAAACATTCCTCTCAGGAAAAAAAAATATAGAAAATGCCTTAAAAAATGCCTTAAATTCAATAGTAACAACATTACCTGGCTACCAGCGAGAATGGCTTGGCTTTGAATCCGGGTCTTGATGGTATCAACCGGATGCATCATTCCTTCCCCAAATGCACCAGCTACTGCCCCCCATACAAATTCCCTCCACACTGTACCCATTCAATTAAAATTAAATTTATTTAAAAAAACAAAAAAAATTAACTCAAAAACCAGATTGAATATAGCGTAAACTTAAAGAAATTCCGAGCTTTTTGTTTAAAAAAAATTAAAAATCGACAACCCACACACTAAAATCACATGCAATGAACCAAAATCTAAGTAAAAAGAATAATCAGTTACAAAAATTAACGAAAGATGAAAAGTTGGGTTTTACCGAAGAAATGATTGAGAGGAGAAGTGGAGGGTTGAGTTGTTGAAAGGGTAAATGATTGATTCGTATTATGATTTGAGGATGAATTGGGAACCGCCATGGCTGGAGCTTAGCCTAAGAGGAGCGACAAGCATAAGAGAGGGGTTTTTAGGGTTTATGATTTACTATATGCTAAGCATTCATAGGGCTTTTGTGAGGAGGATTGGGTGGGATGATGAATTTTGAAGTAAAAGAAAGCAGCGACGGGACGCGTGGGAAGCCTTTAGTGTTGCACGCCTTTGAAAATTTAACGGCGCCCCACTCTTTTAGGATTAAAGGACCCTCTCCAAATTGTAGCAGAGGACCCTTTTATTAATTCCTCCATTTACGCTCTAATCTATATAAATTGTTGAAAACAAATGTGTTTGGTAAATATTTCCACAAAAAAAAAAAAATTCAGTAGTTCCTTAACTATGTTTTATTTCAAAAAATATATTTATTCAACAACAAAAAACAATAGTATTTTTCTAGAAAACCTCAAAAAAAAAAGCACTAATAATTTGTCTTTGTTATTTATTACTTCATCAGAAAATCTAAATAGTACAAACAATAACTAGAAAAAGAAAGATTTGAAAGGCAAATCGGAAACCTTACTATTACTTGGTTAATGTTTTTATTGGCTGAGTTCGGTCTTGAGAACATAATTTTTATACACTACAAGTTCATGTTTTGATTTTAATTCCGAGCATGATGCTGATATAAATTATCATACCACTTAACGCCTATAAAAAAAATTTTTATCATGAGCTTTTAACTTTTTTGCACGAAATAGTATAAGCAAACAGTGCATAATGCATGGAAAAAATGGGGCTCTCTTACTTTGCCAGCTTCACTTAATTGCTGCACACTCTCCAGACGCTACCTAGCATAGAAGTATACTCCTATTTGTGCTTTTAACAGTGCAATTAAAGTATGATAAAAATGATATGCTAACAATGCCAATCTTATACATTTTTAAATAGTATTCTATTGCATACACAATTTTGAACTCTAAATATTTGTCAATATCAAGTATTTGTGACAATTTGCTAGAGTTGCACAAGGAAACCCACCACATAGGGTTCTTTACCCAAAGATTGATATTTTAAATTAAAATTATAAAATTTAGAAATTTTTATTAGTCTTCAAAAAACTGCGAGGTTAATTTATATGTATTAGCCTTTGATTAATCATTTTTCTTTCGCTTTCTCCTTCCCCTTCTCCTCATCAATTTTTCTTCAATCAGTACTCTTCAATTGGTTTGACAAAGATTTGATTTTATTAGTTTCAACGATCACTTGTGTCATCTCTACAACCTCAATATCCAAAACTGCAGCATTCTTTTTTATCAGCATTCATTGAGCAAATTCATCACCACACCAGCAATATCATTTCATCGGAGTATAACATCATCAAACTAGCAACAAACATTTTCCTTGCTTCTTCAAAAACTGCAGCATCACACAACACACACCTCTTCTAGCTGCTGCTTCAACACAGCACCATCATAACCTCTCAACACCAGCTTGCAATTTCATCCTCATCTACCAACTTCACAGCTCACACTTCTCACAAAGTCCTCTCAACAGATGCGCTTGTAGCACCACTACACCACTCTCACTCATAGTACACACGGCAAACACTTGCTCACGTAAACCATCACGGCCAATCTGCAACCACAAACCAATCACTTGCCCACATAAACTATCAAGACCAATCTACAACCACAAACTATTCGACAAACTCCACTGGTAACATTATCCACCACGCTACACACAAAACCCTCGTACTTGCTATACTTCACAAACTCATAGCCCACACTTCACCACTTAGAGCCCCTTAACCTCAACCCGAAACTGATCATACCAACACACAATACACATAGTAACACACACAATTACATGCCACACACAGAGACAATAGAAGAACACAGAGAGTGGAGGCAATTAGATTTTGCATCGAATTTATAGTTTTACCAGAAATACACTAAAAGCACTATAAGACTTATTTATTCTCTTAATTATCAAAATTTAGTGACGTTTGTGGAAAAATCTTGTTTTTGATTTATGTGTGACAAATGTTTGCTGAAATGTCTAATTATGTTCTTAATTGAATTTGTGTTTTTTTGGCTTAATAAGTATTAATGTGTTAATAATATATGGGTGGTGTGAGAGGAAGGGTTTTTTGGCTAGTCCTATGCTAGCGGAAATTAAATTAATTGTATAAAAATCATCGAAAGAAGAACTAGAAAAATAGAAACACAAATGGCATGCGACAATATTCTAATGAACATTGAAGGAGATAAGAATTTTTTAATTATTTGTAATTTAGTCCCTTAAGTTTTTTTCGTTTTTGTTTTGCCCCTTTATCTTTTAACAGTTTCCAATTTAATCCCTACAAGTTATTTTAATGTTTCATTTAGGTCCTTAGGGTTTTGAAATTTAAAATTATTTTACTTAAGATTCAATTAAAGATTAATCAATTACTTTTTAGTTTGATTTAGCTTCTTGACCTTAATTTAGGTATTTCTAGTTGTATTAGCTTAATCGTTCCAGTTATTTTTATTTTTACTCAAATTAGGTATTAATTAATTTAATTAGTCTTGTATTCTTACTTAGGATTTATGTGACCCGTTATTGGAAAATTACAATATTTTGATATGATTTTATTTTGTATATTTATTTATCTTGTGTATTTTAATACTATTTTCATGAAAAATGTAAATGGATATATCGAGAATGTATTTTTTGTATTCTTTTTCAATGGAGGCTCATAATTTATTTATTTTCATTTGATTAATTTTTAAAGTGTATTTTATTTTATTTATGATTTATTTGATTTATTTTGGGCATGTTCTAACTTAAATTAACACAAATTTAAGCCTTAAAATTAAAAGAATTAAAATTAAACTCAAAATTGATTTTACCAAGAGAAAAGGATACTTGAGCCAATAAATTAGCAGTTCCCCTTCCAACTAAACTCCTGATCTTATATTTTTGCTTTTTTGAAAGACCAAGAGTCATCTAGGTATAAAGTTTTATTTGTACTAAATAATTTTTATAAAAAAATTTTTTGATAACTTGGTACACCCCAAATCAAAGATTGAGTGATGATTTCTTATTTTTAGAACAAAGCATATTTCTTAAAATTTTTTTATCAGTCCCATGAACTATGAGAGCACACAAATAATTTATTGAATTTTATTTATTAATTCATTTATTTGTTGAAATTATAAAGGAAATTTAGGGCATTTGATGTTGCTAAAAAATTGAATTTAGTTACTTAGTCATTGGACATGAAACATTGGTGCTCTCAAGGCTAAGTAGAGTTGATGTTTCCTACACTACTTATGAACATTATGCTATGTCTATGTGTTATATTGTAATCCTGGACTTAGGTGCCGTTTGGTAAAACTAAAATCTGAAGTCTAAAGTCTGAAGTTTGAAATTTAAGTGCTAAAAGTATTAAGTTGCTGAATTAAAAAAGTTTTACCTGTTTGATAATTAACTGAATATATGCACTGAATTTAAATATCTCCTCTCATAAATAAAATTATTTTATCTTAAATTTTAAAATAATTTATTAATAATGTATTTGAGAAAGAAAGACATTATTTGTTTATGTGAGAGAGAGAAAGTATGTGTATATATAAAGATGTACGTAAGTATGTAAGACGAGAAAAATTAAAATATGTGCACGTATATATAAAAGATAGAAAATGTATATGTGAAAGTGTGTGTGCAAGAAAGTGTGTAGGTGTGTGCAAGAGAAACTGTGTGTGAGAGGAGAGAGAGAGACAGACAGACAGAGACAGAGAAAGAGTGTGTGTGTGTGTGTGAGAAAGAGAGAGGGAGAAAGAATGTGTATTTGTGAAAGTAGGTGTGTGTGTGTGTGTTAGAGAGCGAGAGAGAGAGAGAGTGTGTGTGTGTGTGAGAGAGAGAGGAGAAAGAGTATGCATATGTGTGTGCATGGATGATAGTGTGAGAGTGAGTGTATGTATGTGTGTGTGTAATGAGAGAAGAGGAAGAGTATCAAAATTCAACAAATTAAATGAAAATTTTTCAATTAAAATTTTGTACATAAATTAAATAAGTGCTTAATGTATTAAGTGATAAAGAAATTTTGTTATCAAACACACTAAATTTAAAAAGCTCTTAATCTATTAATTTTCAGCATTAAGTTGTGTTATTAAACACCCCCTTAGACATTTAACAAGCTCTTAAGTGAAGTCATTGTATGATAAATAAAGAAAACAAAGTCAAAGAAGTAAAAGAAAGGAAAGAGTCAATTAGAAAACAGAAACATTTGAGCAGGAAAATATAAGGTATTAAGGAGAGTAACATAGCAAAAAATTCAAAAATTTATTACCTTAACACAGGATCACTTTCATATAATCTATACAATTAAATGGGGTTTAACACAAATACCTCAAGCATATAAGATTTCTTTGCTTCAAAGGGCATGATCCTATTCAATGTAGGCGTTGATCTACCATAAAAAGCTCCCCAAGTATTGAGGCTCTAATAGTATCCACACGAACACGATCTTCAGGAACCTTTGGGCTTGCTTGCCTTCCCTTTTGAGTGCTACCTCCCTTGAATATCATAAAGAACACAAGAGGAAGAAGAGAAGGAAGATAAAACCCTAACAATTAGGAAGAATAGGGTGTGGCGGTTTTCTTGGGAGAAAACATGCATCTCTCAAATTTTCTCTCTCTAAATTTTATATTGTGTTGCATATAAATTTCAAGAGTCAAGGCACAGACATATTTATACAAGTAGTATCCTAGTATTTTAGAAAAATAAGAGCAATTGGAAACCAAATAAATTTAGAAAGCTTACCTTAAGCAAAACCCATTCCTTTAGGAAATCCCATTCCTTAAGGAAACCCAAAGCCTCTTTCCTAATTATTTAGAAACCTTTTCCAACAAGACTTGGATAGTTATAAATAAGTCATTTAAGTTAATTTATCTCATAAATTAATCCATAAGTACCTTATACTTATCTTAATAATAATTTAACCCAAAGATCATGTTCTTATTGTGTGTGGACCTATTAGGTTCCATTCACATTGGCAATAAGTACAAAGTATAACTCAGTAATTAATTAAGAGCTAGATAAATTAAATAATTTAATTTATCATTAATTCAATAAAAATTAATTCGTACTTATGGATCATGAGTGGCGTCTAGCAATGCATCATGACCACCCAAGTGAATGGGAAAGTCATATGGTAGACTACACCTATCAATAACAATGTTACCGCATAATTAATATACTTTCACTACACTATATCACAATTAGTCTAAGAGTGAAGTGCACACGCTTTAAATAACTAATTAATAATTTCTTGTTTCCAAAATATAACTTCTAATAAAAGTACAACCTTGAAATGCTTTTAAGTCATACTTTCACTTTTGCGCAAAAGATTTTTTAAGTTATATTTCAACAAGTGGCCAATACAAGATATCCTCTCCTAAAATAAGGAGTGGTGAATCCTATATTGATTACTCACTATCCTTCCGTGCTTCATACTATACCCAACCTCTACCGTATGGACTACTCTTTTACGAGCACGGAGCAATAGAGTCAAAGCATAGCAATCCACACTCAAGATACTATGTTAATCTCAAGCCAAAGGATCACTTACACTATTTTCATTAAGAGTAAAATTCACTGGCACTATGAATAATGACTCTTGGCAGATCAATCCAATGAACTTGTTCTCTAACAAGCATCCACATACTAATTTAGATGTCACACACCACAATTGATGAGATTGACTACTACCTACTATAAGTAGAGGCAAGGTATGTACTAGTCTTTCGGTATTAATGATGCCCAATCTCATTAATACTATGACTAAGGATGTTTAAGAATATAACTTGTGTGTAATAAGAGTCTCATCATTGTAACTCTTACATTTGCTTATACACAGTTAATATTCTATGGACTTTATCAAATAAACAAATAATATAAATAACAAGTATTAAATGACAAAGAGAAATGCCACATAAATTAATATAACATGAAATAAGCGAAATATATAAATCCCAAAAATCGTCTTGGTTTCAAGGCATACACTAACAAACTCCTACTTGCACTAAAACCAATCACTTAAGGTTTTAGGCCATAAGCATAACTATCATGCCTTTTCGAGGATAAGGCCATGGTGAAGGTATTAACTACATTATCCTCGTAGGAACTTCCTCTATCTTTATGTCATTTAACCAAACTATTTCCATAAATGGATGGCGGCACCTAAATACACTTTTGGATAAAAAATGAGACTTTAGTTCCTTGAATAAACGATGGCACAATTGTTTTTTATAAAACAATGGAAGGAAATAACTTCTAAAGCTATCATATATTTGGCCTTTGTTATAGAATATATTGTAGTGTCTATCATAGAACGCTTCTATCCACTCTAGTTAAATGTGAACACCAATTCATCTTCTGATTTACTTATCATTTCTATTGGATTAAAAGCCGCATCTTTGAATCCACACACTTCCTAAGTGTGATCTCCATAATCAAAAATAATTCTATAGTGCTTCTCAAGTACTTAAGAATATTCATAATAACCATCTAGTGACACTCACTAGAATTGCTCGTAACACTTAGAGCAGAGGAGATATTGGGTCTCGTACATAGCATAACATATATAATAGAAGCTATTGCAAAAGCATACGAGACCTATTACATGCTATCAATCTCGATATGTATCTAAAACACGTCTCTCGAAAGAGTAATTTCCTATCATATAGGTAAAAGCCCTTCTTCAATTGCAACATGCCAAACCCTTATGTACTTGAAATTAGTGAAACCAAGTAACCTCTTAAATCTATCTTTATAGATCTTGATTCCCATATTAGAGGTCGCCTCTCCTTAATTAAGAAATTTTTGGACATTCATACCTTTATTTTTAAAGTATGTTGTTTCCCATCAACAATATGTCATCCACATATAATATCAAGAAAACAATAATGCTCCCACTCAACTTTGCATTTATAAAAAACTTGTATTTGTTTTCGAGAAAATCAAACTCTTTGATTATCTCATCAAAACCAATGTTCTAACACCTTGATACTTGCTTGAGTCCATAAATGGACCCTTAAAGCTTGCATACCTTATGACTATCAATGGAAGTGAAAGCCCAAGGGACGTGTCATATACATACCTTTTAATTCTCATTAAGGAATGGGTCTTCATATCTATTTATTATAGCTATAATAGCAACTATTGCAAGCAAAATCTTAAATGGATTTAAGTAAGACTATTGGTGAAAAGATTTCTTTCAAAGTCAAACCTTCGATTGAAGCCCCTTTTTCCATTAACCTTGCTTTGTAGGTAACTACGTTACCATTCATGTCAATCTTTGTCTTAAAGACCTACTTGTACCCTATAGGTTTTATCCCTTCAGGTGGCTTGACCAAGGTTATACCGTGTTCTTGTACATGGAATCCATTTTGGATTTTATGGCATATTGCCACGTCAAGGAGTCTATACTAAACAAGCCTTCTTCGTGACTTGTAGACTTGTCATCATATATGGCTAGTACATTATTGCCCTTACTAATGAGAAATATATATCTCTCATATGTGAGAAATCTGTATTTCTCAAGAGTATAATGTACTCTACAAGTCTTTCAAAGATTCTATGTATTTTGAGTTTCCATTGCACCTCATCAACATATGGTGTAAGCTCTAGTTCGAACTATTGATCTTTGTCAATTTGTGGTTCTTGAATCTTTTCAAGTTCTATTTTATTCCCACTATCCCTTTTAAGAATGAACTATTTTTCTAGAAAAAGACATTTCTCGACACAAATATTTTGCTCAAGGAAATTATAGAAGTGGTGTCAATTATTTTTACAAGGATACCCAACATATAGATATTTGGTCAAACTTAGCACTAAGCTCATCTAACATGTTTGAGTGTATGAGAGTTTGCGTTTAAGACAAAAACCCCTAAAATGAGGTTAGGAATTGCAGTATAGCTCATCATAGATTGTACCATATCTCGTTAGGTACAATATCTCCCCTTAGACACATCATACAACTATGGCTTGTCTGGTGGAGACCATTGAGGAAGAAGTACGTTCTCTATTAAATATTTTGAAACACTTGACTTTAAGGATTATCCACATAGATAGGTGGAGACCATTGAGGAAGAAGTACATTCTCCGTTAAATATTTTGAAATACTTGACTTTAAGTATTATCCACACAGATCAAATTTTTGTGTCTTTATACTCTTGTCAATTTGTTTCTCTTACTTCAACCTTAATAACTTTGAACGTTTCAAAGACCACGGATGTGTGTATCATAAGATACACATAATCATATCTTATATGATCATACATGAAAGTAATGAAGTATGATAAACAACCTCTAGCATGGATCGACATTGGGCCAAAAACATCTATACATTAAAGGCCACGAAGATCACTAGCACATTCAACTTTTCAGATCAAAGGTATTTTGGTCATCTTTCCAAGCAAACAAGATTCACATGTCTCAAACGATTGATAACCGAAAGAGTCCAAGTCTTCATATATATGTAACTTAGAAATGTGTTTCTTATTCACATGACCAACTCTATAATGCCAAAGGTATGATTGTTTCAAAATATAGAGTTTTTTTCTATGTTTGAGAATGGACTTGTCATGGTCTAGAATTTGTTAAACCATTGTTTTCATGATCTAGTACCACATTGAACACCATCGCATAGAAGAATAGCATTTATTTCTCATGTAATGGTAAATCTATCCACGTCTAATGTGAAATTGATTTTATATTCTTTGTATGTATCTGAACACAATAACAGTGTTTTAAATTCTAGAACAAGCCCAATTGGTATAGAGAGTGTTTAAGTCTCTACGGCTAGCATAGCAATTCTTGCTGCATTCATCGTACGTATTTTGACTTTTTCTTTGTCTATAATCTACAATTCTTAAAGTCTTGCATATTTTTACAAATATGGGATCCATGTCTGGTGTCTAATACCCAATGGTCTTAATTAGCAGAGGGGTTTATCTCAAACATAAGCGTACTAGAAATAGAAGTTTTATTAAGCCTCTTCAACTTCTTAGTATTGAGATGAGCTTTACAATTCCAATAGAATTGGAAACATGTACTCTTTGACTTGTCCATTTTGATCACACCTTTAAGCTTTGTCATAGCTACTTGGGCCTTCTCAAAGCCATGCTTGGGTTTCCCCTTGACAAGCGATAACGTGCCCCTTTTCTTTTCCTTGAAAAATACTCTTTAGATATCTCATATCTAACGGTCTTAGATTGTGTATCAACAACTTCTTGAGATGCACAATCACAAACAAATGGAAATGGGTATCGAGGACATATCCAATTTATACACTTGAGAATTATTCTAAACTTTTATACTAGTCCAAGAAATTCATATTTTAAATAGAGATATAGGGTGATAAGTGTGTTCGTGTGAATATGCATTCTACAACAAATATAAAGATAGTACAAGTATTTGTTTCATGTTAGAATTGCAAACCAAAATGTGGGTTGCGAATTTATTTGGTCTGCTCCCCCTATTTTATCTCAAATCAATAACCCTCAAAATATTGATTTGGGAATCCGTTGGAAATTCCTAGTGGGCTAGGATCCCATCTAATTAACTTTGAGCTCGACGAAGGCCAACAACTCAAAGGTAACTTCAATTAGGTAGGTAACTTTTATCAATCACAACTCTTGTGACTCCTAGATAATTGAGTATCAACTCTCGATATTCACATCTGTTTGCCCAACATTGTCTCAAAAATACCATAATCTTGACGAAGGCCAATTATGTATTTTTGTTAAGTCGGACCCATTATTCAGAGATCACATCTCATAGGAAAAACATGCTCGAGGTAAGTTGACCTTAACAAAGGCCAACAAGTCAACACCGAACAAGAATTCTGGTTTTTGCTATAATAATGAAAGGCAACTTGTATATTGACTTAATATTGCCTAAAAAATACCATAACCTTGATGAAGGTCAACAAGTTATATATTTGTTAAGTCAAAATCATTATTTAAAAGTCATATCTCATAGTAAAAAATATGCTCTAGATAAGCTAATATTAATAAAGGCCAACAAGTCAACACTTATCAAGAACTTTGTTCTTTACTATAATAATGGAAGGCAAGTGACTTAAAATTTTATTTGAGGGGTTTTTCTTTAAATTATAAATACATAGTCTCATCATAGCATGTAATTAAAATATATTGACATATAAAATAAAAACATGTATAATTAACCATGGATGATTATGGACTTTACTAAGATATTTTTCTTAGTCTTGAGGAAAATATATGGTCAAATTCCTAAGAGACGTGATCAACTCCTTGATGCATCTCTTTGGGAGGTCTTCAACTCTTGATGAGCCTCCATGGTTGTTCCTTGGTGCCATCTCCATTTTTTTGTACATTACATATGTAATTCTATTCTAAACAATTTAGAAAATAAAAACTAACCTTAACATGCACTAGGTACATTACAAGCATTGATCTAAACCCAACCATCAAATTTTCTCTCTCTAAATTTTATCTTGTGTTGCATCTAAATTTCAAGAGTCAAGGCCTGGATATATTTATAGAAGTAATATCCTAATCTTTTAGAAACTAAGAATAATTGAAAACCAAATAGGTTTAAGAAGCTTATCTTAAGCAAAACCTATTTCTTTAGGAAATCTCATTCCTTAAGGAAACCAAAAGCCTCTTTCCTATTTATTTGGAAACCTTTTCCAACAAGACTTTGATATGTATAAATATGTCCTTTAAGTTAATTTATCTCATAAATTAACCCCATAAATATCTTATACTTATCTTAATAACAATTTAACCCAAAGATCATGTTCTTATTGTGTGTGTGACCCATTAGGTTTCATTCACGTTGGTGATAAGTACAAATTATAACTCATTAATTAATTAAGAGCTAGATATATTAAACACTTTAATTTATCATTAATTCAATAAAAAATTAATTCGTACTTATAGATCATGAGTGGCGTCTAGCAATGCATCATGACCATCCAAATGAATAGGAAAATCATATGATAAACTACACATATCAATGACAATGTTACCGTTGTAGACACCATATTTTGACACATCATTTATTTTCCAACATTGGGGGCCTTTATTTTCTAGTTCTATAGTCAAATCTGATTTTTTTTAGCAAAAGGGGCAAAATCAACAATCTCGGGGGGCAAAACATTAGTTTTTAGCTATAAATATTTTTCCAGTAGTTTTGGAATTTTAAATTCATATTTTTGTACTTTCATACATATTTTAAATTTCTATGATTTTTCAAGTTGAACTAGTATTTTTCTATATTTTACTAGCACAGGGGCAAAATAATAATATTGCCCCGCACAGGGGGCAAAATGGTAATTTCGCCCCGCAAACACAATTTTCACTCATTTCAAGTCCAAAATTTATTTTTTAAGCTTTTGAACATGTTTCTATATTTTTTTTAATTCTTTCAGGAACAATTACTATTTTTTTTTGTAAATACTACGTCTAAAGGCAAAATGTCATTTCACATTTCAAACGCATTTTCTACCAATTTTTGAGTCCTAAATAAAAATCACCTACAAAGTGTAATTGACTCACTTAAGAAAACTCAAACCATGAACCTCATATTAACTTAATAAAAGCATGCTAGATGATATGTCATGAAACAAGTGAAAACCCTTGAAAAATAGGGCTCAAATGGACAAGAAAACTGTTCTAATAGGAGTAATCTGGAGAGGAACCGTGGGTGGAGCCATGGGCTTCAAGCTCACGGATCCTCCCTTGGCTGCCTGAGCAAGGTCCTTTCATTTGAGTATAACTTGGGTTATACTAATCAAAAAACTACAAAATTGGTACCGTTGGAAACTAGATTCAATTTAATACAACTCTTTAGAAGAAACCATTTCCAAATTAAAAGAAAATCCCAGTCAAAATATGGCCACAATTTAACCTAGTTGCAGACCATCTTTAGCTAAACAAAATTCTCAGTCCAGCCAGATGCTAATTTTCAACTCAACATATCCTTCAAAATATATGTTGTATGAGTGTGATATTTACATGATTAGAAACTAAAATTGAAGAACTAAAACTCTTATGAAGAACTCCAATTCATACATGAATCATATCAAGCTTAAATTTGGCTTACAAGTTAGGACCTCACCGACCCTATTCTTTGCAGGTCTAGATTTTCAGTCAATTTCCAAATGATTTTGGTATTTCTACATAATGAACCAGAACAAGAATTTTATACCATGAAAATCCTTTGAATCTAGTTTCTAACACAATAAACGGCATCCAATTTTGAGTTTTCCACACAAAGTTGTGATTAGTTTCCTAAAGTTGCGCTAAGGTGAGTATGTTACAGGTTCCAAGTATGTTAAAGCTTTCTTAGTTCAAAACCTCCTAGTTCCTAGTTCAATTCCACCTCTCAATCAGCATATATAACATCTTTTCATACCAATTAAGTTTTATACTTTGCTAAATGACATCTAGAACCAACCAAGAAGTCAAGAGAATTAGTGTTACCTTCAAGAGTCTTCAACCTTGCCCCAATTTCAACTTGGTTTTCTCTAGATTTTTTTCTCCTCTCTCTCTCTCTTTGCACGACTTCAAGGTCACTTTATTCTCCATTTTTCAGTTGTTTTTATCTCATCTAATTAGAACATGAAGCTAGATGCTCAAAAGATGCTTGCTTCGCCCTACAAATTCAAAAACCATGACACCTCCTACTTGCTTGCTGCCTTGTTTGACCAGCAAGCTTAATGAGCAGATTTTTCTTGATTTTCTTTTTCATTTTTTTTCCTTTGTTTAGTCCTCCTACTAGGCCTAATAAGCAGATTGCTGCAATTTTTGTTTTGCTACATCATGCATCCAATTTCTAGCTCAATTTCTCTTTTTTTTTTCCAAGTTTATTATGTAATACCAGTTAAGATGCTCCGTGTTTTTATTTGTTTAGAATGCTAACACAAGTCTAACTTCTATGCATGTCATGCAATTCAAGGAAATAAATCTAAAAGGGTCAAAGTTTAATTTTCTAAAATACAAAATTGAACTTTTGGTATTCAATATTGGAATAATATATGTCATGGCAAATGATACTAGTACAATATTGAATTGTTTTTGAACTGTTACAAAAATGTTACTACACTGTTATTTAGTGAATATTGTCGTATTAGTGGTAGGAACTAGGAAAGGGCTTCTCGCAGAGTCATCCTGTATCCACCATTGACTTTATGTGCTTGATTGATTTTTTTACCTAATCCCTATGTACAAATTATTTAAATGTCATATTTGATTAAAATAAATACTTATGGATTTTTCCAAACTCAGCTTTTAATGGACCTCACTAGGTCTGAAGCTTATCGCTTATTCAAACTTGTTTTCCTTTCAGATACTCAACCCATAGAAAAGGAGGCAAAGAGTGAATGAAAGGTTTTTTATTTGTCTAGTATAGGTCATTCAATGGATGTATACTGAAGTCGAGATGGCTCAGACAATTTAAATAATTCTGATGGTTTATTGTAATTACAATTTTGATTTTGTTTCTTGTAAGCAACTGTTTGGAAGTGAGATCAAGCGAGAACTATGCAGGGGTCTCGATTTCAATTCGATAGTGCGCCGTGTTGGGGGCATCACATGGACTATTGTGTTTTCTCAGGCTCCCATTTTAGGTCCATTTTTAATTTGTCATCTTATTATTATTTTAGTTTTTTTATTCAAAAATTCAAAAAGTCTTTTGTTATTGTTTTTTCTCAAAATTCCACAAAAGAATGTTAAGTATTTCATGAGCTTTTTAGACCTTAATTTTAACTCTAGTTTTTCTTATTATGTTTTTTTAACAAAATAAGGGTGATAAAAAGTCACTAGTCCCGTCTTCTCCAAATCTTGTCATGAATTTTGCAAACTCAATTTACTCTATTGGATTGGGGTTTTGAATACATCAATTAACTATCCCAAATGACCATGTCAAATATTTAATTTTTTTTAAATATTATGCTGTTTTTTTTTTTTTTTTTTTTGCAATTTTTTCTATGAAGGTGCATTCTACATATGAATTTGTTTTGTCAAAATTTCTTATATTTATTGTATTAACATCCATAAGAACTGGAGAGAAGACAAAAGGAAGAAGGAAAGACTATTGTTTTTACATAGAGAAATGGACTTTGCTACTTTTGGAAGGCAAATAAAAGATTTTTTATTAATTCTTTGATATTGATCTAAAATATTGATATTTAGGCAAATAATCCCGGGAAATTATGTGGTTTAATATCTAATACGTTTGATGAAACAATCATCGCGTGGAACATATGGAGATGTTAAACAGAACCCATCTTAAGAGCATAAAAACTATAATATTTTCTTTACATATTGAAAAAAATTTAAATACCCCTTCATAAGTTAAAGATTTGCACTTTTAAATTTTTATATGCATTTATATTGCTTTCTAAATCTATATGTTCACAAATTTTGCCTTGCCCCCTCCTCCAAAGAAAATTTTTTCATAAGTATATTATATAAAAGTTGTCTACCCTAACAAAACACATCCCTAAATTTTAACAAAAAATAAGTTTAGTCTATTTGATTGTGATATGCTCAAAAAGATTGTTATTGATACTTGGAAATGTGTGAAATAGTTTACAGTTATATGAAAAAGCCAACTACATAGCCTCTATGCATATGTCTTTGTTTGAGAGCTAACAGTTCCTTTAGAAGTTGGGGATCTGGTGATAAAAATAAAAAGAAAAAAGAAAAGATAATGAAGTCAAAATTGCAGCATTCTGAGAGTTTTGCTGGAGCAAAAGAGAAGAAAAATAGATAGATAACTTCTCCATTATTTGTGCATCACAGTTAAAAATTATTTTGTTTTCAAATGAGGAAGAAACGAAGGAAAGTTGGTACTTGCCTCATAAATTTTTTTCAAAGTTCTCATTTTACTCTCAAATAGTTATCCAAGAAAATTTCTATAACTTGTGTATCCTAAATCATTTCGTTTCCTTCCTAAACTCCCAAATAAAATTTGAAGTCTCTTCTTTTGTTTCTCTTATCTTCTCTTCTCATACTTTCTCTCATAAGTTTTCTCTTATCTTCTCATATTTTCTCTCATAACTTGAGTTTTCCCTTCTCTTCTTTTATATTTTAACGTATTTAAATGTCAATTTTATTCTCAATACGAGTAGGGAATGGATACATTATTTCTTCTTCACATAGACATATTACTTTTATTGGGAGAAGTTCAATTTAGTCCTTAATATTAGGGAGGGTGGCCAAGCTAATTCTCAAAATTTCAGCAAAAACAAATATAGCCTCTAAAGATTCCAATTTGGTTGAAAAAGAACGGTTAACTAATACTCAACAATGACTAACAATTAAAATCAAATTGAAGTTAGCTAAATGTTTTGACTTAAATTTTTTTGTCCACAATGTTTGCAGTTTAAATTAGTATGGTTCTCAAAGTTTTAAATAGTTGTAATAAGGGTTTTAGGTTGAAATGAGATGCAAATATAATTAATTACATGTAAAATGTATACCATAATAAATTAAATGGTTACAGTATTCGCATTCTACTCCATCTTCAACTTGTCAAAATGAAGAATACTACCATTTCCATTACTAAATGACTAAAGTTTCTGGATAAAATTTTTCTATATATATATATATATATATATATTTTAATTGGCTAACCCCGTACAAGGGGGAGGGCGCCACTCCTAAATTTTATTAATAAACAATGAGGGGAGCATAAAACCTTACCTTAGAAAAAAGTACAAATTACACTAATCTTATATAAGGCGCACATTGCCTATCTAATAAAGCTAATCCTAATATCTGCTTTGGAAGATTATTACAAATAAAGGTTTGATTTGTTGTAGTTGCACTTGCCAAAGTTGCTAAAGCATTTGCAACAGTATTTGCCTCCCTAAACATATGAGAGAATTGATAATCCTTATCCTTAGTCAGGCCATCAATTTCATTTAGCCTCGTTCTGAGCTTCCATGGAATATTGATTTCCTTTTTCACCATTTTTACCAAAACTTGAGAATCAATTTCAACCTAGACTTTGTTGAAATTAAGATTGATGCATCGTACAATCCCTTCCTTTAAAGCTAAACATTCAGCTTCCATGTTCGTCATCTCCCCAAAATAGGATGAGAAAGCAAATAGTACCCAACCATCTCTATCTCTAATAACACCCCCTCCACCTGAAAGACCCGGATTTCCCCTTGAAGATCCATCCACATTAAGCTTCACAAAACCTATCTTGGGAAATGTCCAAGAAATCAATGTTAGAATTTTTAGCCTCTACTGCTTCAAAAACAATATCAACCCCAAATTAAGCAGCCATCTATCTTTAACACAAAGTTGGGTAAAAGGTCTGGCTCGTGAAATTTCTAACACCACCCGCTGAATGTTGTTGCATATCAACCATGATGGTATCAATTTACCTTCATAAAAACCAATGTTTCTAGCCTTCCAGATCTCCCAACAAATTAGTGAAGGAAATATTATTAACAGTTGACCTATCACAGTGGTAGATGATGCATGAAGCCACCAATGATGCACTTGCTGTCTAACACCACTCAACGGGTTATGGGAAACATTCAAGAGACGTGAAAAATATGCCCATATAAACTTAGCAGAAGCACAATCAACAAAAACATGATCTAGAGTTTCTTCCTCCTCACAAAAATAACACTTAGATAGGATATGAAAACCCATTTGAGTAAGGTTGTCAAGAAAAGGCAAAAACTCATTCAGCATTTTCCACATAAAAATTGAAATTTTGCATGGCAATCTAGAATCCCATATTAGCCTCATTGAACTCAAGATCACATGTTTTTTCCTAACCTCATCCCAACCAGACGAAATAGTAAAGTTACCTGTTGGATTAAGAGTCTAGATTGGCTCATCGTCATGATCAATCTTGCATACATGTTGCTGAAATTCAGGTTGGACAGCCACCATTCTTCTCCAAACAGGCGAAACAATCGGCCTCCCATGACTACCATCCAACCACCCATACTTGGCAGCCATAAAGGTAGCCCACAAGGATCTAGATTGCATGTATTTCCAGCACAATTTATAACTAAAAGCCTTCATCATGTCCTCAAAACTTCTTAGTCCCAGCACTCCTTCAATTGTTGGAAAGCATAAATCATTCCATTTGGCCCAATGCTTCTTGGCTTTAAAATCTGTCTCCCCCCAAAAAAAATCTGCCATTATCTTCTGAAGTTGCTTGAAAATTTTTTTGGGTGGCTCCATAACTGCAAAAACATGTAATTAAATTGAGGCCAAAACATGCTTAATGAGTATTAACCTTCCACCTTGTGATAGCAGCTTTTTCTTCCACTCTGCAATTTTTGCAACAAACTTATCAATTATGAATTGAAAATAAACAGCCTTTTTCCTACCTGAGTACAAGTTACAACCCAAATAGAAAAAAGGAAAAGAGCCACGTTTCATTCCTGTTAACCGTTCAACCATGTATCTTTGTGCCACACCACACTTCTTTGAGACTATGAAAAAACTCTTTAAGATATTAATTTTTTGCCCAGAACCTCTTTGATAGGCCTCTAGAAAACTCATCAAATTCACCACTGACTTCTTATTTGCTCGCATAAATATCACAATATCATCTGCAATGCTAAGTGTGTGACGATAGGGCAACCTCTTGGAAGGGCAAATGGACAAATTCTACCCATTTCCACTTCCTCTTTTAAACCCCTACTTAAGACTTCTGCCACAAGTATAAAAAGAATTGGTGACATTAGATCTCCTTGCTTGATTCCCCTAGTTGCTTGAAAAAACCCCTTAGGCATACCATTTATCAGAATTGAAAACCAACTCTGAGAACGATTGCCCAGAACAAGTTGGATTAAAAGCTCAGCAAAGCCAAATTTTCTTAATACCAATTGCAAGAAACTCTAAGAAACCCTATCAAAGGCCTTCATTATATCCAATTTCACAATACAATTGTGTCCTCTAACTTTCTTATCAATTGATGCAACCACCTCTTGTACAAGCAAAACGTTTTCAGCAATTTCTTTTCCTTTCACAAAAGGCGATTGCTCCGGAGAGAAAAGAGATGGAAGTACCAACCGCATCCTGTTGGCCAAAATTTTGGTAAAAATTTTGTTTGTGAATGTGCTGAGGCTAATGGGTTGAAAGTCTACAAAACTGGATGGATTTTGCTTCTTTGGTATGAGAATAATAAGAGAGCTAGCAATGCTTTTAGGAATTAGAACACCAGCCATAAAGTCCCTCACCGCTTGCAATAAATCTATTGCAATAATATCTAAACAATGAATAAAGAAAATTCCCAAAAAACCATCTGGTCCCGGAACACTATTTCCGTCCAACTCCAAAACAACTCGACGCAGCTCCTCCATTGATACCTCTTGTAATAATAGGGCATTTTGATTTGATGAAAGTAACGGTGGAATAACTTGCAATATGCTTTCACCTCTAATCGTATCCTCAGCTGTCAGTAGTGTTTGGAAAAAGGATTCTGCTTCCTTGCCTACTTGCCTACTTGCTCTTCATCCTCTATCTATTGTCCCTCTACATTTTTTATGCGTGTTATTCTCAACTTGTTTCGTCTATCTTGAACTATAGCATAGAAAAATTTAGTGTTTCCCTCCCCCTCTTTGAGCCATTTTATCCTAACTTTTTGCTGCCAAAACTCCTCCTCCTGCTGCCAAAACTCCTCCTCCTGCTTCAAATGCACCAACAACTGAGCCTGAGCTTGATGTAGCTCCATTCTTGCTTCTTCAGTACGCAAGGTTTCATATTCAATCTCCTTTCTTTGCACCAATTCCTCCTTTTGCTTTATGGCTTGAAAAATATCACCAAAATGCTGCTTGTTCCAATCTTTGAGACATGCTTTCAACCTCTTCAATTTATAAGCAAACGCATACATGCCATATCCATTAACTGGCAAATCCCAATTCATCTGTACTACATCTAGAAAAGAAGAATGAGAAAGCCACATTTTCTGAAACTTAAAAAACTGGAAAGAAAACTTACTTTTTGCCAAAGGCCTTAACAACAAAGGAATGTGATCAGATGTTGCCCTACTAAAATGTTGTACAGCTGAAGTAGGCAATATATCCATCCACTGTTAATTTATCAACAACCTGTCCAACCTTTTCCATACCCTTGAACCAGCCCTTACTCTCGTCCACGTATAACGACTACCAGAAAATGGCAACTCCATTAATCCACAAGTTGAAATTGTCTCATTAAAATCATGCATTGCACCCAAATCTTGTATTGATACTCCCAAATATTCATCCAAAGAGGATATTACATTAAAATCTCCTCCAACCAACCACAGGGTGACATTATCTTTTGCAATCTCACATAAATCAGCCCGTAAGTGTATCCTTTCCCCTCTTAAACTCTTGGCATATATAAATGATGCCTTAGCAACATGTTCCCAATCATCATGTGCAACCATGACATGTAACATCTGCTCTGTGTTTTGTAACACATTGACATGAAAGCCATTCTTCCAAAGTAACCATATTTTATTCAAAATATTAAAAACACAAAACTCAAAAGACAACCTAACACGAAAATCTTCAATCTTCCCTACAGCAGCCATAAGTTCTAACAAAGCTACTAATGAAATGCCATGCATTTTAATCAAACATTTCAAACGACGAATAAAGGACTTACCCATCCCTCCATAGATATTCGATACTAAAATATTATTTATTAATAACCAAATGAGAGTTACCAATGAATGCCCTGGAGGCTTGTCTAGTGAATACTTGCCTTGGGATCCGAATGTGAGTTTTCTTCTTCCTTGATTATCTTGACAGCACCTCAACAAAACCTTCCTCATCAACTTTTTTTGGGCAGTCTTCTACCAAGCAATTCACTAAATGACTTCAAGCTTTGAATTAGATTTGTAGGTTGCCTCTCACCAGACACTTGCTCTGAATCTGATAAAGAGTTATTCCCAAGTGAAACCCTTTCAGTATTTGGAACCTTCAAGTCATCCATAATTTTCCCAAGCACATGACTGTGCAGCTGCATTGATCCCAAAGCCTCTGCACTTGCGAAGATTCCATGAGATGTCTCCCCATTCTGCTTTGTAACCTAAATGTCAATTGCATGCAGGTCAGAATTCATTGCACCTGCTTCGCTGTTCTGTAGAACTGCATGACCCACCTGTTTTTCCTTCAACTACTGCACTTGATCATGACATTCTACTACAACATAAATCGTCTGTTGTGTCTCACCTGACTGCTTATTAGTTTCTCAATCCTGATTAGCAAGTTTCTCGATCCTGATTAGCAAGTTTCTCATGAAATATCTCCCCCTCTTCCATTACATCAGTCTCTGGTTCTGAGAACCTGTTCACCATCTGCAGGTTTGAAGTCACCATTTCTGATTGTTTCTGTTGAGGAGCATGCTCAATATCAAACGTATGGGCATCCTTCTTTTTTTGCTATAGTTCATCTTTTTGTTTCTCCTTCCACTGCATCACCTCACGAGATTTTTGTGTGCGATAGTCTGTTTTTTAATGGCTTGTTTTTGAATGGCCTTGTTTACAGCAAAGGAAGCAGTATTGTGACCTATTATCATATGTGATCGTTTGCCAGAAGCCGTCCTAAACTGTACCAATCCAAACATGACTGGGATGTTCTTGTGATAAATCCAGATCAACGCAAATGCGCGCAACATTTGGTCTTGACAGACTAGCTATTGCTGCATCAATCTTAAGAGGATTTCCAACTGCATTAGCAATCGAAAACAAGGCTGTCTTCTCAAAAAAAATGAATACACAGATAGTCTAGTGAAATCCATACTGGAGCGTGGGTTGATTCCACATTCAGCTTAAAGTCAAGGCTCCATTTAAAGATTCGCATTGGAAAGTCAACAATCATCCATAAACCTTTCATCCAACAACGTAGATAATCTTCCTCCAAAACAAATTGAATAAGAATGTGCCTTGAATCCATCAAACCAATTGAGAAACCTGCCTGAAAACCAATGGTATGAAACGCTTTGCGAATAGCTTCTAAGCTAGGCCTTCTTTGTGAGAATTTTCCGATCAAGGCATGCTTAAAAGGAGTCGCCATCTTGGTAATTTCCTCAGCAGAGAAAACCACTACTGGTTCCCCTCTAAACTTAGAAACGGGCTTGATTTTGCATGGAGAAATAGTTGCTACATCCCTCAGAATGTCAACAAATGATTTGTTTGGTTTTGGATCGCCAAACCCTGGTTGTAGGGCAACTATGAAAGGCTGAACCCCAACAGAAATTTGAAATTCAAAGCTGAAAAAAGAATGGTGGAAGAAAGAGAAGAGAGAAGCGACTCCACTTAAATCTTTTTAAAAGGATCAAAGTTTAAAAAAATTTTCTATATATAATGAAAAACACATACAATAATTGCATTTAACAACAATTGAATTTACTCCAAAAGAATATTAGCTTAAATTTTTGAAAATAAAACTTTTAAAGTGGTCAATGAATTTATTATATACTTGTATAATGTATAGAGCCACATAAGGAAAAAAAAATGTATCTTTATAGAGATAATTTTATTTGATATCTGTTATTGATCAAAAATCAACTTGTATTTTTTTAAAGAAAGATAAACATAAAAATGGCATATGCCTATTCGTGACTTTTTATTAGAGTATGATTACATTGTATATCCTTAATAGAAAAAATAGTAATTAACATAGTAAAATAAATCAATTTAAATAGGTCAATTGTGAAATCTTATTTTCTACATATACTTCTGTATTTAGAGAAGACAACTTTATTAAAATACAAAGTCATATAACACATAATATTAGGATTATTCTAGTCAATTAAAAAGTGAAAAGAATGTCACTAGTAAAAAAATAGTGTTAATATTTAAACGATAGACCAAAAAGTAGCAAAACTAATTAAACATTCTCTTTCTTCTTTTTTATTCAATTTTTTCATATCACTACTTTCTCACGTGTTTTCTTTCATTTTATACTTGGAATCTCTTCTTTTGTTTGTTTATCTCATTCCCTCAATTTCGATCTAACATTTGTATTTGTTATTCTTCATTATGAATAATTAGATGATTATCACTTCTAGTACATTTTCACTGATTATGGTAATCAGTGACATGATCAAATACCTTTTCAAATTATAAGTTATATATACTATGTGCAAATTAAGTTGATCATCTACTAAATTTTTTCGTATTGCAATTAGGAGAGTACATGGGTTGAGTTATTAGATTTCGCGTTTTTGATCTCAAATTTTCAGGTTTCAGGGGAGAATTTTATAACCCAACTCAACTTAACAAATATGCTTACCAAATCAACCCAATCTAACTATCACTCGGGTAGGTTCCTCAGATTTTCAAGTTAAATGGTTAATTTTATTTTGAAAGCAAAATATATTTTAAGACCCAAATAGTTAACCAATAATCTAAATTTTTTAGTTTGGAGGCTGAATTTATAATCAAAATACCTAATAGAAGAGCTAATTTTTATCTAAAAATGCTTAATACTAACTTAGACGGGTTCCAATGGCGATGGACCTAGTTAAGTAGATTAGAGGGGCTAGTATGGGCAAATAGTTAGCTGGGCTTACTTGGTTTTTTTATTTTTTATTTTTTTATTTTTGAGTTCCTAAAAGTAATTCCCAATCGCACCCAATAACTTTTTGATAACTCAACCCAGTTAACTAAAAACCAAATAACCCAATCCATTTACACTTAATTTCATTCCGGTTGGATTGAATTATTGACTTTTCGATTTGATGAATACCCCTAATTAAAATAAATTTTTAATTGACTTTTCAATAACATTGACTGTATTTAGTTAGTACTTATTTAGTGCAATAGAATAATTATTTAGGGAGTGTTTGGATAGAGAAAAATTATTATAAAATTAATATTCATTATTTTCAAATTTTCCCTTTTCTCTCTTGCTCTCCTCTTCCTCCTCTTCTCTCTACCTTCTTTCCCGTGCCCTCTCTCAATGTTCTCTCCTTTCCTTCCCCTTACTCTTCTCATCCTCCCACTCTTGGAGCCCCCTTATCGATCTCCTCTTTGCCCTTCTTTGCCCCATATCCCTCTCCCCTTTTTGCCTTCCTCTTTTCCCTTCTCATTCTTCTCTTTCCCGTTCCCCTTTCTACCTCCTTCTTCCTCCTTAGTATCTCATTTTCTCCTCCTATTCCCCTCCACTTTTTACTTTCCTTACTCCTTCCCCATTTTTATTTCTATCTCTCTCTCTCTCTCACCATCCCTTTCATCATTCTTCATTCCCTTATTTTTCACCTCTTTTCTTTGCCGAACCACTCATTCTATATCATTCCTTTGTCAATTTGTGATGCAGCTGCGATTTAGTGAAGGATTTATTCTTCACTCTTTTCTCACTTTCGTTGCTGTGTTTTCAAACTCGGAGTAGACCAAACGGTTGAATTAATTGGATTGAGAACCAGCCTGACTGTGAGTTAAATTAAAAAATTAAAAATTAATAAATCGGTCAAACTCAGTCAAAAATCGAGTTTGGTTAGTTAAAATCCGGAATCGGTAGAATCGGGTTGACAAATGGCTTAGAACTTTGTGTGGTGGCCCACTCTGAGTCACCAAAGTTCAAAAACTCTACGCACGAAAGCCGAAACAATATAGTAACACACGTAACTTGTCACATTAAATTGTTGTGATGGCATTTTGGATAATCTGATCACTAATGGGGGTGAAAGTTCAACAATGTTAAAAGCAAATTTGACATGCGACATAATTGACTAGACCCTAAATCCCATCAACTTTTTTTTAACAACTTGCTTTTAATAACAAATTTGTTTTCCAAACCATGTGATTAAATTGGTAATGGCATCAATCAGTTTAGTGAAGAGAATCAAAATTGATAATTAGTGGGCTTAGAGGATTTGATTATTTTTATTATTATTATTTGATGCATCATGGGTTTTGCAAGGAGAAATATCTAGTTGTCATTAAATATTTGTTTTCGTGACAAATGATTTTGCACATCTATGGAAAGATATAGCCTTGAGGGATACAGTACAAGTTGTCTTTCGCTTTGACATGCATAATTAATGAAGCCACGGTGAACTACCCTGACCAAACTGTAAAATTCGGCTTTTTAATATTTTTGTCATTTTAAAATATTATAAATGAACTTGTTGTTTTATTTGAATTGAACATGTATGAGATTTTTACATTATGAATTTTGTGATTTTAGATGAGTTTGATGAATTGTTTAGTGAATTGGATATGAATTTGAATCTCTATTAATGAATTGTAGATGTTTTTTGATTAAATTTAAAAGTTTGATTTGCAAGAAAAAATTAATAGGTGCATATATATATGTGACGTATGATGTCATTTAATTCACTCTAAATCGACCCCAATCGAACCCATTGATCCCTAATTCTTGAGCTCAGTCGAGTCAATACTCGTTCCGAATCTGGAAACATACCATCCCATAACATTTGGTAGTGAATGTTGTATATATTTGCATTAAAATACAAACAGATCTAGGTTAATCTTGTGATGGTTGAATTCATCTTCTCTTATGTACTTGCAATAAAATAAACAAGAATCAACATTCGTCCGTATCTTTAACGTCCGAAATTCGAGTGTTTGCCACAGAACTAGAAACAGGTAATGCTTATGCCGGACTTCTGTAGGCAGTCATTGGCTTGATTTGCATATGGCTGAATGGGTACAATGTCTTAAAAAAGGCAATTCCCCTCAAAAAATTGATAGAGTGAAGAAAGGGTGGATTCTGCGCAATGCTCATGGCAATGTTGGAGCATAATTGCGAAAAAGCAATTCCCCTCAAAAATTGCATACTCATATCCAATTTTTCATTTCCAATGAAATTATTTTATTTTGAAATAATTTTTTGCAATATCAAATAATTTTTTTATATAATGATTTGCAATCCAAACAGTTTTTTAAACTATTTAGAATAGTTAACGTTGTTAAAGAATAATGCTAGAAATTTTTTTTTGAATATTATCCTAAATAATGTTATCCAAAAGAAGTCATTGATTTTATTAGAATTGTTTGAGAAAATTTATTTAAGGATCACTAGCATGGTAAGTACTTTATGGCTAAAAAATTCATGGTATTGACTTTTTATTTACTAGTTGTTGTAAATGATCAAAACAATGTATAATAAGCTTTTTACATTTGGGTTTATTAGTATTCCGGTATATATCTCACATATATTTAATTCAAAATACGAGTAACAACAATTTTAAAATTGAGAAGACCACAATGATCCAAACTACAAACATTGGAAATCAAAAAGCAAAGTGAAAATTTTTTACTATTGAGTTTCTGTTAATTGTCCTTGTTTGGCCAAAAGTGTACGCATTGGGAACCAAATTTATTTTTCGCTAAAATTAGGAAACTAGTTTGTTCACGAGGTGGATCGACTTTATATCTTCACATGTGAATCTTACGATTTAAAAGAATGTTACATAAGTAAAATTATATATACTGATATAAAAGAGTAGAGTACAATACTTTTATAATTTTTTTTTTAAATCACAAGATTCACAGCATTCGTAGACTGAGAATTTTCCTTTGCGCATCCTTCCCAAATATTAGAGACCCAACTCTCATTTCTTCCTACAATTGTATCACAGAAACGAACCCGTTTCTGGTAGACTGGTACAGCCAAGTGTCACGCTTTAAAGTGCACCCGCGACGCAATGTCTATACAGTGAAAGCGTGAAGCTTACAGCTGATTACCAACCACGCCTTCTGTATGACAAAGCTCTCCATTCGGCTATTAGAGAACGACATCGTATTAAGCACCAAAGAACCTCTCTCTACTGCATCATTTGCAAGCTTTGCTGCCATTTTTAAAAGAACATATTGCCATTTCAGCATTTATTTACTAAAAACCCTAGAGCCCGAAATAAATCAGCTGAAGAAGAAGAAGAAGAAGCAAAACGCTTGATTTGCAATCCGATCTGATCATTAATAGTATCAGCAATGGCGATGGCTGCGTTGAGGCGTGACGGCAGGCGCTTCGCCGCCCCTTTGATCTCCCCTAACCCTATCAACATCCTCCGATCCACCATTGCCCCTTTCGAGTAAGTATTTCCTCCGACCGAAACCCTACCCCCACCATCTATTAGTAGTATTATTAGTTTCCATGTACTGTGAGAATTGACTCTGTATTTATTGTTTTTTGTATTAGTTTTTTGTTTTAAAATTTTCTTTTATAATCTTTGTTATTATCATAGTGTACTGAGAAACATTAATCGAGTGCCTTATTCCTCAGTATTTCTGAGAATGTGACTGGGATTAAAATTTATCAGTACTGTAGAACAAGCGATTTCCTTTTTCTTTATTTTTTTATTTTTTGGGTGTCGTGTGGGTATAATGGGTCTTTGCTTTGCTTCCTTTTTTTTCATAAATATTTTGTAGGGAATGGAAAAATGAGCTGCTTTTGAGTTCTTTTTATTTGTTATTTATTATTTCTGATAATGATTTGATGCAGTTTCTTATCACATTTCTAATAAAAATTGCATAGCAGACGTTTGGATGTTATGTGCAATTATTGGTTTTGGATTGGAGGATGAAGTGCTGAAGAATGTCCACTGATTGATTACTCATTAGATGTTTTGCGTGTGTTATGCTTGAAGTTCGTAGGTTTGGTTCCAGTACATAGGCTATTCGATAGGTATTGGGTTTTCCGATGTACTGAGGCAGGTGGGCGAGCAGCTATTGCTGGCCGGTTGTAAGAGTAAGTCAGGATATGTGACATTGATAACCAACATAGTGGATGAAGCATATACCTAAAGAACTAGGTAGTCATACAGAAAAAGCAGATAGAAATGCAGATGCTTGCATTGCTATTATGCTTTGGGATTTCTGGTTTGGACTTGTGAAATTAAAAGATGATGTTTGAATGAAGAAATTTCTGAAATCTTCACCAAGTGCTTAAGCGGAGAGAAGTCCGTCAATAGTTGCAACTTTTGAGTGCATGGAAGGAGTCAGGGCCTCTTCTTTCGTATGCTTGACATTTGATTGTTGACTAATATGCAACAAGTAGAAAATGGTAGTCATTCTTTTGATAGGTAAAAGGGTTAGAAATTAATGATATGTATTGGTTAGTGATTTAGTTGTAAGTCCATGAGTTGAGAATATTTCTGGAAGTCAAGATGTAAGAAAAACCTTGTATACCTCTTAGATAACTTCACGTAGGGTTCCACAGTCATCATAAGGATGTTGAGCTGCTTGTTTTGGTGCTTGAAGTTCATATATTGCCTTTTTGCATTCTTTTTAACAAAAATCCTTTGGAAAGCCTTTCTTTCCTGACTGTATTTCCATGATATGCTGAAGTAGATGTTGAGAGTTTCTACATACTCAACTTCTGTACATGGTAAGGACTACTTATAAGTTCCTTTGATATCATGTGGATGCCACCTAGTTATGGTCCATCTGTGGAAGATCACACATCAACAGGGATTTGCTATGCACCTAAAGTTATAGTCATTTTGTTGTTAAAGGACATATTGTCCATTTTTAGGTGTCTTATGTTGGGTTAACAACCACAAACCTGTATCATTGGCAATCACTCTGTACTTCTGGTTCAGTTTATCTTATAGTTTCATATTTCTTTTTTCCCCCTAGGTGCTGATTGCTATTGCATTCTGTATTTAGCGTAACTCTTTTAAGTAATGCCATTTATGCAGGGGGCAGGCCATTCTTGGAGTTCGTAGTATTTCTACTCAAGTTGGTAAGAATTATTTTTATTCACGGTGCTGCCTTTTGAACAATCAATTCGTTTTGCATTTTCTGGGATTTCTGTAAGTGTTTCATGACATTTTAGTACTGAACATGTATGAGAAAAAAATGCTTTTATGCAGTCCGGAACCGCATGAAGAGTGTCAAGAATATTCAGAAAATTACGAAGGCAATGAAGATGGTTGCAGCTTCAAAACTGCGAGCTATTCAGACTAGAGCTGAAAATTCACGTGGCCTATGGCAGCCATTCACTGCTCTTCTGGGTGACTTTCCAAGTAAGTTGGTGATGGGCAATTGAACAGGCTACCTTATCACTCTTTTCTTGACAAGTTGTGTACCATTATTACTCCTAGATACTTTCCTTTATTTTTTTTTCTTTTAAAAGGGTACCCCATTCATCTTTTTCTGACAAGTTGCATTTCTCCTTTCGGACCTAAAACACTTTTACTTGTATTGATTTGCACTACTGTTACCATGATTTAAGCTTGTATGCTTTCAATTTAATTGGCTGTGGTGCCTTCTTCCTCATCCTCTGAAGTACAGTGATACATTTTACTGGACTAAACATCAAAAGAAGATTAGATTAGAAGTTTTAGCTTACAAAGAAAATTGCATAGTCTATAGATGTCTAAGAATGTTTTATCCTCATTTCTCGTGGGATCTTAAATCCCACATTTTGCTTGCACTTTAGCAGGAGAGTACGCGTATCCTGTAAGAAAAGAATAATATCTACTTACCAAGTGTATCTATATATCCATCCATATCTGATACATCTGCATTGCAAATGAATGTTATCTTTCTAATGTCTTAGGGCTTGTTCTCAACTGCTCTTTTTAGCCTACTTTTAGATTTTTATTTTTTTAAAATATGTTTTGTGATATTCACATCTACTTTTTTCTCTTACTCTTGGATTTTTTTAACTTAAAATCATAAGCAACTTCAGACCTGCTTTTGGATTCTGATTTTTAGCTAACAAGCCCTACTTTAGAAACTTGTCATTAGCTGCTGCAATGTCTTATTGATGTCCTACTATGCATGTGTGTCGTTATGTGATATTATGAATTTTATCTTGTCCTTCCGATAAATCGCCTCTGCAAGTGTATGTTGGTTTTCAATTTCAACAGTTATCATAATATGTTAAATTTAGTTATGGTGGGGTCTTCCTTAACTTCTTTTTGTTGTATTAGGTGTTGATGTCAAGAAGAATGTTATTGTTACCATATCTTCAGACAAAGGTCTTTGTGGTGGCATTAATTCTACAGCCGTCAAGATAAGCAGAGCTCTTCACAAGTTGAATTCTGGTATTTTCCAAATTTTTTGGTTTCCCCATGTTCATGTACCTCTTGTTCGTGGTTGTGAATCAATCTTCGTATTCTATCAGGGCCTGAAAAAGATGCTAAATATGTTGTTCTGGGGGAAAAGGCCAAGGCGCAACTGATTCGAGACTCCCGGAAAGATATTGAGCTGTCCATGACTGAACTTCAAAAAAATCCTCTTAACTACACCCAGGTTAATGATCATTCTTTTTGTGGTAGGACATATTGCAAAAGATTCTATATGCACGCTTACTTATGTTAATGCAAGTGATTCCTTTTACAGTGTAGTTGGCTCTATGTCTTTTAATGTTTATACTGGTGAATGGTGATTCATGTTGGTTGCTGTTTCTCTCGACTTTGGCTCATTATGAGTTGGCTAAATTCTGAAAGGGTTTGTTCTATGTTTTATCTGCTTTTTTTGCTGGAAACTATCATATTTGAGCTAAATGCATATGCTTTAAAGCAGCAGAGTTCATTTCCTTTTTGTCTTTGTTGTTTTGTTGACTTTCATGGAATGCTTGTAAAATGAGGGGCAGAAGCAGAAAATTTCTTGCATGGCCATTGTTTTCTACAACTATTGATTCTTTTGTCATATAAATGAGATGTTTTAGGAAGAAATAAGAGTTATATTGAGGACATTCAGAGTCTATCTTTTGCAATAGTTTATACATGAAAAATTAGATAATAGTTGCTTGGTTGTTTTCGCTGGACCCCAAGAAAACACAGACGATATAAAGTTGTTCTTGATATATTTTATCAGCTATCTGTAATCCAACTTATCAAAATTTGTGCAGGTTTCTGTGCTTGCAGATGACATTTTAAAGAATGTTGAGTTTGATGCATTGAGGATTGTTTTCAACAAATTCCATTCAGTTGTTTCTTTTATTCCAACGGCTGCTACAGTGCTATCACCTGAGGTTACAATAATTACAACTGCATTAGTTCATGGAAGTTGTCTAGCATCAATAGTTAACATACAATTCATGTATAGGTTGTGGAGAGAGAAGCCGAGTCTGGCGGAAGGCTTGGGGATCTGGATTTATATGAAATTGAAGGTGCTGAGACAAAGGGAGAAGTTCTTCAGAATCTAGCAGAATTCCAGTTTTCCTGTGTATGGGCTTAACCTTTCTAGTACATTTTGGTATTGGTTGAAATGTATCATAAAAAAGTGGTTGCAATGGTTCTGCTAAAAAACTGTTTTAGGAGAGTGCTAAAAAACTATTTTAGAGTGTCAATTGCATTTTATGGAAACCATGGCGTTCTCAATTTTATGTAATGATTGATTGGTCACGAATGAAAACTAGCAGTATTCCTAATGTTAAGATGAAACATCGTATGAGTATGTTGTTGGGATCGCAGAATTGCAGATTTGCCAAGCATCTAAATCTAATGGATTATTGTGCATTCTTTGATTATTGATGCCTTTTCTCTCTTAGGTCTTGTTTAATGCTGTTTTGGAGAATGCTTGTAGTGAGCAAGGAGCAAGGATGTCGGCAATGGATAGCTCCAGCAGAAATGCTGGTGATATGCTTGACCGCCTTACCCTTACTTATAACAGGTCTCTCTCTCTCTCTCTCTCTCTCTCTCTCTCTCTCTCTCTCTCTCTCTCTCTCTCTCTCTCTCTCTCTCTCTCCAATCAATTATGCGTCCATTCAGTAATTGAAGCCATCATCTGATGATTTCTGGATACTTGAAAACATGCGACACATATAGGTGGCCTATTTTCCTTGTCAGACGTATGTTGGGCATGGACATGATCTTGACATCCTTTGAACATGTCTAGATGTAGTTGGTTGCTGTACAAATTTTGGGATCAACTACTGGACCAGCAAACTAGAAATTGGTGTTATCAGACATTGATATACACATCTTAAACAGACCCTTGCAAATGTAGTTGCAGAAAGTGATTTTATGAATCTACAATAGGCTACTGGATTAAAATTTGTTAGAATAGAATATAAAAATAGGATTTAGAAAATTACTGCAAGTTGAACATGAGATGAGTGCAAAAAGACTTCCTAAATTAGATTTAACTATTTGCAACTTCCATTTTGCATCACGATTGCTTATAAATTTTTCGTGATCTTCTAAGTACTAGCTACTTTTAAGATGTTTATCATTCAAGAAAATTCCACAGTTCCGGTTTTCTCTTATTTTAAGAAAATTCTACAGTTCTGCAACATAATGGTTTCATATATTAGTAAATGTATTTGGCGCCTTATTTTAGTCACTTGGGTGATATTAATGAACATCTCCCATCACGGTCCTGCATCTTAACATGACTGTACAATTCCCTGTTATTCTAAGTATAAAAGCGCAAAAACTAAAGTTTGAAATATATGTCTTTGTTTCTAACTGCTCTTCCTTTTATTTATGGATGAGAATGAGATCGAAATATGGAACTAGTCCTTTTGTAGGCTTCCCTGCCTTGGAATTTGAATTTATGTTTCAATTCTAAATTCAATTAGGAATGTAGTGTTTCTCTACGGATTAACAGTATACAAGTTATGGAACTGTCTGATTTGCGAACAATAAGAAAGTATGCAAGTTGAAGCAATATGACGTGTACAAGCCAACATAACCTTCCTGAGGAAGTACACATGTTATGGACAACTTTGGATGGCGTTCTTGCAAAAAATGCCAAGATGCTTTTGATTATTTAGTTATCTGTCTTCCTCATTAATCTCTACTTCCATTTTCTTAACAGAACCCGTCAAGCATCCATTACCACAGAGCTTATTGAGATTATATCTGGAGCTTCAGCACTGGAGGGCTAGTTGCAACACCTTGGTTTACTTTTCCTTGACGGTGACGAAATAAAATTGTAGCAAAGACTTAATTTGCACTGTCATAGCTTTTCGAGTTTCTGAGTTTATCCTTCCTAATAATCCCCAAGTTCAATTGGTGTCCGGGAGATTGTTTTCTTTCTGAGTTTAAATGTTTTTATAGGGGTTATCTTCCCTATTTTCTCGTTCATGGTTCTGTTCTCTGATGTGACATATATATAACAAAAACCTTCTTCTTGTTTACCTTATCTTCCATTTTTGTTGCATTCTGGATCCATCAAAGCTAATTTTGTCATGTTATTTTTTTTTTTTTTTTCATCATAACCGTTTTGTGATGGATAGTATTGTCAGAGGTAGGTTTTACATCCTGACTGAAAAATCAGGCATCAAGGCATAAAAAAGATTATGAAACCAGTTAGTTACAGGTTGATCTAACATTAAGCCTGGCATCCGAAAGATTCTGTAACCAGTTGATGCGCGTTAGTTAACGTTGAGCCTATGCAAAGTAATGTTGTTCATGCAGATTTGTTCTTGGTTATTGAAGTCATTGCGGTAGGAAAACAACCAGAGCTGCTGCTTCGATTAATCAATAGCATTAGTGGAGACAATACCATGAAGATGCAAGGATGGCCGGCAGGTGAGAAAACGAGGACGGCAACATTAGCATCCTTTACGTTCTATGGAAAAGCCTTTGCAACGCTTCCAGAATTTGACCATGACTGATCATTCTTTTTTTTCATTCCATTGATTTCAATCTTTTTATCACTGCCCGAATGTTCCGTCTTCGAAAATTTGACCATTCTTGAGCAATCTTCTTCTATTTTATTGATGTCAATATTTTCACCACCCCCAATCAAACGAGTATGTCCATTAAAGAAATTAAAACCTTCCAAAAGGAATCCGCATCAGAGGGAACAGTGAGGGAGTAGTGGGGAAGCCCTAACCGGTAGAGGATTTTCGTTTACGTCTCTAGGAAGAATTGATGACTTTTCTAATCCATTAACGATTAACCTCGTCCGGGACCTTGCAGCTAGTAAAACTAAAGATAGCTTCTTCAATCATAAAACCAAGGTTACTTTTTGACATCAAACAACAGAATATTCATATCTCAAGCAACACAGGAATAAAGTCATCATAATCCAAGAATAAAAGATAGCCACAAGGACAAAAAAAAGTTCACGATATTAAGTTCAAAACATCTTCAACAGATAACCGGATGCTTGCTAGATCACTTTAAAAACAAATTCATGTAGAACGGAGAAAAAACTTTGATGAGTCAAACATGATGGCATTACAAAAAGAACAACTCCAATTCCTTCGCCCAGCTTTCTAGAAAAGAGAGGTTCCTTTGCCCTTCTTATCTCCACCAATCTCAAAATGCTTGCACCTCTGCACAACATTTAAGTCATTATATTTAAGCACAACGCAAAGGACAATGACTACATAGTCAGAAATTGAAACCAGAAAAGTATGCATTACCTTGATAGGGTGCTGTGAAACGTGCTTACAACCCTGGCACTGCAGCCTCAGGACAATCTTCTTTGTAGTTTTGGCCTAATTTGCCATAAGAGAGCATGTAAAAGGCAATTGAAAACATCATTCCAGCAAATTTATTGAATTAAAATATAGACCTAATCAATCAGAATCGCTATATCCACCGATTTATGAACATTCATGGCCTAATGCATTCTTTTTACCAATTATCTACCTTTTTGTGGAAGACAGGTTTGGTCTGTCCACCATAACCAGATTGCTTGCGATCATATCGGCGCTTCCCCTGAGCAGCGAGACTGTCCTTCCCTTTCTTGTACTGTGTAACCTTATGCAAGGTGTGCTTTCTGCACTCCTTGGATTTGCAATAAGTTTTCTTTGTCTTTGGAACATTAACCTATAATTCCCAGGAAAGGAATAACTCCAACTAATCATACTAGTACGAGAACTTCCACGAAAAAATCCACTTGAAATATCCAAATCAACATAGAAGTCAAAACTAAAACAATGCAATCCAACCAAACAACAAAAGTATCCAACATCGAGATAAATCATATGATAGTACACGGTAAACAAAGTGATTGACGTAAAAGATCTAAAGCACATAAACATCAAAAATAAAAATCGTTCTTCACTACTGCTTAAATTGCTTCTGATTAAATCCGATAACAGAATGATTTCCTGACGAACTAAAAGCCCCATCTTTGGGGGGGTAAAAGCTTATCATACACAATACATACATTGGGGATTAAACATCTACCAAGATCACAAACAAAAATATACGTTCAAAGACATGTGAAACAAGAAACATCTCCTACCACAATGAACCCTAGATTAAGATAAAAACACCCATCAATAGGGGGATTGAAGTGATAAAAGCTAAAAAGTTGTCCAACTTCTGGCAAGCCTAGAGTAAAAATTCAACATCACATCTATGTAATCCCACTAAAATTTCAATTTCCAATATCAATCAATCAAACACCGTAAAGAAAAAGAAAACATTAAGTATCATTTCATTTTAGTGCTTCCTATTTTCTCTGCATCACCGAAATTACAAACTTGTGGAGCCAATGACAACGCTATAGCTAAAAACAGAAAGAAGGTACTTTTATCATATGCAAAGAAAATGCAGGCAAAAAGAAAAGACGAATATAAAAACACTCAGTAGTGTGTGCTTTTTTTTTGGGTGGGGGGGGGGGGTGCGTGGGTGTGTGTGTGAAGAGAATTGATTAAAAAGGTTTACCATTTTCGACGGCGAAGGTGAGAGAGCTCACGAGAGGATCTGCTGTTCGCGGTGGTGATGGTTGGTGAGGCAACTGAAGGCAACCGTGTGAGAAAAACCCTAGTGATAAGTACTCCAAATTTAAATACGGGTGTGGGCTGGGTTCTCACTTTTCAGGGCCTACTGACTGTGTTTCTATTTTGGGCTAGGCTATTGGACCAATTTTGAGAGTGGAGGTGATAAATGTTTGTTTGTGTTTAATTTTATTTTTTAATTTAAATTTATAGATTAATCTCTACCACACTTGTTATCAAGAATTTTTTACACAAACGAAAATTTTGAAATTGAATAAAAGTTACGTAATGTATGATTCTAGACTCGCTTATATAACAAAAATTACAATGTCGAAAGATTAGTTTTATTATAGGCTTCTGGAACCAAACAAAAAATTTTATTTTATTTTTTAAACAATATACTTATAGTAGATGAAGGCTCTATGTAAAATAAAATAATTTTGGAATCAAAAAACAATGAAGAATTGTTTATTTGTGACATTAACACTAAAAGTGCCAAGTGGTTATAAGAAATATGAGTATCATCCTTTTACTTCACATAAAAAAGACAGTACCCTCTCCTTCTTCTTTTTTTTTTTTCTTTTTTTGCATGAAAAATAGTGGTGCTATGATAGAAATCAAAATGTATCATTATCTGGTCTACTAGTTGTTTTTGGAAGATGCCATAATTCATGCCACACTCAAGTCTTCAAGTGTATCATCATGTGTTAAATTCAGTTGTCCCTGAAGAGTTTATGAATTCTCCAAGTTGGATTATGTGTGTTAAAGCGTGGAAAACTTAGAAAGCATTAGATTTAAAGAAGGCAATTTGGGCCTTGGATTTGTGAATCTCAAAGTTAATCCAAGTTGGTTCTTGGAATTTGGGCTTGGAAGATGGATCACAAGCTAGTCCATTGATTTTGGATCAAGCACACATTCAGAGAAGGCTTTAAATCCAAAAGGTTCAAAAGGGCCAAGGGGCATCAAATGTGCTCGCTATTTTTTTTTGTTGTGGATCAAGTATGTGTTCAAAGAGAACATCAAGCCCATATTGTCACATTCGGAGACCAATTTGAAGCCCATTGGTGCCACGGCCAACCTAAGAAAACATATAAGTAGCATGATACATCTTAACGGTCTTCTAGAGCATGAGGCAGTGGAATTTAAGCGGTAAGGACAAAATAGAGAGGGGAAGAAAGAAGTGTGAGTCACCAAAGAGGAGAAAGACAAGCAAAACAAGACTAAGAGAAGAAGAGTCGGACAAGAAGATGAAAGAAAAGAAATGCATATGCCAATTATAGCTGCCGCTAATCAACATAAGGAATATGAATGGAAAGACATTACACGAGATCTATACTATTCTGGTTTTTAGAGCATTTTCTTCTTAGGTAGATGGTTCTTGGACCACAGACTTTAGAGAAATTATGCAAATCTGCTTATATATTAATCTACTTCCATAATTTCCTCCATACTTTTTTGAAATGTAATTTAGACCAAATGATTTAGAAGCCTCAAAATTTTTTATGTAGTTTTGCTCCTTTTCAACTCAAACATTTAAGATCACATGCGACAAAAAATATCCAACACTTTTTGACAAATTTTCCTTGATTTATGGTATTAAGTACAAATTCATAATGCTTTCACTCACACATTACATGCATTCTATAGTAGTGGAATTGATTACTAACGTGAAAAAAATTAGAGGGAAAGCTTAGAACCCCTCAAGCCCCACACCACACACCAGAAAACTAATAGAAAAGATTGCTATTGCAAAAAGGTGTAGGTCTTTACAAAATCAAAATGACTACCATATCTGTTTGTTTTGTTAAGTTTTCTATTTAGTTTATAAGTTATGTTAAGTTTACTTATATGTTTAATTAGGACTTTTTAGTAGTTACCAATTAGCATTTTGTTAGGTGTTCTAGTGTATTCTTGCACTACTTTGTAACTTATAAATAGGCATATTTGGATGTACGAATTTAACATAAGTTGGGTCAATAAAATTGTGTGGTTTCCTCATAAATTGATATCCTTCTTTGGTTCTTTGTTATAAAGAACTACTTTTAGTTTTAACAGGGTGATCTTGTTGATCAAACCTCGCTTTTAGTTTTTTTTTTCTAATGGATTTATTTTCAGTCCTTTGGAGTCATTAACTGGGAATCTATTCACAGATTGAATAAGGGTTTCAAATTCTCCTAAAAGGATGAACTTAATGAAGTTGAGGAAATTTCAAAGAAAACTAACTTGGACAAGTTTCCATAGCAATCAAGAGTTCAAATAATTGTTCAACCTGTTTTCAAGACGATCTTGGCTTCACACAATCTGTCGCGTATCAATTGGTATCAAAATCGCATCTATTGAAAATTCTAATTTTTTCCAATCCGTTTTTCTTGTAGTTTTCTTCTTGAAAAACTGGATATATATCCCTTTTTTCTTTTATCTGAGTCTCGTTTGTGTCTTGTCTATTGTCTCTTGTTCTGTTTCTTTGTTGTTAATATGTGTCCTATTCTATCTTGTCTAATTCATGTCATTCTTTGTTGTCCTTGGTCTTTTATCTTGTTGTCCTAACATTTTCTTGCTATCCTAAAATTGTACCTGTGTTTTCCTTGTGTTCTTGAGTCATTTTTTATTTTCTTGAATCAAGAAATCTAGGTCTTGTTTGGTTTCATCTTAATTTCTTGATTGTTTGTCTACTTTCTTAAAGTTTTTGATGTTAATAGTTTTCAAGAAAATAAAGTTCTTGGACTAAGAAAGCCAAGAAGTTAATTTTCTTGAAAGTTGGTGTCTGTGTTGGAAGCATATGAGGATCAAATTCACAGAGCTAAGGATTGCAAAGAGAGGAGAATTTCTTTGAGAAAACATGCAAAGAAAAGAGTGTTGAAAAAGAAAAGTGTGTGCAAAACAAGAGTGATAGTGGCAAGATTGGTGAGGGAAAGCAAACTGAAAAGAAATAAAAGAATAAGAGAGAAAACAAAAGTGAGAACAAGAGTATCTTACTTGTGAGACCAAAACTTCTTGTACTTGGGTACCAAGGAGAAAATTATTTTGCTAAAACTCTTATGCATCAAATTGGAAATAAATTTCAAGAAGGAGAAACATCACCAGCAACATGTTCTCTCAATGACATTAACTGCAATTTGGTTATGCTTTTTCTTCAATGATCAAAGGGCTACAACTACTTTAGAGTCGTGATTTAGTGAAAGAAGTGGGTCTCGAAATAGATTTCTTATCTTATGCCATCAATACAACTTGGATGATTGAGTATTTGATTGATTGATGGCATGGCATAAATTGTTTCTTAAATGTTTTACATTCTAGTTTAGCTTTGCATGACTATGTTTATTCTGTCTTTAGCATTCATGTAAGTTCGTATGCATTGCGTGTAGTAATAGTGCATGGTTTACATTCTAGCTTTAATGTTCTAAGATTAATTTGCCTTAGTAATTTCGTTGCTAGTATTTTTTGTTTTTAGTTTTGGTTCATAATACATTCATGCCTATTGAATTAAATTATTTTGACATTGGTAGCATGTATAAATCTAGTCCTTTACATGATCATCTAGTGCAAGATCTAGTTAAGGATTTCAGCTAGTATGATTCATGATTTCTATGTTATGATGAGTGTAATTGAGACTTTTTATGCTGTCATATTTAGTTGCTATTTAAACTTGAATAAGTTTTACAAAGATCAAAGATCACATGAATGAAACTGTTTATTGTGCGCTAAAGGTTGAGATGGTTAATATGTTTCTACTATACTTGTATTATTATGATGAAGCTTCCTTTAAACTCTGTGATATTTTATAGAATTTGGAGTGCATTAAATTCATCTTTAAGGAGTTTAAACCCTCCCTTTTGAATCTCAAGTTTCTCAATAGAGCCTACAAGATGAAGTTGCTTGTTAAGATTAGGAAAGTCTCTTTGGTGTTTATAGATTCTTATTGTTGTTTATATGCTGTAAGAGATTCGAAGACAAATCCTTTCAAGGTACATTTGGTTCATGGGATGACATAGGATTGAATAACTAATCTCATGTCATCCCATGTTTGGTTGGATTTTTTAAATAGTATTAATGATCCTACTTAACTAACATAATCCTTCATTCATGGGAAATAATCCCATGGGGGAGGGGTTGGTGTCGCATCCGAAAAATCGATAAGCACAGGTGGGGTCGTTGATTGTCGCGCCCCAAAAGGCAGTCCAGTCCAACAACCCTTTTTGAAAAGAAAATTTTTTGGATTTTGAAAACCGTGCGTGTGTGATAAAATCTAGTTTTTAGTGAAAAAGTGTATTTTAGGAAAAATAGTATTTTTGAGAAAAAAAGGAGGCTGGGACTAAAATGCAACAATTTTAGCCAACTAATTTTGAAAAAGGGTTTTTTTTAAAAATGGAGTCACCACTTGGTATTGAGTTAAGGTGTACCCAGTCACATGAAAAATCGTTTAACAAAACAAAAATAAAAAATTTTAAAAAAGTATTTGAAAAACCCTTTTTCGACTCTAGTCTACGAAAAACAAGAAAAAAAGGTCCGAGAGTAACATTTGAAGAAAGGGAAAGCAAAAGCTTGCGCCTAAGGCACCCTTTCCACATAGCCGAGGCTAGTTGCAAGGTTTAATCAAATTTTTCTAAATTAACCCTAAGTTCGATCGCGTTTGGATCTATCTAAATGAATGCAAGTCCTAATCCTAAATGTGAGTATCGAGAGAGTCGAAATGTCCCGTCGAGACTTAGTTGGGATTATCACATTAATTGCAAAACTCAAGTCGAGACCTCGAGGGAGTCATGAGTGTCTATGCAAAATAAAATGCAAAAAGAAAAGAAAAATAGTAATATAGATAATAAGTGGTCGAAGAAAGTGGGGATGCAGTATAATGGGTACGGGGGATTAATAACTCATGATTGAATGTTCCTACTCATGGAGGGGGGGAACGGCATGTACGCTACCGCTTCCCACATAAGTAGGCGACTATTTTAATTGAAGCACACAAAATGACCTAACTTCTAAGTGAAATGCAACCTAAATGTCATGCACTGTCAAATACTTTAAAAAAATAAATAATAATGATAATTATATACATATGTAAAAATCATGCAAAATGATGAAAAACTAAAAAGGGAATAGTGTGTGAAATGATATAAAATGTACACGAGTGCACCTAGTACTAAAATGCCCTAAAGGTCTAGCGTTGGACTATCCCTTTCTAGGGATTCCTACTAGCGTTGGATTAGTGGGGAAACGATAAAGCCATAACTAACATTGAACTAATGTGGTGACAGAATAATAAGAACTAATAAAACATAAATCAAAATAATAAAACGTAAATTGAAAGCAAATAAACAGATAAAGACATATAAGAGCACATAGGAGTACATAACATGTAAACATAATATCTAGATACAAAATCCTAATGAAAGCGATAAAACATATAAGTACACAAAAGCTCGTAAGTCTTAACTATTACACTGGGGAATTTAATTACACTTTGAAGGGGAAAAATAAAAAATGCCCTATCTATTACACTTGCTATCTAAGATACATAATTTTTTGCTAAAATAAACAATGTAATCTAACTATTACATTGACTAGCTAAATACAAAAATAGTGCAAAATAAAGGAAATTGTGATTTAACTATTACATTTTTACCAAATAATAAAAATTCGAAACTGAGTAGCATGAAGTAAACAAATATGCAAAAAGTATGTAAAAATAAAACTCATAAAGAATACATAAAAATTGCATAAAAATCACATTGGAGCACGTAAAAAAGCAATTTAAAGAGCAACGAAATTACCACTTCTTGAAGAACCGATACTAATGCTTAAAAACATGAGAAAACATGTCAAGGTATCGCAATATAAATGAGTGAATATGAAGCGCTAACAAAATTGGGGGTAAAGTGCAAACTCTTGCAACTAAGAGGACCAAAAAATAAATTTCTACAAATCTTAAGGGACAAAATTGGAGATTCTCGTAAGTCTAAGGGGTGGAGAGGCAAATTAAAGCAAATGGGGTGAAACCGTAAATTCTAATGAATGTGGGGTGTACATTTGCAAAGTAGAGGACTTAATTGAAATAAAAGTAAAATTTGGAGAGTCAATTTACAAATAGTTATGAATATTAAATGAACAAAACAAAAGAATATTAGGCCATAACAAAGCGAATCAAAACTCAAGGATTCAAATACAAGCATTACTTTTATATGAAACCAGAAGAGCAAAAACAAACGAAAAAAAATTCCAATAACTAAATCAATCAATTAACTACCAAACTGAATTAAAATATACATCAAAACTAAAGCCAAATGAATCAAAAGGGAAAAAAAAAAGAATAAACTTTAAAAATAAACCCACCCCTACAGAAAGCTTTCCCTTTTCTCTTTCTATCTCGCCCACTCGTTCTCTCCTCCTCCTTGTTTCTACTTCGTTTCTTTTCTCTCTTCACTTTCCCAGCTTTTTACTTTTCCCTCCCTCGCCATTTTCTCTCACTTTCTCTCTTCCTCCTTTTCTCATCCGAATCCAGTTCTTCTCCGTTTTTCCCTTCTTTTCCATCCTTCCCAATTTCTCTCTCATCTCTCCTTTCTCTCGCTCTGCTCCAACTCTCTCTGTTTCTCTCACTGAAAGTCATCTATTCCTTTTCTTTCCATTTTTTTTCTCTTTCGGTCCCTTCTCTTTCTGCTTTCTTTTTTTATTTTCTTTATCTGTTTTCTCTATTTTCCCAACTTTTCCCCCTCCTGTCCGTCTCTCTCCTCTCTTCTATTTCTTTCCCTAGTTGCTCTATTCTATCACTCGCCCTCTCTTTCTCTCTTTACCTCCGAGTGTTGGCCTTCATCTGTTTTTTTCTTTCTCTCACTCCTTTCGTGTCTCTCTCTCTCTCTCACCGAATGTATCTAAGAAACAATAGCACCACTTTCCCCAAATCAGTGCCCCCTTTCGAAATAAGGGAGATGCAAATTAGATGGCCATGGTGATACGATTCTGGTAGCAGCGGAACTTGGATATGTTGGCGGTACCGATGGTAGTTGTAAAGACAGTGGATATTGATTTAGGGCTGGTGTTGGTAGGGATGGATTGAACTGATGGTTGATTGTTTCAAATTGATTATTGATGAGGCTTTTCGGGTGGTTGTAATTGGCTTGGATGATATGTCTTGTTGTTGTTTTTGGGCAGCTGCAGGGTAGGGGTTCGTAGTGGAATTAGAGGCGATTTAGAGTTGCTCGTGGTTGTGGGGGGGGGGGGGGGGGTGCTGATATGGTGGTGTGGGTTCGACAATTGTTGGGTTATAGTCATTGGTGGTAGGGCTGTGTTGGCAGAGGAGGGCCGTGGGTGGTAATTGGAGGTCGATGGGTTGTGGCTGGTGATACAGTGATGCCTAGTGGAGTTTGAAGGCTGGTTTGGGTTGATTCGCAAGTGGTGGTGGTTGTAGGTAGTCAACGACAGGCTTGAGTTTTGCCTGGTTCTAACGGAGGAGGAGATGAGCGGAGGTGAGAGTTTAGACTGTTGTGGTCTGTTTGTTTTCTTTTTGTTTTTGCATGTTTGTCAATGGTGTAGGTGAGCTGATTTTTGGGGTTTGACTACTACTAATGGATTGTTGTTTGGAGGTAGAGGAGGCTTGTTGTGATGAATTTCTGGTTTACTGGTTTTTTGGCGGTGAAGGTAGTGATAGGAGGAGGGAGTTCTGGTTGTGACTAAACTGAAGTTATGAGGACTGGTGGTGAGGCGGTTCTTCCTGGCTGATGAAGGTGGTTTAAAAGCGGCGGGCTGGTGGAGTAAGGTGAATGGGTTGTGGTGATTCTGTACTTGTTGATTTACAAGTTATCTGGTGACTTAAACAGTGGTTAATTACTGGCTTGAGTGATTCATAATTGATGGTTGTTTATTTGAATGGAATTGGGCTTTACTGGTACTAGGGGTGATTTTAGTGGCTTGGTGGTGTATCTGGGAGGTTTTGGTGTTGATAGATGGAGGCAGCAAATTGTTTTTGGGTAGAGAAATGAGATACAAACGGCAAAATGAATGGAAAAAAAAAAAACCCAGAAACAATAATAGGAAGAAAGATTCAAAAAACTCAACTGAAATCCCAAACACATAATCACAATTAATCTATTTCACATAGAAAATGGAAGGAAAAAAAAAAGAAAAATATAAATCAAGAACTCACCTTTTGAATGCTTGAAAATGATCTGACGATGAACAATTGCTTTAAATTGAAGCTGATGATGAACAGTGCCCGGTATGATGAACAGTAACCGTGAATAAAAAAAAATGGAGTGTGTGTTTTGTGGTGAATAAATAGGTGTTTTGATCTTTATGGAATAAAAGGATATGTGTTTTTAGGGTTTTTTTATTTTTTTCCTTTTTATTTATTTTTAATGGAGGGTTATTTATAGAGCTAGTAGTCTTGGCCTCCAAGAATACTACAAAATAATAAAATGTCACCGGTAATAAAAATTTTAATTTTATTTTAAAAATTTATTTTTGACCCAAAAAAATCAAAAATTAAAACAAAGAAATGACAGTGAATTCCAAAATTTGCCAAAAATTCAAAGTAGATTTCAAGATTTTAAAAAATAAAAAAAATAAAGATTAGAGCTTAAAACTGGCCAAAAACGCATTTGGGGTGTAAAATGACTATTTTGCCCCTAAATAAACGAAAATACACGAAAAAATGGCTATTGGCTTCGAAAAATTACCAAAAAATTAAAATAAGCTTAAAACTCTAGGAAATGCATTTAGGATTCAAAAATTGGTCAAAAATGCATTTGAAATGTAAAATGATAATTTTACCTCTGGACAACGAAAATACATAGAAAAATGACTATTGGCCTCAAAAAATTACCAAAAAATTAAAAATAAGCTTAAAACCCAGGGAAATGCATTTAGGACTAAAAAATTGGTGAAAAATGCGTTTGAAATGTGAAATGAAGATTTTGCCCTGAACGCAGTATTTACAGAAAAACTAGTAATTGTTCCTGAAAGAATTAAAACAAATTTAGAAACATGTTCAAAAGTTTGTAGACACCAAATTTTGACACACCTTTTGTAAAAATATGTGTGTTACTTCATTTAGGAGTACTTTTATTTTTGGGAAGTCGATTGCAATTTTTACGTAAATTATGATTAATAAGTCGCATTGGGGGGCAAAATGGTAATTTTAGCTTGTAGATACTTTTTATTTTTATTTTATTTCTAAATTCATATTTTTATGGTTTTTATCATTTTTCTAAATTTTAAAAGATTTTTCGAAGTCATTTAGTAAGTATTTAAAATTTTGGCATTTTTCAAGTTAAAAGCGTGTTTTTCAATGCATCATTTTTATTAGAATTTTGTGTGAAAACTTTTGCATATACATTTCCTACATTTATAGATTTTTTTTGTAAAATTTTATGATTTTTAGAGGTAATTTCGTATTTATTTAATATGCGTGCTTTATGTGATAATGTATGTTGTGTAAAATTTTGTGATTTTTTAAATGTCATTTAGTAATTTTCATAAATTTTATAATTTTTGCCATATTTATGTCAAATTTTCCAATGCACTTTTTATTTAAAAATTTTGTATATATGTATTTTATATACTTATAGATTTTATGCAAAAAAAAAATTCGTAATTTATTTTTTTAATTAATTTATTTTTTAAAGCCGTTTGGTATTTATTTTAAATTGTATTTTCTAATGTTGCATTAACTTTTAATTTTTTACACTGAATTTTCTTTCTTCTTATAATGTTGTATTTCAATATTTTTTATATATATAATTTAAAAGAGTTTAAGTGGTTTTTATTTTAGTTTATTTTTCATTTTTCTTTATTTTCTTACAAATTTAAAAAAAAAAAAAACCAGCGCAGCAGTAGCGTTGTAGCTACTGCTGCTGCTACTGCAATGGTTGCTAATTAGCAATATCTATCCCAAACACAATCATTTTCCAACCACCCCATGCCACCAACTCCACCCTCTAATCCCATCAATCATCCCTCACCTCTTACACTTATTTGCTACCAGATTTTTAAAGATTTTGACTCAATTTTGCTTTCACCATTTTCACACTCAATTCACCTGCAATTTCTCTCCACTCTCTCTCGGCTCCCTCAATACACAGACACACACTACACAAATTTTTTTTTTCTCTTTGCAACACAAAATACACACATTTTTGCTCACACCTGAGAAAATTCGCTCTCACAACTCTCACCTCACTCTCTCGGCCGAACTTACTGATTCACCCACACAATTTCACCTGCATACACACAATCTTCACTCTCAGACAACGCACACACTAGGACACACCTCTCCATCTCCCTCTCGTCCCTCTTCCCCTGCACACATTCACAAATACTCTCCCAATGTCACACCCCGCGCCCGGGTGTAACACGCCGCGTATTAGACCCACCCAATACACAAGGCTCTAAAATCAAAGCAGTTGTAAATCACAGGTAACATAAACTTCAAAATACTCCAAATCATTGCAAACCATCGTCGAATAATAAAGTTTAACATCTATCAAAGTCATTAAATTCTCTTAGGTAAAATACATAACATAAATTACTGTTATTTGCTTATCAACTAAATAGTCCCCAAATAGAACAATACAAAACACGAAATAAACTATTGTCTTTGGTGCCTACCAGCTATTTATCAAATATAACCAAAATCCTTAATTGTGAAGCTAAGTACCTTGCTTGTCTAGTTCAAACTAAAAGTACCTGCAAAATAAATAACATAAGTGGGGTGAGCAACTAACACGCTCAGTAAGTAGTTTCATCCCTTTCTCACCAGATTGGGCAGTTATATTTTATATATATACACACACACACACACACACATAAAATACATGCATTCATTCCATAACACGCAATTCATCATAATCATGCAAAATCAACAATACATAATATGTAACAAGGTTGTGGCATATCAAACGAAACATAATCCATACGTGCATTCTCATACGTACATAGGTAGGCTCAGATTCATCAATGCAAGAACCAGTCGGTCTAGATATCTAGCCTAACTTTTCCCCAGTTAGGAGGGTCATAAGCGTGCGTGCATGTCCTGACTACTCACCGTCAGGGAGGTAAACGAGAACTAGTTCTCTCTGGTATACAAAGAATTATCAGAGCCAAAATATACATGTCATACATTCACACATCACACATACATATAAATAATCAAAGTGCCACGATATATGAAGGAATTTTCGCACATATTACCTGCCCATTCTGAGTTTCATATTACGAAAATATTCACGAAAGAAATAAATATATATACGCAAAGAATTTTCCAAAACATGAGAAAGGGTAGGAACCACTTACCTCAAAATCCAAGTCCAATTGCACTAGCTTAAATAATCTTGACCCCAAGAATAGTCACCACCTAAAATACGATAAAAGCAAATACAGTCCACCTTAAAATCATATCCACACAAATATTAAAACTTTTAAGCCTATTATACGAAATTTTAAAACTCCCAAATTAATTATATAACCTAGTTACCTTAATTTAACTATTTAATAATAATAATAATAATAATAAAGAACTAACGAAGCATCTGACGGTGAAAGAATTTCACTAACTAGACAATAATAAAAGAATAATGATGTATGAATTATGCGTGGTGGAAATCTCAAAAACAAACCTAGTCAAATAAATTTCTAATTGAGGAAGACTTCCTAAGACCAATTGCTGGCAATATTCTGGACTCGAAAGGATGTCCATCTGTTTCCTTGACCATTTACGGACTCTTTGGGCTTCGGTCAAAAGCCTAATGCCAATCAGCTTTTTTTTTTTTTTTTTAAACTTCATGTGAATTCTACTGGAAATCCTCAAACACGTGACCATGGATGCCGTTCGACTTCAGGATCCATTCCCCTAACAACGATTCCAACTTCTTCCATTTTTATTTTTATTTTTTCAACAGAAACACAAGGCAACAAATCAGATCTACTCACTTAATCCTCAACGAATTAACCAATTAAAATTTCTAGAATAATATTCAACCCTCAGTTCGTCAAAATTATAAATGGCTCTTAAGATCCTAATTACTTTACAAGCCTAACAATTTTAACTCTAATCTTAAGCGTAATTAATACTTAAATTCAAGAATCAAACTCACCTTATTCGTTGGAGGGATCGTGAGAACAGTCAAAAACCTCTAGATTAGCAAAATCTTCACTCCCTTCCAGCCCTTGACCTTGGAGAAGAAAATAGACGTGAGTTTGGAAAGAGTATAATGTCGTTTGGTAGTCTTTTATAAAAATAAGGGCTACTCTATTTTTAATTATTATATATAATTTTTATAAATATATATAACAGTAAAGTCCCTCTCTTCTATAAAACTCCACATGGCCCCAAAATATATTTCTCACCTTTTGTATTTAAGCCCATGACATTGGGTACGGGTATTTCACCCAATCCATCTCTCCATTATCTCTCAACCTTCCCTCACTGCACACACAAAGCACACAATTCACTCACACCAATCACTAATCACACACAAGCACACACACACCATTTACAAATCACAGACCAAAACTCACATTCACACACAGTGCACACACACACACACACATCACACCAGTTTCAAACACACCCACGCATAATACACACAAACAAACATTGCGCACACCTGCAAAAAACACACATTCACACACGCAATCAATCACGCACACAGTTGGTCACATACACACATTCACAGCTTCACACACGTACACCCACAATATACACACAAAATACACACACAAGCAACCACCACACAAACCCCACAGCAATAACCAACCTCCACCGCCCAGACATCCTCTACAGCCCCTCAACCATCTCCATTTACACCTGAACCACTACCAACCAAAACCTCCCTTGCTTCACAGAACCCACGGTAAATCACTAGTGGCCCATCGCAACCACAACTGCAGCAGTCAAGGAACCAACAACCAACTCCGCCGTCACTTACAACCGCTTCACCACCACTTGAAATCACTCAATCGAATTTACTCTTCACGAATCGGCAAGCTACCCAGACCTTTTTTTTTGGTTTATTTGCATCTAATACAAGAAATTTTTGTATAAATTAGTGTGATTTGTGATGAATTGTTCATGGGTCGGAAGGAATTGAAGGTTTGATTTGGGGTGGGAAGTTAGATTGAAGAAGAAAGATTGGATTGAGAAGGGCATCCAGTTTGAAAAGGAGAGGGAGTGAGGGAGATCAAAAGAGTTTCAGGGGAAAAGAGTATAGAGAGAGAGAGAGAGAGAGAGAGAGAGAGAGAGAACGAGAGAGAAATAGAGAGAGATAAACCGAGGAGAAAAAGAAAGAAGAGAAGGAGGAAGGAGAGAAAGAAAGAAGGCTGGAGAAAAAAGAAGGAAGAAAAGAGAGAAAGAAAGAAAGAAGAAAAGGAAAAAGAAAAAAAAAGGAAAAAAGGGAAAATCAGTAAAAAAAAAGAAAAAAGAAAAAGAGAGAAGTAAAAATTACGTCGTTTTGACACAAAATCACGTAGTTTTGATTAGTTTGTTTTACTTATTTATTTTTATTATTATCAGATTAGATATTTATGTTTTGCCCCCTTAGGTTCTTAGTTATTATCATTATGCCCTTCAATATTTTTTACTTTCCTTTATTTAGGTCCTTTGTTATTTAATTTGACCCCTAGAATTTGTGTTTTCTTTCAAATTATGTCCAAAATAATTGCAATTTGATTTTAAAGTTGTTGGAAATTGCATTTTTACTCCCCAATGTTGCTGGAAATTATGATTGTGTCCTTGTGTTTGCTGGAAATTGCATTTTTACCCCTTTAAGTTGCTGAAAATTCTTTTATGCCCTTGAATGTTACTGGAATTTATGTTTTTGCTCCCCAAGTAGCCAGAACTTGCATTCAGTCCCTTTGAGTTGCTGGAAATTCATTTTTTGGTCTCAATGTTGCTGGAAATTTGATTTTAACCCCCCCTAGTTGCTGAATTATATTTTTACCCTCAAAAGTTGCTGGAAATTCTTTTTAGCCCTTGAATGTTGCTGGAAATTGTAATTTGGTCCCTCACACTTGGTGAAAATTATATTTTTGCTCAAAAACTTACTGTAATTTTTATTTTTGCCTTCCCATAATTGCTGTAATTTATTTTTCACCCCTAGGCTTGCTGGAATTTATGTTTTGGTCCCTTAGTTTGCTGGAATTTGCATTTTCTCCCTAGAATATCACTCCGTTTACATTTTTTACCTCGCAAATGTAAGGTAATAAGGGGAGTAACGCAGCGGAAAATTTAAAATTTTATTACCTTAGCCATGGATCTCTTTGATGTAATCTATACGATTAAAGGGTGTTTAGCACAAATACCTCAAGCATAGAAGGTTTCTATGCTTCAAAGGGCAAGATCCTATTTGATGAAGGTGTTGATCTACCATGAAAAGCCCTCCAAGTGTCGAGCCTCCAACGGTATCCACACGAACATGATCTTTAGGAACCTTTGGGCTTGCTTGCCTTGCCTTTTGAGTGCTAGCTCCCTTGAATGATTCATGAAGAACACAAGAAGAAGAAATAAACCCTAACTATTAGGAAGAAGAGAGGTGGCATTTTTCTAGGGAAGAGAAACGCCTCTCATGCTCTCAAGTTTTCTCTCTCTAGATTTTGTGTTGTGTTTCATCAATCTTCCAAGAGTCAAGGCATGGACTTATTTATAGATGTAGTATCCTAGTCTTTAAGGAAACAAGAGCAATTGGAAACCAAGAAGGTTTAGGAAGCTTGCCTTAAGCTAATCCTATTCCTTTAGGAAACCAATTTCAAAAGGAAACCAAATAACTTCTTAATTCCTTTTAGGAAACTAATTTCCATCAAGACTTAGAATATTTATAATTAAGTCCTTTAAGTTAATTTATCACATAAATTAACCCCATAAGTATCTTATACTTATCTTAATAACAATTTAACCCAAAGACCATGTTCTTATTGTGTGTGACCCATTAGGTTCTATTCACGTTGGCAATAAGTACAAATTATAACTCATTAATTAATTAATTAAGAGCCAGATAAATTAACACTTTAATTTATCATTAATTCACTAATTAATTAATTTGCACTTATAGATCATGAGTGACGTCTAGGAATGTATCATGACCACCCAAGTAAATAGGAAAGTCATATGGTAGACTACACCTATCAATGACAATGTTACCGTATAATTAATATCCTTTCACCACACTATATCCCAATTAGTCTAAGAGTGTAGTGCGCAATCTTTAAATGACTAATTAATGATTTCTTGTTTCCGAAATATAACTTTCCATAAAAGTATAACCTTGAAACTCTTTCAAGTCATACTTTCACTTTTGCGCAAAAGATCCTTTAAGTCATATTTCAACAAGTGGCCAATCCGGGATATACTCTCCTATAATAAGGAGTGGTGAATCCTATATCGATTACTCACTATCCTTCCATGCTTCATATTATACCCAATCTCTACCGTATGGGCTACTCTTTTACGAGCACCGAGCAATAGAGTCAAAGCATAGCAATCCACACTCAGGATGCCATGGTAATCTCAAGTCTAAGGATCACTTACACCATTGCCATTAAGAGTATAATTCATTAGCACTATGAATAGTAACTCTTGGCGGATCAATCCAATGAACTTGTTCTCTAACAAGCATCCACATACCAGCTTAGGTGTCACACGCCATAGTTGACTAGATCAACTACTACTTACCATAAGTAGAGGCAAAGTATGTGCTAGTCTTTCCATATTAATGATATCCAATCTCATTAATACTACGACTAGGGATATTTAAGAATATAACTTAATGTGTAATAAGAGTCTCATCATTGTAACTCTTACAATCTCTTATACACAGTTAATATTCTATGGACTTTATCAAATAAACAAGTAATAACAAGTATTAAATGACAAAGAAAATGCCACATATATAAGTATAACACGAAATAAGAGTAATAAAAATCCCAAAAACCAACTTGGTTTTAGGGCATACACTAACAGCAAATTGTTGGGATTTATTTTTTATTGCTTTATTTATTTAAAATAGTGGTATTTTTAACATGTTTGTTCATTTTATTAGCAATTTATACTGAGTTTTCGAATGGAAGGTACCCCTATTATCCTTTCAATGTCTCTTTATGTGCCTCTACGTGCTCCTATGTGTTTTTCCTATGTGTTTTTTTTTATGTATCTTTTTTTGTGTTTATTATTTTTATTTATGTGTGAGCATTTATTTGTGTCATGTTATTTATTTAAATTTTATTTTAATTACTCAAAAAAATGTAATAAATAGGTGATATTCTATTTAACAAAAATTTTGTATTTAGATAGTTAATGTAATAGATAGTTTATATTTTCATCTATTTAACAAAAGCTTTTGTACTTTAAATAGAAAATGTAATAGATAGGTTAGATAGGTCATCTCTTATCTTTTTCCATTTTAGATTGTAATTAGGCTTTTCCCCAGTGTAATAGTTAGGGCTTTTATGTGCTATGTGTTTATGTGTTTTACTCGCTTTCCCTAAGACTTTGCATCTAGAATATCATGCTTATGTGCTATGTGCTTGTATAGGCTATTACCTGCCTCTATGTGATTATTGCTTTACTCTATGTTTTTATTTATTCATTTATTTACTTGCTTTATTATGACATATGTGTATCGTCGCCACACTAGTCCAACACTAGTTGTGGTTAATTTCGGTTTCTTCACTAGTCCAACACGAGTGGGAAACCCTAGAAATGGCTAGTCCAACGCTAGACTCTTAGGTCATTTTAGCATTAGATCACTCCTTGTGTACATTTCATATAATTTCACACGCTTTTTTCTCTTTTTTAGGCCTTTTCTATTTTTGCATGTTTTTATGTATTATTATTCTTATTATCTATTTTTACTTATATTCAGTGCATGACATTTAGGTTACATTTCACATAAAAATCTTAGGCCATTTGTGTGATTCGACTAGAAATAGTCATCTACTTACGTGAAAATGGTGGCTTAACATGCTTTTCTCCCTTCCGTGGGTAGGAACACTTAGTCACGAGTTTAGTAGTTTCCCGTACCAGTTATGTTGCATTCCCTTTCTTTGATCACTTATATCTATATTTGCATTTTTATTTTTTATTTTTTGCATAGCTCGTGACTCCTTCGAGATCTCATTTTGGGTTACGCAACTAATGCGTTAATTTCAATTAAATCTCGTAGGGATATTTTTCCCCTTTCGGTATCCTTTTCTAGGTTTAGGATTTTGCATTCATATAGATACATCCAAATGTGATAGAATTTAGGATTATATTAGGAAACTTTTGACTAAATTTCACAACTAGCTTCGGCTAGGTTGAAAGAGTGTCTTAGGTGTAAACCTTTGCCTTTCCTTTCTTCAACTGTGACTCCCGAACTCATTTTTCTCTTGTTTTCAAAGACCTGGAGTTGTCTAAAATGGGATTTATCTTTTTTTACGTTTTCTCAAAAATATTTTCTAAAGAAATCATTCTTTATTTTTTTTACATTTTATAATAAAATATTTTTTGGTGACTTGGTACACCAAAACTCAATATCAAGTGGTGATTGTCATGCCCCATTTTTCAAAAGTCGGAAAAAGGAAGAATTAATGTTCGTGGTTTATTTATTAGAAAAAGAGTGTAAGTTTTTGTAAAAAAGGATTTTTAGAAAATGCTTTATAGAAGATAGTTGGTTTGAAAAAAGATGTGATCTCTAAAAAGATGTGCTTTATTTTGAAAACAAAAAGAAAAGGGGCTAAAATGGAACTTTGAAAATGCGACGATTTTTAGGTCCGAAAATAGAGTCTAAAAAGGGTTTTTAGTGAAAAGGGAGTCGTCACTTGGTATTGAGTTTTGGTGTACCAAGTCATCAGAAAATATTTTATAAAAGGTAAGAAAATCAAGAATGATTTATTTAGAAAATGATTTTTGAGAAAAAAATGTAAGAAAACAATAAAAACCCTTTTAGACAACTCCAGGTCTTTGAAAACAAGAGAAAAGGTTCAGGAGTCACAGTTGAAGAAAGGGAAGGCAAAGGCTCGCGCCTAAGGCACCCTTTCAACCTAGCCGAAACTAGTTGCAAGGTTTAGTCTAAATTTTCCTAATATAACCCTAAGATTTTATCACATTTGGATGCAACTATATGAATGCCAGTCTAGTCCTAAAAATGGATATCATTAAGGGACAAAATATTCCATTGAGGTTTGGTCGGGATTATCGCATTAATTGCGAAATCCGATTCTAGACCTCGATGGCGTCACGAGTATAGATGCTAAATGGAGTACAAAAGAAAAGAAAAATAATAATATAGATAGTAAGTGAACAAAGAAAGTGGGAATGCAACATAACGGGTATGGGGAACTAATAGACTCGTGACTAGCTATTCCTACTCACGGAAGGGGGAACGGCATGTACGCCACCGCTTCTCACGTAAGTAGATGACTATTTCTTAGTCACAAAATCACACAAATGACTTAAGATTCTATGTGTAGTGGAGTCTAAATGTTATGCACTAAACATTTGTTTAAGATAGATAATGAGTGATAAAATATATACAAAAACCATACAAAATGGAAAAAGCCTAAAAGAGAGAAAATGTGTGTGAAATGGCATGAAATGCACACGAGAAATGATTCTAATACTAAAATGACCTAAAGGTCTAGCATTGGACTAGCCTATTTTCTATAAATTCTCCGCTAGCGTTGGACTAGCGAAGAAATCGAAATTAACCACAACTAGTGTTAGACTAGTGTAACAATGATACACATATATTATAACAAGTAAGTACATAAATAAATAAAACACAGATTAAAGCAACAATCACATAAAAGCAAATAATAGCGCATCGGAGCACATAGCACACAAGCATAATATTATAGATGCAAAGTCCTAGGGAAAGCGGATAAAATACATAAGCACATAGCACACATAACACATAAAGCCCTAACTATTACACCGGAAGAAAACCTAATTACAATATAAAATGGAAAAAGTAAAAGATAACCTATCTAACCTATCTATTACATTTTCTATCTAAAATACATAGGCTTTTGTTAAGTGGATAAAATATAAACTATCTATTACATTAACTATCTAAATACAAAAATTTACTAAATAGAATATTACCTATCTATTACATTTCTTCAAATAATTAAAAAAAATTAAATTCAAGTAAATAACATGACATAAATAAATAAATACTCACACATGAATAAAAATAATAAACACAAAAAGATGCATAAAAAAACATATAGAAAAACACATAGGAGCACGTAGGAGCACATAAAGAGAAATAAAAAGAGTAATAGAGGTACCTCCCATTCGTAAACTTGGTACAAATTGCTAATGAAATGAACAAACATGTTAAGGTACCACTATTTAAAGTATAAAAATATGAAATACTTAAAATTGGGGATAAAATGTAAATTCGAGCAAAGTTAGGGGACTTAGAATAAAAATCCTAGCAAACATAAAATTTGGGAATGAAATTCCAGCAAGTTTAAGGGACTTAGAAATAATTCCAGCAAATGTGAGGGATAAAACAATAAATTCCAGCAAGGCATGAGGGGTAAAAAGGTGAACTAGAGCAAACCTAGGGGGTGAAAACATAATTTCAACAATATTTAATGACAAATTCGCAATTTCAGCAAACTTAGGGGTACAAAATTGCAATTTCCAGGCATATTAGAACATATTGCAATTAATTTGAACATAATTGAAAGGAACTACAAATTCTAGGGATTAAATTAAAGTAAATAAGGATTTAAATGAAGTAAACTAAAGTATTGAAGGACATAATTAAACAATTAAGAACCTAAGGGGCAAGATATAAATAAACATAATATGATGAAAATAATAAGTAACTAAAAAAAACTAAACTTTGGCTACGATTTTTCTTTTCTCATCCTCGGTTTCCCCCTCTTCGGTTTTTATTCTCTCCTCGGCCTCCCCCTCTTCGGCCTATACTCTCTCCTCGGCCTCCCTCTTCGGATTTTTCTCTTCGGCCTCTCCTACTTCGGATTTTCTCTTCGGCCTCCCTCTTCGGATTTTTCTCTTCGGCCTCTCCTCTCTTCTTCTTCTCTTACTCTCTTCAGTCTGCCTATTCTTCTCACTAGTTCTTTCCTCAGTCTCTCTCCGAAATCCAAAATCAACAATCAAAGATCCAAATCTCTTAAATCAAAACCCAAAATCCTCAAACCCAAAAAAATACAAAAAACACCATAAATTGAACATCCTCTACACAAATTTCATTAATTGGAATACAAATCAAAGCAATTAAGAGGGTTCCATGAAGCCTACCTTTTCTGCTGAAGGAAGGGGTGGTCCAATGGTGGTGGTGAGTTGGTAGTGCTGGTGTTGGTCCGTGCGTGGGTGGTGGTGCACCGCGGTCTGTAGTGAGCTGGTGGAAGAGTGGCAGTGAGGTTGTGAGTGCAAGCGTGTTGTGTGTGTTTGCTGATTGTGTGGATGAAACTGGTGTGTGTATTGTCTGTGAGAGAGCCGAGAAGAGAAGAAGATGAAAGCGTGTGTGTCTTGAGAGAGAGAAAAAAAATGGAACTGATCTGAATTGTGTGTTGTGTGTCTGATGATGAATGTGAGCTTGAGTGTGAGAGAAGAAAAATCCAATCCAAAATCCCTTCAAATCTACTTTTTGCAAGAATTGGTTTGATTTTCTTCTGTTGCGTGCAGCAGCTGCAGTAACTGCAGCTGCTATAGCAACTCTTTTTTTTTTTTAATGAAAAACCCAAATAAATAGTAAATAGCGTTGAAAAATTATGAAAATTTTATGAAAAATCTATAAATTCATAAAATGCATGTATAAAATTTTTTATATGAAAATTCTAATAATAAGAACATATTTGAATATGTGTCATATGTGACAAAATTATGAAAAGAAAAATAAAAATACTAAATGACCATTAAAAATCACTAAATTTTTACACAAAATATATTATCACACAAAAATATGTATACTAAAATTTTCACTCAGAAATTTTAACATATATGCATTCTTGGGTAACGTGCCCTTAACAAACAAAAAGGACGAAAATTAAATAAATACTTGAATGACCTCAAAAAATTATGTAATTTTGAAAAAAAATTTATGAATATACAAAATGCACATATAAAATTTTTCATTTGAAAATTCTCGTAAAACAAAGTGCATTGGGAAACGTGCCATTAAGTAAAAAATACTAAAATTTTAAATAAATACTAGATGACTCCAAAAATCATTCAAATTAGAAATAATGATAAAAATAGTAAAATTATGTATTTAGGAAATAAAACAAAAATAAAATAATATTTAAGTGTTGAAATTACCATTTTGCCCCCAATGTGACGAATTAGACATAATATACACGAAAATTGTACTCGACCCCCAAAAAATGAAAAATACCCCCTAAAATAAAGTAATACACATATTTTTACCAAAGGTGTGTCAAAATTTGGTGTCTACAGTGATTCCTCTTTTTTTCTTTTATTCATAAAAAATCCTTTTAGACTCTATTTTTGGCCCAAATCGTCGCATTTTCAAAGTCCCATTTAGGCCTCTTTTCTTTTGTTTTGCTTTTTTTTTCAAAAACTAAAAACCATTTTCTAAAAAACTATTTTACAAAAAACTTACAAAACTCTCTTTTCCACACTAATCTAAATCTCTTTTTCCGTTTTTCAAAAAATGGGATGCAACAAAGCTTGAAAAATAAATTTTGGACTTGAAATGAGTGGAAATAGTGTTCGCAGGACGAAATTACCATTTTGTCCCTGTGCTGGTGAAATACAAAAAAAATACCTATTAAACCCAAAAAAATTCATAGAAATTTAAAAAATACGTATGAAAGTACAAAATATGAATTTAAAATCCCCAAAGCTACAACTAAAATTACTGTTTTGTCCCCCAAGATTATTGATTTTGCCCCTTTTTGCTAAAAAATCAAAATTTGACCCCAAAAATAAAAAAAAATATCCCCCTAATGTTAGAAAAATAAATGGCGTGTTAAAATTTAGTGTCTACAGTTGATATCAATAATCCTGGGATGAAGCCTTAGTGGGATAAAAAATTTTTAGACAAATTTAACCCTAACTTACAAAATAGAAACAAAAAATAATTTGCCCTCTCCTCAAATCCTCTCTAAGACTCTCAAAATCAAAGGTACGATTCCATACTCTTTCGTTCAACAATTGCTTTATAAAAAAATTTATTGTGATTGAATCATTTATTTGATTTTGTTCATATAAAGGGGTGGTAATTTTTGACATTATACGAACCTAACATAAAAATAATGAGTTTGGGTCAATCAAACTTGGCGGGTTTGGGTCGGACTCAACTAACTAGCCAAACAAACGAGTCAGGTTTGGGTTGGAATCGGGTTGACTCGTCTGGCCCAAAAAACCAAAAACAATAGGTCGGGTTTGGGTTCGAGTAGACCGTTTTGACTCGAAGAAAATTTTCATTAGAGAAGTTTTTCAGGTCAAACGGGAATGGTCGACACGTTTGACCCGAAAAATTCACATTAGGCAAGTTTTTTTGGGTCAAACATGTTCCCCTTTTACTCGAAAAACTTTTCTAATAATGGCATGTAAAGTTTTTTTTTTTCGGTTTTAATGGGTCAACCCATGACCCGCCAACCCATTGCAGGTCGTGTTCGGCTTAACTCTCCATGGGTTGGCGGGTTGGGTTCAATTTAGTGGGTTGTCTGTTATACTTGAGTCTCAACCTGACCTGCCAATTCGAAACCTAACCCGATTGCCACCCCTACTCCTTTTATTATTATTTTGTCAGTTCACAAAATTTTCAAGAATTGCCAAATAAAAATAATAAGTTATCTGTTTTCGATATTTATATTTTAGCACATTATAATTCTTGGAATATTATTTGAATATGTATTGAATTACCAAATAAAAATAATTATACAAATGTAGGGGTAATTTAGTGAATAAAAAATTATAATCCTGTCTCTAACCAAACATCAGATACGACTATTTCCTAAAAAATCCCACCAAATGCACAACTAACCAAACGCTGGATAGATGGGATTCTGAATTCTGGGATGAGTCATCTCAGGATCTATAATCCTAGTACGAGTCATCCCATCTTATCCTGTCTGCCAACCAAACAAACCCTCAGGAATGAGAGAATGATGGGAATCAAGGTGCATCATCATGTGGTCTACTTTTAGATTTTGAGAGATGCCATGATTCATGCCATGCTCAAGTCATTAAACATAATTTGATCAAATAGTGTGGCCATCAATGAAACTATCCTTAAAGAACTTATGAGTCCTCCAAGTTGAATTATGTGTGTTAAGGCATGGAAAGATTGGAGAGCACTGGATTTGAAGAATGCAATTTGGGAGGAAGATTTGTTCATGAATCTCAAAGTAAAGTCCAAGTTGGTTTGTGGACTTTGGACTTGGAAGATGGATCACAAGCTAGCTCATCGGTTTTGGATCAAGCACGCAACAAAGAATGCCTTAAGTCTAGAAGGTTCAAAAGGGCCAAGAGATTTCAAACATACTGGATACTTTTTTTTTTTTTTTTTTTGTGGATCAAGTATGTGCTCATGGAGAACATTGAGCCCAAGTTGTAATATTTGAAGACAATTTGAAGTCCATTGGAGCCACGGCCAGCCCAAGAAGACATATAATGGTGTGATGCATCTTAAGAGTCTTCTAGAGTTTCAATTTTGTTTTGTTAAGTTCTCTATTTAGTTTACAAGTTATTTTAAGCTTATATTTGTATTTAGTTAGGATTTTTTGGTAGTCACCAAATAGCATTTTGTTAGGTATTCTAAAGTATTCTTACACTACTTTGTAAACTTACAAATAGGCATATTTGGCTATACGAATTTAACATGAATTGAATCAACAAAATTGTGTGTTTTTCTCAGAGATTGAGATCCTTCTTTGGTTCTTTGTGATAAAGAACTATTCTTGGTTCATCACCTAGAGTTTCTTTCTAATGGGGTTGTTTTTAGTCCTTTCGAGACGTCAACAAGGAATCTATTCACAAGTTAAATAGCGATCTAGATTGCTCCTAAAGGGCGGTGTAGACACCAAATTTTGACACACTATTTATTTTCAAACACGGGGGGGCATGTTTGCACTTTTGTGACAAATTTTTAATTTTTCAATAATTTGGGGAACAAAATAGTAATTTTATCTGTAAATATTTTTCTAACAATTTTTGGGGGCTTTAAATTCATATTTTTACTTTTATATGAATTTATTAATTTCTTATGATTTTTCTAGATTTAATTAGTATTTTTTATATTTTTACCAGCATAAGGGTAAAATGGTAATTTCGTCTCGGGAATACCATTTTAGCTCATTTTAAGTTCCAAATTCATTTTTCAAATTCTTGAGGCATGTTTCTGAATTTTCTTAATTTTTTTTGAGGCCAATAGTTATTTTTCTGCAAATTTTCATTGCCCAAGGGCAAAATCGTCATTTTACAAATTAAATTCATTTTTGTCAAATTTTGAGTCGAAAAGGCGTTTTCCAATGTTTTAAGATTATTTTTAATTTTTCTTAATTTTTGAGGTCAATAGTTATTTTTCTGCGAATTTTCATTGCCCAAGGGTAAAATCGTCATTTTACAAATTAAATTCATTTTTGTCAAATTTTGAGTCGAAAAGGCGTTTTCCAATGTTTTAAGATTATTTTTAATTTTTGATAATTTTTTGAGGTCAATAGCTATTTTTCTGCAAATTTTCATTGCCCAAGGGCAAAATCGTCATTTTATAAATTAAATTCATTTTTCATCAATTTGAGTCAAAAATGCATTTTCTAGTGTTTTAAGATTATTTGTAATTTTTGATAATTTTTTTTTGAAGTAAATAACTATTTTTCTGTGAATTTTCTTTATCTAATGGACAAAATTGTCATTTCACATTCCAAACTCATTTTTCACTAATTTTTGGGTCCTAAATTCGCTTTTAAGTTTTAAGCATGTTTTTAAGTTCCTAAATTTTTCTCGGAGTAAATTAGTGTTAATGAATTTATTATTTATATTTTTCTTGATTTTTTTTATTGTGAAAGAATAGATTTTTAAAGGATAAAGTTGTAATTTGTAGTCAAGGGTATTTTGGTCTTTTAACCATTTCTTGTAGGTTAAGACTTGTGCAGTATAAATACCTCACTTAAGGATTAAAAAAAAAAGAGGGAAGAAAAAAAAAACCCTAAAACACTTTGATTTTTGTGCTAAAAGATCAAACACACATATACACCCAAAAATACACACACTAAGCGCCGTTCTTAACTTATTTTTACTGTTCATCGTTTTTGTCTTCCAAATTTTTACTGTGCATCTGGGTTTTCCATTCCTGCTGTTCATCTTCAGTTGATCTGCAAGCTTCAAAAGGTAATCTATTACTTAATTTTTCTCTTTGATTTTGACCCATTTTTTGTCAAATTTGATTAATTGTGAGTGTTTGTTTAGTTAGTCGACTACTGAAATTGTATTTTCTTTTCTTTTCTTTCGGTGATTCTTGTTTTCTGGGTTTGTTTTTTTTGGGTTTCTTTTACACGATTTCTGGTTTGTTCTCTTCATATATTTCTGGGTCTTCATCATCTTATATTCCTCTCTCTCACCGTCTCCACTCCACCCCATCACCACCGTCTCTCTCCCCTGCAACCAGAAAACCAAACTCCTCCTCTCCACCACCATTCTCCTCCATTTCAGCTCTCAAACAGCCCCAATCTCACCACCATTAACTACGTTTCACAACCTGCAGCAAAAACAGAACTACAAGTACCTATTAACCACTACCTACCCATTGCAAAATTCCAGCAAAGACAGTAATCCAATAGCCCCCTCAGTGATGCCCAAATCAGTTCCTCCATACCTCCCTCTGCTCACCAAAACCCCTGCGCCAATCTCCAACCAACTTCCATGGCCCCTGTCTACATCTACACCATCACCAAAACTACTAGAATCACAGCAACCCAATTTTGATTCACCATACCTGAAAAAAATCAACCCAGACACAAAGAAAAAAACAACATGAAGCCACCAGTCACCGAACCACCTTCCTTCCTCTCACCACCCCTGTAACCCCCAAACAATATCAAATTCCACCGTCTGAACTTTGAAGAGTCATCAGAAATTCATTCCTGTCATCACCAAATGAGTCCAATTTAGCCCAATAAATTCGCATCTGCTTACTAAATCCCCATCACAGTCAGTCACCATTTTCAGGCAATTGACAGTCTAGAACAACACCACCGAAAACACAGCCAGACCACCTGCACAATCAATCAGCATCTGAACCAACCCCTGCCACCACACAATCCAGAAAGCCATTACCATTCAAATTCACTCAAACAATCACAAACAGACCCCCTCAGCCTCCAGCTCACTTCACCCTACAAAGGACCTAGCCTAGAGCTACCATAGCACTACCAATTGCCTGCAGGTGATTCCATCACCACCGCCTATCCAATCAATCCTCAGCCTGCAAATCACGACCCAATACCTGCAAAATCAAACAATAACATATGACCAGAATTAGTCCACGCCAATAGCCTCCCAATTCTGCCCAAAACAGTCGCTACCACCACCAATTGCTCGCCCCTGCCCCTCTCCCTTCGTCTAATTTGAACCCCATATGTGCCATAGCTTTTCTCCTCAATCTAGGTAATCGACCGGTGCAACAGAGAGAGTGAGAGTTGGAGAAAATGAATAGGGTAATTCGAAAAAGAAGAAAGCAGGATAATTTGAAAAAGCAGGAAGAGAGAAATTAGAAAATAGAGAAGGAGAGAAAGAAGAAGAAAAAGCAGGGGAGGGAGGAAGAAGATGAACGCGTGCGAGAGAGAGAAAGCGAGAGAAGAGAGCCACCGGAAAAAATGGAAGAAAGAGAGTGAGAGAGAATAGAAATCAGGCGAGAGAAGAAAACTGAAGCAAGGGAAGAGAGGAGAAAGAATTGGAGTCGTGGGAAGAGAAGACAGAAGAGAAAAGAGTGAGACGAGGAAGAAACGAGAGAGAATAAGACCAGAAATGGAAGGGCGAGAGGAAGAGAAGAGAAAAGGGAGAGAAGAAATCGGGAAAGACACAGAGAGAGAGAGAGAGAGAGAGAGAGAGAGAGAGAGAGAGAGAGAGAGAGAGAGAGAGAGAGAGTGATCTGAAATTAGGGGGGCTTGCTCGAATGAGGAAGAAGAAAGACGATTTTGAGAAAGGGAGTAGTATTTTTATTCCCTCTATTTTTTTTTTAGTCTAGTTAACGCGTGTTTTGCTTTATTTATTTGTCAAATTAGTTCTGGTTATTTTCTATGTTATTTTACTATCCTTGATTTTGCATTTCTGAAATTGATTTATGTAATTAATAGAATGATCAAGAAATTGGAGGTTTGACTAATTGTTGGAAAATCGTGGGTTAAATTTTTAGGATTTTGATTATTAAAAAGGAGGAAAAGAGAGACAAAAATTAGAAAAATTTAGTATTGTGTCGTTTTCTTATTTTGTTTAGTTAGTGTTTGACCTGGTTGAGTCTTTTAAGTGATTTTTAAGTTGTAATCCTTACAATTTTAGTCCACGTTATTTTCTCCGAGGACTTTCTATGTTCTGCAATTTAAGTCCCTAATAACTACGGATTGATCCCCCTTAGTTTTAGTTTCTTTCAGTTAAGTCATGTAGCTTGCAATTATGCCTTTAACGCGCTCAAATTTGCATTTCTTTGCCCCCTTTACTTGCTGAAATTTATGTTTTGCTCCCCAATTTGGTAGAATTTTGTAATTTTAGCTTAAGAATAATGCTTTAAATTATTATTTGGCTCCTTAGGTTTGTTTGAATTTGCTTTTAAGCCCATAGTTTAATAGAATTTGTATTTTTATTCCGATTTGTCAATAGTTACATATTTTCATGCTTTTATTCTTTTTATCGCGATGCCTTGACTTGTTTGTTCATTTTGGATAGTATTTGTACCGGGTCTTCAAGAGGTATCCCTATTTCTTATTATTTTCTTCTTTATGTGCTCCAATATGCTCCAATGTGATTTTATGCATTATTTTTATTATTGTTTGTTTATTTCTTATTTTTTATACTTGTTGCATATTTACGTAGTTAATTTGTTGAATTTTGAATTTTTATTATTTTGAAAAAATATAATATTTTGTATTTAGCTAGTCAATGTAATAGTTAGGTCATTTTTCTCATATTTTAGCAAGAATTGTGCAATTAGATAGAAAGTGTAATAGATAGGGCATTTTAATTTCCCCTCGTAAATTGTAAATTAAGCCCCCAGTGTAATAGTTAGCGTTTATTTGCTTTTGCGTGCTTACGTGCTTATTTATTTTACCGCTTTCATTAGGATTTTGCATCTAGATATCATGCTTATGTGTTATGTGCCCCTATGTGATCTTATATGTTTTTATATGTTTAATTTGCTTTCAATTCATGCTTTAATATTTAATCCATGATTTATAGGTATTCCGTCACCACACTAGTCCAACGCTAGTTGTGGCTTCATTCTTTTCCCGCTGGTCCAACGCTAGTGAGATTTTAGAACGGGCTAGTCCAACGCTAGACCCTTAGGACATTTTAGTGTTTGGTACATTCGTGCGCATTTCTCATCTCATTTCACACACTCTTAGTTTTCTTTTTCATTTGGCATGATTTTATTATTACTCGTATTATTATTATTATGATTATTATTATTATTATTATTATTTTAACACATTTTTAAAATGCATGACATATAGGTTGCATTTCACTTAGACTTTAGGACATTTGTGTGATTCGACTAGAATAGTCGCCTACTTACGTGGGAAGCGGTGGCGTACATGGCGTTCCCCCTCCGTGAGTAGAAATATTCAGTCACGAGATACTAGTCCCCCGTACCCGTCATGGTGCATACCCACCTTCTTTCTTCACTTACTATATATATTATTATTTTCTTTTCTTTTTGCATTTCATTTTGCACAAAAACTCGTGACTCCCTTGAGGTCTCGACTCGAGTTTCGCAATTAATGCGATAATTCCGAACCAAGCCTCGACGGGACATTTCGACCCTTTCGATACCCACATTTAGACTTAGGATTTGCATTCATTTAGACACATCCAAAACGCGATAGAATCTAGGGTTGATTTAGGAAAATTTGATTAAACCTCGCAACTAGCCTCAGCTAGGTTGAAAGGGTGCCTTAGGCGCAAGCTTTTACCTTCCCTTTCTTCAAATGTGACTCCCGGACCTTGTTTTCTCTCGTTTTTTCGTAGACCGGAGTCGGAAAAGGGTTTTTAAATGATTTTTCTAAATTTTTTATTTTTGTTTTGTTAAACGATTTTTCGGGTGACTTGGTACACCCTAACTCAGTACCAAGTGGCGACTCCATTTTCTTTTAAAATAAAACCCTTTTTCAAAATTATTTGGCCAAACATGTCGTACTTTTAGTCCCGGCCTTATTTTCTTTTAAAATGCCATTTTTTTTAAAATACGCTTTTCTACTAAAATTTGATTTTTCTCACACACGCACGGTTTTCCAAAAACCTTTATTTTCGAAAGGGTCATCAGATCGGACCGTCCTTTTCGGGACGCGACAGTCAACGACCCCACTAGCAACCCTTTGCTTTACGATTTTTTAGGACGCGACAGGCAGAACTCAACAAAGTTAATGAAATTTCAAGGCAAACAAACTCCACATCTTGGAGGCTTGGATGAGTTCCCATAGCAGTCAGGTGTTCAAAAAATTGTTCAACCTATTTTCAACACAATCTTGAGTTCAAGCAATTTGTCTCATATCATGCTATTACTTATATTTTTATTCCTCTTACCACCTTGAAACACATTTCAATATGGTTGAAGCCAATCTTTAACCCAAGCATAAAAAGTAAAGCAATGTCTTTCCATAAATCGGAGAAAATGATAAATTTACTCCTAAGATAAATTATTGAATTTCTAACATGATTTTTTCATTAGAAGGAGAAGAGTGAAAGAGTCTATTGTAAGAATAAATTTATAGTTTCTCCAAAATTTATAAAACTATAATCTACTAGTACACTATAAAAGATTGCTCCACTAAAGTTATTCCAACTTATTGTGGTCACAAAGGTCCATGGTTCAATTTATGAGACACAAAATTCACCAACTTCTTCGTTGATGATTAATGGGAGATCAATCAATTCAACGCAATTACACTCAGTTTGGATAAATATACTTTTGGAATTTTTCTTTATTAAAATATTATTTAAATACCTATTTAACACTTTTTTGTATTATTATTATCTTTTAGTCTATCCCATATACATAACATATCAAAAAGTATTACAATTATCACATATCAAAAGTGCTACAATATTATGACTCTGTTTGATGATGTTTTAGGTGGTTGAATAATGTATTTAAGTATTCAAAACACAAGTTTTTGAAAAACTGTAAATACCAAATTTTGACACACCCATTATAAAAAAATATGTTTTTACTTCATTTAGGGGTACTGTAAGGTAATAAGGGGAGTAACGCAGCGGAAAATTTAAAAATTTATTACCTTAGCCATGGATCTCTTTGATATAATCTATACGATTAAAGGGTGTTTAGCACAAATACCTCAAGCATAGAAGGTTTCTATGCTTCAAAGGGCAAGATCCTATTCGATGAAGGTGTTGATCTACCACGAAAAGCCCTCCAAGTGTCGAGCCTCCAACGGTATCCACACGAACATGATCTTTAGGAACCTTTGGGCTTGCTTGCCTTGCCTTTCGAGTGCTAGCTCCCTTGAATGATTCATGAAGAACACAAGAAGAAGAAAGAAGTTGAAACCCTAACAATTAGGGAAGGAGGTGTGGCGTTTTTCTTGGAGAGAAAAATCGCCACCAAGCTCTCAATTTTTCTCTCTCTAATTTTGTGTTATGTTTCATCAATCTTTCAAGAGTCAAGGCATGGACTTATTTATAGATGTAGTATCCTAGTCTTTAAGGAAACAAGAGCAATTGGAAACCAAGAAGGTTTAGGAAGCTTACTTTAAGCTAATCCTATTCCTTTAGGAAACCAATTCCAAAAGGAAACCAAATAGCTTCTTAATTCCTTTTAGGAAACTAATTTCCATCAAGAATTAGAATATTTATAATTAAGTCCTTTAAGTTAATTTATCACATAAATTAACCCCATAAGTATCTTATACTTATCTTAATAACAATTTAACCCAAGACCATGTTCTTATTGTGTGTGACCCATTAGGTTCCATTCACGTTGGCAATAAGTACAAATTATAACTCATTAATTAATTAATTAAGAGCCAGATAAATTAACACTTTAATTTATCATTAATTCACTAATTAATTAATTTACACTTATAGATCATGAGTAGCGTCTAGCAATGCATCATGACCACCCAAGTGAATAGGAAAGTCATATGGTAGACTACACCTATCAATGACAATGTTACCGTGTAATTAATATCCTTTCACCACACTATATCCCAATTAGTCTAAGAGTGTAGTGCGCACTCTTTAAATGACTAATTAATGATTTCTTGTTCCCGAAATATAACTTTCCATAAAAGTATAATCTTGAAACTCTTTCAAGTCATACTTTCACTTTTGCGCAAAAGATTCTTTAAGTCATATTTCAACAAGTGGCCAATCCGGGATATACTCTCCTATAATAAGGAGTGGTGAATCCTATATCGATTACTCACTATCCTTCCATGCTTCATACTATGCCCAATCTCTACCGTATGGGCTACTCTTTTACGAGCACCGAGCAATAGAGTCAAAGCATAGCAATCCACACTCAAGATACTATGGTAATCTCAAGTCTAAGGATCACTTACACCATTGCCATTAAGAGTATAATTCATTAGCACTATGAATAGTAACTCTCGGCGGATCAATCCAATGAACTTGTTCTCTAACAAGCATCCACATACCAGCTTAGGTGTCACACGCCATAGTTGACGAGATCAACTACTACTTACCATAAGTAGAGGCAAAGTATGTGCTAGTCTTCCCATATTAATGATGTCCAATCTCATTAATACTACGACTAGGGATATTTAAGAATATAACTTAATGTGTAATAAGAGTCTCATCATTGTAACTCTTACAATCTCTTATACACAGTTAATATTCTATGGACTTTATCAAATAAACAAGTAATATTGATAACAAGTATTAAATGACAAAGAAAATGCCACATATATAAGTATAATACGAAATAAGCGTAATAAAAATCTCAAAAACTAACTTGGTTTTAGGGCATACACTAACAGGTACTTTTGATTTTTGGGGGTCAATTGCAATTTTTGTGTAAATAATGACTAATTAGTCATATGAGTGGCAAAATGATAATTTTAGCTTGTGAATGCCTTTTTATTATATTTTATTTTATTTCTAAATTTCATATTTTTTTTTTGGTTTTTATCATTTTTCTAATTTTTAAGCATTTTTCAGAGTTATTTAGTATTTATTTAGAATTTTAGTTTTTTTTAAGTTAATGGCGCGTTTTTCAACATAATTTTTATTTTATTTTCTTATTATTAGAATTTTTTGTGTGAAAAATTTTATATGTGCATTGTATATAATTATAGATTTTTTGTAAAAATTTCTTGGTTTTTAGAGGTCATTTGGTATTTGTTTAATTTTTTGTCTCTTTATTTTTTAAAAGCACGTTTTTTGAAATGCATTAATGTTAAAATTTTTGAGTAAAAATTTTAGTATACATATTTTGTGAGATAATTGTATTTTTTAATAAAATTTTTGTAATTTTTTAAAAGTCATTTAATATTTTTGTATTTTCGTAAATTTTGTAAATTGTAATACACTTCCCAGTGTTTTAGAATCAGATTTTTTCTATAAGTGAATTGAATTTTCTTTCTTTGTATAATCTTGAATTTTGGTAATATTTTAATTTATTTTAAGGAAGTCTAAGTATATTTGATTTTATTTATTTTATTTCATTTTATTTTCCTTAGAAAGCTTAAAAATACAAAAAAAATAAAAAAAGGGAGGAAGCAAGCTTCAAAACGCAACCTGCTGCTGCTACAGCCATCAAAAGATCTCCACAATCATTATTTTTCTAGCCACTCCATCAACCATACCACCATCATCACCCCCCTCACCACTTCACTCCTCTACCAGATTTTTTGGAATTTTTGTTGATTTTCTCCTATTTTTCATCGTCACCATATCTCATCAATTCTCTCAACTCTTCTATCTCTCTTTCCCTCGTCCTCTCACACAACTCTCCCTCTCTGTTTTTACTTCACTTCACCTGCACATTCACACATTACACACACCTGCACATTCACACACCACAATACACGCTTGCACAAAAGTCCCACATTGAAGAAATGAGTGAGTGATTAGCCAGACTTAAGTTCCATGGACTCTTTCTCTAGTTAGCAATTGCCTGGATGGAAGAGTTCTATGGATCCTAATTTAGGTTGAGTTAACCCTTACTTGTTAGTCCATGAGAGGTTAGTTAACTTCAATTCAATGCCTGTCGATGAGCCTTGAGTGTTTTAATCTAACTTCTAACTTTGAATGAAAATTGACAAAAAAGAAAAACAATGTTTGAGAAGTATTTGAGGTAAAAAGACTTGAGTGGTAGTCACAAAAGTCCCACATTAAAGAAATGAGTGAGTGATTAGCTAGACTTAAGTTCCATGGACTCCTCTTCTAGTCAGCAATTGCCTGGATGGAAGAGTTTTGTAGGTCTCAATTTAGATTAAGTTAACCCTTGCTTATTAGTGCGTGAGAGGTTAGTTAACTTCAGTTCAATGCCCTTTGGTGAGTCTCGAGTGTTTTAATCTAACTCCTAACTTTGAATGAAAATTGACAAAAAAACAATACACACTTGCACAACACAGACAAATGCACAACAAATTCACTCATGACTCTTCACTAGACTTTAGCCAATTTCACTCACACATTGCAAATTTCACAACAGGACACTCACCGATTCACTCACCTCTCTCACGGCTCTCCTTCACAACACACCTCACACACACTGATTCACACCTTACACACACCAGCACAAACGCACACACCACACTCACTTCACTTGCACAATCAAATACACCATTCACAAAATTAGTCACACACATACACCACAAACATACACATACACCACAAAATCAGTCACAGACCACCACAACCAAGCTCTCCTTGCCACTCCTCCTTGCTGCCACAACAACCAGCACAACACTACCCAAATAACCACCATAGCCCCTTAATCAGCCTCCATTCCAGCCCCTCAAAAACCATCAAAATCGTCCATAAACAGCCAAAAAAACAGCTTCATAACACCTGCGAGAATGATCTAAATTGATACCAAAACCAGCCCAAACCACCTGCAAAAATCAGTCCCTGAACATGCCCAAAGTCAATCCTCACAACCATTGTACCACAGTTGCAATCACAATCCAAAATAACCCCAAAAAAACAGGTCTAGAAAACCACTATAATAGGTCCAAATTACCCAATTGCAGCCCAAAATCCCCACCAAAGCAGCTGCCATAAACCACCAGGCATACCACCACAAGGACCTCAACCTCCACCAATAAATAGCTACCACTTGCACCACCGTTGGACCTCCATTTCTCAGTCAAGCAGAACAGTCACAAGCCGGCTTGGCACTACCGGAATTGATCATCTTCTTTGGCTTAAGAGGTGAGGCTCTTGGACCTCTTGATTGCTTTGTATATTGTGGATCTATGAAATCTATGTATGTATGTGGCTTAGTCTTTGACGCAGATGCATATGGATTTTGAGTAATCTGATGTTTAATATTTGATTGTGGGGATTTTGAGGTTAAGAGAACTTTAAGATTAAGGATTTAGGATTGGGAGTTTCAGGAAATCGACTTGGGGAATTAGTTTTGGTTTGCTAATCTAATGATTGGATGAAGTTTAATAATGAATGGTTAAAGACGACTTCGAATATATGGAATTTATCTTTTCTTTATTTCGTTGAACGCCATGTCTGAATCTAGTCATTTAAACTTTTGATAATTACAGATTAACCTCTTAGATTTTTAGGTCCTTTTGTTTTATATGCTATAATTTGCAATTGGTTCCTTAGGATTGCTATTTCCAATTTGATCCCCTAAATTGATGGAATTCACCCCTCCCACTTGCTGGATTTTTATTCTAAGTCCCTTTTAACTTGCTGTAATTTTTTGTTCTAAGTCCTTGGTTGCTGGAATTTTCATTAACCCCCTATACTTAGCTGGAAATTTTCAATTTAGCCCAAATACTTACTGTATTTTTTTGAATTTAAGCCCTAAACCTTGCTGGAATTTGTGTTTCTTGCCCTCTATCTTACTATAAATTGCATTTTCTTCCTTTAAGTATTGCTGGAAATTATTTTTTGTCCCCTAAGCTTGCTGAAATTGCATTTTTGACCTTTGAATATTTCTGGAAATGGCAAATTTGGTCCCTCATATTACTGAAAATTATATATTTAGCCCCTTTAAATTGCTAGAAATTACATTTTAGTCCTTGAATGTTGCTTGAATTTGCAAATTAGTCCTTTAAGTTTGCTGAAATTACAATTTTACCTTTTGAATGTCATTGTAATCTGCATTTTTGTCCTCCATACTTGCTAAAATTTACATTTTTACTCCCTAGGCTAGCTGAAATTACATTTTTAACCCCCCATACTTGTCACAATTTATAATTTTATCCTTTAACTTGCTGTACTTCTTAATTTTATCACTCAACTTTTGTTGAAATTTGTAATTTTGCCCCCTAGATTTTCTAATATTTCATCTTTACCCTTAGAACTTTGGAAATTTATTCTTTTGACAAAAAAAAAACTTTTTTTAATTAAGTCCTTAAAACTTTAATTATGTCTCTTCATTTTTAAATTTTTAATTAATGTCCCAAAATTTGGTCTTTTTGTCTAATTAATGCTCAAATTAGTTTCTTTGCTTCTCTTTTAATTATTTTGGTGATTTTTAGTTGTCTCTTGAAAGCTTAATTATGGTTATCATTTTTTTATTTTATTTAAATTAAATACTTGTTTTCATCTAAATGTTTAATTATTGCTTTTAATTTTTGTTTATTATTATTCCTATAATTGTTTTGAACTTTGTGGCATGGTTATAGTGATTAATATTGTATTATTTACTTAATGGTTTATTTATTTAAATAGTGGTACCTTAATATGTTTTGCTCATGTTGTTAGTATATACACCAGTTATTCAAATGGGAGGCATTCCAATATCCCTTACTACCCTTTCATTCTCCTTATGTGCTCCTATGTAATTTTTATTTTGTGTTTTTATGTGGTTTTAATTTGCTTTTATTTTTGAGAAATTTATCAATTTCGTCTTTATTTATTTTTATTCGAATTTAATTTTAATTATTTAGAGGAATGTAATAGACAGGTGATATTTTCATTTAATTAAAATTTGTATTTAGATAGGTAATGTAATATATAGGTTATATTTTTTCTTTCATTTAATAAAATTTTTGTATTTTTAAATAGGAAATGTAATAGATAGGTTAGATTGGTTATTTTATTACCTCTCTCTCCTTCTAGATTGTAATTATGCATCTCCGATGTAACAGTTAGGGCTTTTGCATGTTATGTGTTTATGTGCTTATGTGTTTTACCCATTTTTCTTAGAATTTTGCATCTAGAATATTATGCTTACATGTTATGTGCTCCAATGTGCTATTATTTGCTTCTATGTGTTTATTGCTTTAATTTATTTATTTATTTATTTATTGCTTTGCTTTATTATGATATATGTGCATTGTCGCTACACTAATCCAATGCTAGTTGTGGTTCATTATTGTTTCTTCGCTAGTCCCACGCTAATGAAGGTATGTGGATACGAGCTAGTCCAACGTTAGACTCTTAAGCTCTTTTGCATTAATCTCATTCCTTCTATGCATGCCATTTCACTTACATGCATTTTCTTTATTTCTAGGGTTTTTTCTTTTTACATGTCATTTTCCCTTATATTATCCCTCTTCCCGTCTATATATATATATATATATATATATATATTATGCATGGAATTTAGATTGCATTTCATATAGAACTTTAGGACCTAGGTAGACCATTTGCTTGCTTGGTTAGGAAGAATCAAGCCTTCGAACATGAGAAATAGTGAATATGATTTTTGTAACCTTAATATGCTATTTATCCCTTTGTAAGAAGAAATATTTTGTCATGAGTTTTCGTTCCCCGTACCCGTTGTGTTGCATTCCCTTTCCTTGACCAACTATATCTATATAAACTCTATTTTATTTTATTTTGAGTCTCATTTTGCATCACTTGTGACCTCTTTGAAGCTTCATTTTGGGGTTTCACAATTAATGTGATAATTCCCATTTAACTTCGAAGGGACATTTTGCCCCTCTTGGTAACTCTTTTAGGTCTAGGTTTACATTCATATAATTACATCCAAATGTGATAGAATTTTAAAGTTATTTTAGGAAAATTTCAATTAAACCTCGCAACTAGTTTCAGCTAGGTTAAAAGGCTGCCTTAAGTGTGAGTTTTTGCCTTCCCTTTCTTCAACTGTGACTTCCGAGCTTATTTCTCTCATTTTCAAAGACCTGGAGTTGTCTAAAAAGAGTTTTCTCATTTTTTCTTACATTTTTTCTCAAAAAACATTTTCTAAAGAAATCATTCTTGATTTTCTAACCTTTTATAACAAAATATTTTCTCATGACTTGGTACACCAAAACTCAATACCAAGTGGCAACTCCCATTTTCATAAGAAAAGCCCTTTTAAGACTACTTTCGGGCCCAAACTATCGCATTTTTAAAGGTCCCATTTTAGGCCCATTTTCTTTTCTCTTGTTTAAAAAAATAAAAAATTATTTTTCAAAAACCATTTTTACAAAACGTACTCTCCTTTTCACACTACATCTTTTTCTGCTTTCGAAAAATTGGGCGCAACAAAAACAACTCTTCCAAAAGCCAATACAAACACATCATATTACATTTTTGCCAAGGGAACAAAAAAAAAAGAGGAAAAGCTCAATGTTGGTATGACCAATTGAGTCCTAATGATTGGCTTTCCATAGGTTAGGTAGTGATCATTAAAGGAAAAAAATCCAAAAAATTAGGCATCAACTTGATACATATATTGTTTAAAAATAAATGAACTTGAAGCATAACTAATTTGTGATTTCAAGGAAACTTATGGCATACCTATATTAGAATTTTGTTAGGAAACTTAAGGTGTGTTTGGATGTGGTGTTTTTTCGAAAATGAGTTTCTTTGGCACAAAAAACACTCAAAAAGTATTTTTTGCACATTTTTTGGTTTTGCACACATAGAAACACACACATTTTTACACAAACTCAAAACCTACAAACAAGAACACCAAAAACACACACTCACCTTTAAACTCACACAAAAAATACCAAGAACACACACTCACTTTATTATATATTGTATACTTATATATAAATACATGTATCTACATATAGTATATATTATATGTATTATATGTATTATATGTATTATAATATATATAATATAATATATATATAGATAACATATATACACACATATATTTATATATATTATATATATATTATATGTATTATATAATATCTATCATATATATTTATATATATTATATTATATATATGTACGTATGTATGTATGCAGGTACGTACGTACGTATGTAGGTACGTATAATATATTTCTTATATATATTATATATATTTATATATGTATTATAATATATATAATATATATACTTAAATATATTTATATATATTAGATTATATATGTATGTATGTATGTATGCATTCATGTACATACGTATGTATGTACGGATAATATATATTATCTATATATATATTATATATAATATATTATATATATTTACTTATATAATATATACATATAGGCATGTATGTACGTATATATTATATTATATATATAATGTAAATACATATATTATATATATGTGTGTATGTAGGTATGTACGTATGCCATGTATATATGTGTGTGTGTGTGTATGTGCATGTGCATGTGTATATGTGTGTGTCTACAAATTTAAGAATTAAATTTGGGTTTTGAACAAAACCTCGTAATTGTTTCTAAAAAACAATATTATCCAGATGCTAACTGTTTCTAAAAAAATCTACAGTAAAATTTTTTAAAAAACACCCTAAAAAAACACCAATCTAAACGTAACCTTATATTGTCTAACAGTGGAAATTAGCTACGGAGTGTATCGTTAGAATTGTGTCCAGAACAATGGGGCGCCTAACTAACTCTCTAAGAAAGTTCAACCCACAAATCTAATGTGATATTGGAACATTTTTTCTTTGTAAACGAAATGCTAACGTTATCCAAATAATACTTGAAAAGTTTCTGTGGCAATATACATGTTGAATTTAGTCTATCTTTCCAAGTAACGAGATCATGATTTTTTAATTATTAATGTTTATAGCCTCAATCTTCAATGACCGTACAAGTTTCTTGTGTAATTTTGGAAGTATTTTTTTCATTCTTTAATTATTGTAATATATAAGAGTTTGCTTTATCTCTAGGCTAAGAAGCCATTTGATAAAACTAAACTTTGAAATATGAAATTTAAGTAATGAAAGTATCAAGTCACTTAATCAATAAAATAATATATGTTTAATAATTAATAGAATTAGCTACTGAATTTAAATGTCTTACCTTTTAAAAATAATAATTTTATTTTAAAATAATGAAAGTGTTTAGAGATAACGTTGTGTGGAGGAGAGAGATAGTGTGTGTGTGTGGGAGAGAGAAAGTGTGATTGTATTTGAATGTGAGAGAATGTATGTGTATATATGTGAAAATGTCTATGCATAAAAGAGAATTTTTGCAAGTGTGTGAATGAAAAAGATCTATATATGTATATGTGTATGTGTGCAAGAGAGAGAGAGAGAGAGAGAGAGATAGAGAGAGCTCATGTATAGATGTGAGAAATAGTATTTTTATATTTGTATGTATGTGTGAATGTGTACGCTAGAGAGTGTGTATATGTGTTTTAGAGAGATCGTGTGTATGGGAGTGTTTGTGTGCTAAATAAAGAGTGTGCATGTGTGAGAGGGAGAGAGAATGGATTTGTGTGAAATTTTTAATGTGTATGTATGTGAGAAAGAGAATGAGGGTAAAAGTGTAATTGTGAGAGAAAGTATGTGTGTGATAGAAGGATAGTTTATACAGATACATGTATGCGCGAGAAATAATACATGTATATGCTTGCATGTGTGTGTGTGTGTGAAAGAGGTAGAGAATATTTGTACGTAGAAATCCAATATGCAATAAGATAACTAAAATCCTTTTCCTTATCATAATCAGAAATGGTTTCCTAATCACATGGAAACCTTTTCCCGATTAGAAAATCTTTCCGATAGAACTCGAAAATCATTTCCTGATTGTACTAGGAAATCTTTTCCTAGTTGTGCTATGAAATCTTTCTAAGACTTGGATTGTTGTAACTTATCTTAATAGTAACTTAACCCAAAGATCATGTCCTTATTGTGTGTGATTATTAGATTCCATTCATGTTGGCTATAAGTACAAATTAGAGCTCGTTAATTAATTAATTAATTGAGAGCTAAATAAATTAAACACTTTTAATTACTTAATTAATTCATATTTGTAGATCATAAGTGGCATTTAATAGTGCATCATTACCATTCAAGTGAATAGGAAAGTCAAATGGTAGACTTCACCCATCAATGATAATATTACGATGTAATTAATATCCTTTCACTATATTACATCCCTAATTAGTTTAGGAGTGTAATGTGCATTCCTTATATGACTAATTATTATTTTTTGTTCCCAAAATACAATTCTTCATAGGTATAACTTTGAAACTCCTTTCAAATTATTCTATTATTTCTATAGAAGAATTATTGAGTTATTATTTCAACAAGTAGCCAATCCAGAATATACTCTCTTAACACAAGTAGTGGTGAATCCTATATTAACTACTCACTATTCTTTCATGCTTCACACAATACCCAATTTTCACCCTATGGGCTCCTTTTTTTACGAGCACTGAGAAATAAAGTCAAAGTATAATAATACATACTGAAGATACTATGGTAATCTCAAGTTTAAGGATCACTTACACCATTTTTGGTGACTCTTGAAAGATCAATCCAATGAACTTGTTCCCTAACAAGCATCCATATACCAGCTTGGGTGTCATACACCATAGTTAATGAGATCAACTACTACTTACTATAAGTAGAGGTAAAGTATGTGTTAGTCTAATTGTATTAATGATGTCCAATCTCATTAATACCATGACTATAAATATTTAAGAATATAACTTAAGTATAATAAGAGTCTTATCATTTAACTCCTACAATCTTTTGTACACCGTTAATTGGTGATGGAGGATTATGTATATAAATATAGCAATAAATCTCTCAAGTTTCACACACATATAAGTAATAAAAATATCTAATTCCTCTACAATTGCAAGTATATAAGTCAAAATGAGTATAGGGATATTAGGGTCAATCCCACGATGAAACTTTAGTGGCAATTACTAAAACCTGTTAACTTACTTTATTATTTAGACAATGTGGTGTGCATAATGAAGAAAGTTCAAATACTTAACTTACTTTATTATTTGGACAATGTGGTGTGCATAATGTAGAAAGTTCAAATACTTAACTTACTTTATTATTTAGACAATGTGGTGTGCATAATGTAGAAAGTGGTGTGCATAATGTAGAAAGTTCAAATACTTAACTTACTTTATTATTTAGACAATGTGGTGTGCATAATGTAGAAAGTTCAAATACTTAAATTAAAACTAATGGATGAAATTCACAACCACAAGTTTTAGAGTGTAGAATCCACTAATGGTCACTTATATGTATGAAAAGATTAACACCTTGCTTATAATATTTTGTCTTACTTAGAATTCGATTCCTTTAAAAATAAAAAATTATTCTCATAATGAATTGATTACTACTACTAAATCTCATTCTCATGATGATTTGATGTTACTAACAATAAGATTTCCTATTCTCATAGTAAAGTTTCCTATTGTTAGCATGTTATGATCATGAATTGTGATTATTACTTGTTAAGCAAATAACATTATTCCACCTATAAGCACCCATATCCTCATGTGTGTAGTAAGTTTCATATACTTTTCTCTATTGTTACGTGCAATTCTTATTGTCATATAATAACTAAGATGATTTGAAATTGAAATTAATCAACTACAAATATGAAAACCAAGTAAATGAATATGCCAGAACAAGACATGTCAAGATAAATCTTATTTAATACATATTATTAGTTTCATCCACCCCTTAAACTAATATTTAGATCATAATGAAAAATATCATGAAATCAATACATAAAACCATAATAAAGTGAAAACTTTAGGGTCTTGTATCATCTTAATTTTGATGATCAACAAATTAATGATAATGTTTACTAATGTTTTATCAAGTTATCTTTGCATCAAAATCAATTAGGAATAAAAAAAAAAGGATGGAAACTACTAAGAATCTGTCATCTGGACGACCATGTAGACACAGTAGAAGACATGCGGATGTACGGACAGTTGGAAGGGCTCAGAATGAGTTGGTTAGAGAGCATGCGAATGACCATCCGAACGACTACCCGGACATTTACATGTCTCCTGATGACCATCCGGATGACCATCCAGACTCAGTAATAGTTAGTTTTTTTAGCATTATGTTTTTTATTGTTTGAGCTCATTTTAACCCCTTTTCTCAACCCCTATATATATCAAATGTATAAAATTGATAGAAAACCTTTATCTACATTGATTACAAGTGATTTTAGAGTAATTTTGAGAGAAAATACTCAAGTGTGTGTGTTCTTGTAAGTGTTTGTGAAGTAGGTGTGTTAGGGTTAGTTAGTGTTATTCAAAGTTTGGATGATAGCATTCAAGTTTAGCAGTGAGAGAGTTAATTGGGTATTGTAAAACTCTTTAGCTCAAACTTTTAAAGCTTAATGAGAGCAAAAAAGAAGTCTTTGGCTCAACTAGAGTTAAGGGAGTGTAAGTAAAGAGTGATCCCTCCTTGTACATGTTGGTTTGCTCCACGAACTTGATATGAACCACTTAGTGGATTCAAACTCCACATGGAAAAGCTTGGGAGTGGATGTAGGTACCGAGTTTGATACTGAACCACTATAAAAATTTCGGTGTGCTCTTTCTTACAGTACTTTTATTATTCTTGTTATCATTTTGAGCTTTATACTTGTTTATCTTTATTATTGTCATTGCAAAATTATTTATTGTTATATTGGTTTCATTATTTTTGGGGCCAACACAAAGTAAGTAAATAAAAGATAGGATGAAGAACTTTTATTCAAATGAAGAACAAAGCTTCAATTATCTTCTATTTCTCCCTTAAAAATGGATTGGGACATAGAAACTCTTCAAGAGTCTTTCTTACAAGTATTGAATTTCACACTATAAACTATAAAGAAAACACTAAACTACTATTACTTGGGAGTGCTCCTGCCTCCAATATCTGCTCTAAATATCATACAAAAGCCTCTATTTATAAAAAACCCAAGCTCAAGGTCACTTTCCAAGTTGCAATATTGGAATGATGAAATTTGATTCTCCAAGCCTCAAAAGTCTTCCGTGTCTTCCTTAAGCTTTTCAATGTGTTCTGGGAAAGAGGAAATGCAGTTGTACATTGAATATATCTAAAAAAAGAGTGTGAACAAGTTGCAAGTTGGAGAGTGGCTAGAAAACATTTTTTCTAAAATGGATCCGTGGATCTCTCCGAATCTTGGCCCATGGATTGCTCCTTTGAATTTGGAATAAGAAAACTAAGATCCTTGTTTAGTTGAGAAAAACTAATTTTTATTTTATTTTATTTATTTTAGAACTAATTAAATAATGTTGAATATGGAATAAGAAAATTAAGACCCAATTGTGTCCATACACCAAAACTATGAAGAATAGGTTTTTCATTCATTTTTTAGCTGTAAAAACCAAACATTAAATGTAGCACAACCTAAATGATTTTGGAAACAATTTTTTATTTTCCAAAACTCCTAAAACAAAAACTTTTTCTCAACTTTTTTTTTTAAGAATTCCTTTGAATAAATTTATTTTGATTAGCTCCAAAGTGCTAAAAATGAGGAAAAAAGAAAACAGTTGAACAGTAGCAAAATCCAATAAAGGAAGAGCTGGATACTTTTGAGCTGCATGGATTTAGCGTTCACGGTTGATATCAGGTGATATATCACAACCAAGTTTCCTCGACTTTTGGCTACCACGATTTGAAGCAATCTTGAAGAATATAGGGCCACACTCATTTGCTCATATCTACATACTGGGATTTGAAGTAGCTTTTGAACACAGTCATGTATATAATTTTTCATAGAATTGGTTCGATGCAAAGTAATAATCAAGATTTGCAAATCTCAAAAGCCAAATAACTAGATCAATTGCAGTCAAAGAAACATATATCTGCAAGATTTAGAATATAGATTATCTACATCGCTTGCTATTGACTTCTTGGCCTTGCTTGCGAGAGTCATCTTCTATTAATTCCTTTCTACTATTACAATGAAAACTAATTTTACAGAGACGGACTAAATAAACGAGACTAAGCATGAAAGAAATAGTGAACAAAAGAGTAAAAAAGAATAGAATAACAATGAAAACATGCAAAGAGAATAACACGAACGAAAATAAGCGAGAAGCGAGGAAGAGAAGGGCAAATATCTGGGAGAGGGACTCGAGCATATAAATAGACCAACCATATGGGCTTTCATTTTTTGATAGTGTTTTTCATAAATATATTTTCTAGAAATTTTAAACACGTTTTTTAATTACCCTTTTATCTCACATAACATTTACTAAGAAGAATCTTTAAAACCACTATAGCAATATTTTTTAAGAAACACCCTAAAAATTATCCATCCAGACGCAGCCATGGTTTATTGAAATTCAGACTAAGTTTTTATTTGATCAACAAAGACTAGTCAAATGCTATGGAAAAACATTAAATGTATTATCTGCGTTGTCACGTGATATACTAAAATCAATAATTTATCTCTCTGTCGTAACTGCGGGCTACACCTTGCATTATTTAATGATATATGATTAATTCTAATACACCACGTGGCATCTAATATTTACGCAAAAACTATTGATAATCAACAGCTTGATAGGGAAGATTACGTTAAAAGCCCTACTTTTCTTCCATTTTCAATTTTTAGCTAAATGGTCAAAAAGTGATTTTTTTTGGTGTGTGTATATAGACACACAGGTACATACATACATCCGTTTGTTTGGTTATCTTTTTTAAAAACATGTTTTTTTTTTTAAATTTTAAATATGTTTTTCAACCAACTTTTGATCTCATAAATACATTTATCAAGAAGAATTTTTAAAATTGTTATAGTAATATAAATTAAAAAAACACCTAAAAAACAACCACCCAAACAGAAGTTTTTTGTTTGCTGGATACATTTAATTTCCCTACAAATCATATCACTTGGCCAATACCTATAGTCAAATGTTACAATATGCAATTAAACTTCATCAACATTATATGAATCAATCGCAAATGTTGCAATTTTACATTGATACCAATTGTGGCTACTTATTGTGAATGATGCAAGGTTTGTTATTTGTTTGTTGGAATAACATCAAGATGGGTGTAGCATTTTTTGTGTTCTGGAGTAGGGGTTTGATTTGATCAGTAATTCGGTAATTTAGTATAATTAAATTCATTAATTTTGCTTAGAAACTATCAACACATTTTGATTTTGAATTCAAAATTACCGGATTCAATTTCATAATTTGGATTCAGTATTTACTGAATTATCGAAATAGATTGTTTGATTGAATAAAAAATTTTGGCCCGACAAAAAATTTTGGATGATACTTATTGGATGCTACCTCAATAAGTATCATCCAATCAAATATTTCATTAATCAATTATCGTTAAGCAACAAATGGTCTTTGATGAATATGATCAAAAAATAAAATTTATTAGTACAAATTTTAAATAGTTAATATACTATATCAATGTAAAAATTTTTCATCATATGTTAAATAGTTGCATTTGATGATTGATAATATCGCAAGTGTTGTAATATTTGCACTTAAATACAAATACAAGTTATTTATTGATATATAAATATTTTTAAAAAATGTTCATATGTATACACTTGTAAGTGTATATTGTAATGGCTATAAGTTATTATTCATAATTTTATATATATCTCATAAATTTATACTTAAAAGATTAAAATAAGTTGAACTTACATAAATGTATTAGCATATAAACCTGATTTATAAACAAGATCTCTTTAATTGTACTTATAATGTTCTAGTTGCATTAGATCTTTTAACTATAAAATTTAATACTTGGTCATATTTACTATATGGGTTGAAAACATATTTAATCATATACATGTAAAAATATATGTTAGGAAATAAAAATTTATCAAATTGAATTTGAAATCAATAATATTGATTTGAAAATCCCTCTCTCCAAATACCAACTGAATTTGATTTTTTAAATTTGGCATATACCAAGATATGTGCCAATTTATTGAATTCGCACTTCCGCAATGAAGTCGAAATTGGTTGGTAAATTGATTTTTTTTTCTAATTAATGCTTAATCTTATTTAGGAGTAAATAAGACAGGCATAGACTTATTGAGATTTATTGATCTTAAGTTTTTATAGAATTTTTTTGATGCCCACAAGTGGATTCTTTCTTTGGATTGGAGTTTTTTGAACTCTACATGATTAAAGTTAAAATTTGCTCTAAGACAAAAAAAATACGATAATTGAATTTTCATCCATTCCCCTTTGTTTAGAAAATTGTCGATGGGGTAGATTTTTTAAAAAAAAATAAGAATGGACAGTTGCAAAAGGATAATTACATGGCAGCATAGTGATTCTTCGTCTTGATGTGGTTAAAAATCAAAATTTTGAAACGTAAGATATTTGTATAGTTTTCTTTCTTTTTTTTTTTTCTTTTAACAACTGTGTACAAAATTTTGATTTGCAACTTGTTATAAAACGTTTCACATGGTTGGAAACTATCGCCTTAAATACCATATCGGTAAGGCTGTAAACGAACCGAACTGTTCGTGAACACGGTTCGACTTGGCTCGTGAATGCTCGAGTTCGGTTCGTTCGTGAAGCTAAATGAGCCGAGCTCGAACACAAATTTTGACTCGTTTATTAAACGAATGAGCTCAAACTCGATCGTTTAATAAACGAATAAAAGTTCAAATATGAGATATTCGGCTCAACTGGACTCGAATAATATTGTTACACTTATTTGAACCAAACTGTTTGCGAACAAACTTTGATTTGCCTCGTAAAAATTTTAATTCAACTTGTTCGTATAGTTAAACAAATCGATTTCAAATATAAATTTAAACTCGTTTAACAAATGAGCTCGACTCGACTTGACTCGGCTCGTTTATTAAACGAGCACGAGCTCGAATCGAGAATATTCGGCTCGGCTGACTCGGTTACTCGGTTAGTTTACTGCTGTACCAATCGGCCATACCCAACAAACCAGACGCAAGGTTTTGTTTGGTGGAAGCACTAAGGCATCCAGGTGGCCTTTGAAGCCCAATTGTGGTAGGTAGACAACAACTTCGGATCACGTCTACGTTCAGCAGCTGCGCCAGAACACACTTCATCCCTTCCTCCACCTCTATCGAAAGGTACAACAGACAGACAACGGCCCAAACAAAAACAAAAATAAAACAAACGAACATTTTCGTTTCTATTTAGAACGCCGACGCTCTACGTCCAGCGGCCCTTCTTCCCATTCCGGCCACCATCAGCATCCACCACCCACAAGACTGAATCTTGGAAGGTACATTCAGTAGTACTTACTTTCTTTTTTTCTTTTTGTCAAAGAAACAAGAGACTCTTTTGTATAAATATACTTGTTTTATTTAAAATTTTACGGGGTTTAATTCGTGTAGGATTGCATACGACTTTGTACTAGCATTTTACTATTATTTTGAAAAATCGCAGCCGAAATTTTGTGGGTTCATCCCGAAAAAGCTTATTTTTTTAGGTTGATCGAGAAAAAAGCTTAGGGTTAACTTTAGTACGGAGACATTTTGATCTGGTATATGTTTGCGGATTCAGTTCAATTGAATATTCATTGCTTGAATTTAATTTAATCTGAATTCATTGCGAGTGATATATAAACGTGAATTGCTTTTGTAGTTTGTGTGAGTTGATGACTATTTGAATCCTATTTTTGGTATTTTTGTTGTAATTTGGTTTGATCTATGTCCCTTGATTGCTATTAGGGTGCGGCCCTCCACTTTTAACTGATGGTTATTGATTTTGCTCGTTCTTTTTCTTTTTTTTTTTTTTTGGGCATCCAGTTTGATATAACATGCTCTTATTTCTGGCTCGTATCAGATAACTTTGATGGAGGGATTAATTAGTGTGCGTGTGAACCCTTTTCGTGCCTATTGTAAGCGAGAAGGTTCTGTTTTTCTGCCTACATTTTCTCTGAGGTTAAAGACAATTGGCTTTTGTAGCAAACTTGAGATAATGAGAAATCCGAAGTCATTGACTGCAACCTATGCTTCGGTTCAGCCTCTGGAGGCCTGTAAAGATGGCCAATTTGATAACACATTGCCATCAAAAGGTAAATTTTAAGATTTGAGAATAAATCCTTTATTTCTTATAGGGTTATATGCTTTAAGTAATGCTGGACAAGAAAAATTACCTTTGATAGTAAATGCTAATGAAGACGAGGATGAGTTTTCCAGCATTGAAAATAGACCATTCCGATATGGCTGATGGATGCATTCTTTGAATTTGTAAGAGGTCCTTGAGGTGTGGCGTAATGCTGATGCTGTATGCTTCGATGTGGATAGCACAGTGTGCCTAGATGAGGGCATTGATGAACTTGCTGAATTTTGTGGAGCTGGAAAGGCTGTTGCAGAATGGACTGCAAGGTTATATCCCTTGAATCTTAATAGAGATATTTTAGTTGTTAGTGTGCATATAAAATTGAGTATTTGATCAAGTTGTGTGCCTATTACTAGGGCAATGAGCGGTTCTGTTCCCTTTGAAGATGCCTTGGCTGCAAGGTTGTCTCTGTTTAACCCTTCACTATCTCAAGTTCAAGATTTTCTTGAAACAAGACCTCCAAGGTGAGAACCCATATTTAGTTATCAAAAGTTTATCCTAGAAATTCTCTCAATTCTGTTGGCAATTAATGGGCCTATATGCATCATCTATCCTTTCTAATGATCAGTAATAGAATACGCTCAATACTATTCGGGATCAAAAATGAAATGTTGACATAAAAATCTGAAAAAAGACTGTGTGGTCATATTATCTCTCAATCTTGTGCCTAGAAGTTCAGTTTTCATGATTAGTGCAGTAAAATTTTCCTAGTTACTGTAGTGCAATTTAGTTGCGAATGATGCTTACCTGTCAATATTAGTTTGCACCTTATAGCTGTTTCATTTTAAATCAGGATTCTGAGTTGCACAGATCCAAGATAAGCAATCTGCATCTTACCAAAATCAATTACTATGGTATGCATATTGATACTTTTATTACAGCTGCCATCGTGAGAGATGAACTATTTGGAAGTGCATGCTAAAAATAGGTGAAATGAAATATCTAAAAACAAAAAAGTAGCTATTGGCCATTACTCTATTTGGACAAACATTGATCTTTATTTTACTTTGTTTGAGAATTTACATCTGTGTGACGGTTGTTTTTAAGTTCTCCTTGTCCTTATGGATAAAATAAAAATGACATATAGGATTGAGCGTGTGTTAAGTGATACTCATAGAACTTAACTCTGTTTCATGATTGTATATCAATTTTAGAACTTTTAGATGAGTTGATTTACATGGTTTAACTGGTATTGGATTGCAGAATGTCTCCTGGGATTGATGAGTTGGTCAGGAAGATGAAGGCTAAGAATATTGATGTTTTTCTTATATCTGGAGGGTTCCGTCAGATGATCAATGTATGTGGTTCTCTCTTAGAGTGGATTTTTTTTGGTGTTAATGTTTTTTCTTCAGATCTAGAAAGATCTTGATGGAGTCTATGAATTTTTAGGTCATACATATGGTTTAACTTTGTTGCAGCAGCTAGATGTTTTTCACAATCCTTTATTCAGAGCATATGTACGTGGATTAAATGTTGTTTTATCTAAATGGTCTGCAATTTTGGTTTGTGTTATCGTACATTTGTTCTTTAAAGGGGGCAAATTTATTAAGGTTCAACAACATGATTTTTACCCATTGATTCTTTTGATTGTCACTTTCCTCCCTCAGCATTGTGTATTTTAACATCTCGTTTTTTTTGCGGCGGCATTGTCACATGTGCAATTATTTGAAAATTCTAATTGTGACCATTGTTAACAGCCTGTTGCATCAATCCTTGGTATTCCTGAGGACCACATTTTTGCCAATCAACTTCTTTTTGGAAGTTCAGGAGAGTTTTTGGGGTTTGATAAAAATGAGCCAACTTCCCAGAGTGGTGGAAAAGCTACTGCAGTTCAGCAGTTAAAGAAGGTAAGTTCAAACTCAATTGTCTTTGTTTTATGGTTTATTTTAGAATATTGACCAGTTACTTTATGATCTCTTCAGGCACATGGATATAGATCACTGGTCATGATAGGAGATGGAGCAACTGATCTTGAGGTGACAAGAAATTATCTTATTCACTCTATTGAATGTAACCTACCCAAGGAAAGGGAAAAGAAACTTGATCCTCAATGACAGCTTTTTCTTCCACAGTCAACTTGAGACTGCCATTATCTAATATTTAGAATATAATAGCCTGTTTAATACAACATATGCAGATATGAATAGCAAGAAAGAGTTCCTTAGTGTTTTCCATGGAGCAAATTATTTCATACACCAACTTTAGCTGTTCCATGTAGACAACCATGGCTATCTGACAATTACCTTCACGCTCTTGTACTTCATGAATATCATACTGAATTTTGGGCTTGCCATATGTGGATCGAAAATCATTTAATGAAGAGATTTTACTCTCCGCATCACACATTTCTACTCTTTTCTGTTCATCGTAGGCTCGCAAGCCGGGAGGTGCTGACTTGTTTATCTGCTATGCTGGGGTTCAGTATCGAGAGGCTGTTGCAGCTAACGCTGATTGGCTGGTGTTCAATTTTAACTCCTTGATTAACACCTTGGAATAGAATGCACTATTTTTCTTATTCTTTTTTCTTTTCCTTTTTTTTTTTTTTTTGGTGGTTTTCTTTCTCTCTACCACCATTCACTGTTTGGGGGTGGAGGTCCATAGCTAGCTGGCTTCCTATCTTTTGCATTAGTATATTTATACTTTGGCAAGCATTTTATGTACGTAACTCCTATCAAAGTTTATATACTAGAAACAGTGGATAACTCTGGGTCAGTTGTATTGCCTTATCCAAAGGTTTTAGTATGTCAAAGGTGTTGGTCTTTCTCTTCTTCATCCTTCAGTGTTTGGTTACATTTTATAAGCTCTTCAGTTTTTGGTTACATTTTGTGACCGTGTTTTAGTTACTTTTCTCTTTCCTTGTTTTTTTGTGCTGTTCTGGTGCTTAATTTTATGTTCCTGATAGACAAAATTAGTGGATAAGGATAAGAGTTTTGGCAACCTTAATTTGACATCACTCTGGAGTAAACAGTATTTAACACACTGGAAAGAAATGACTATTTTGAAAGCACTCATTTAGGATTAAAATACAATAGGAGATCGACCATACAGCTAACTCTTTAGGACCCTCCAAGTTCTAGAACTTCTTTTTGGGTGCAGGATGTTGAGATGACTGTAACAGGCAACAAAAGGCTAGTGCATCTATACGTAAATTTTACATTTGGTGAGACGCATTGTTATACTCATTTGGCAATATTCCTCAGCCATACTTATTTGGCTGCCGTACTTCTGTGTGGAGCTTTGAGATGACCTGTTCAATACTGATTGGTAATTTTATTTGATTTGCATTTTCATTTTCCAGAAACTTTCATATTGTACCTCCACTAGGATAAACGGAATTTCAATATCTTTTTAACTTCTCATGTACACTGGAGGACTTAGATTCATGCACTCATGTGTTGGTTCCTCGGATTTTAAATCCTGATTCGATTCATTTGGATGGCATATGGATGAGTGCAAAACCTTAGCCGTTCTGTATGTCTTGCAACTAGTTTCAGTGAATCTGAAGTTATGTTATTAGAAAGAATTTTATGGAGAGAAAGCTGCTGGCAGAGATTTTGAGGCTTTTGTCCTGAGAATGCTTGTCTAATTCACAAGGGAACTCAATTAGGAATCGTCTTTTTTTTAGTTCTCGAAAAGCTTTTCACTAGTTTCTTTTCTATAAGTAGCAGTATCAAGTGAAATATCACGTGGATCTGGTGGAATTCATACTATCTGACAAGAATGATAGTAAACTTCTCGGATAGATTTCAACTTTGTAAAATTGTGACTTTGATTTCGCATATCTGAAGTTAAGGGTGATCTGTCTCTGGAAGTGGGCATATGTATGCACGAACTAATTTACAAGTTACCATTTTCATCAATAATGATTTTTTCTTGAATGACAGCTGAGAGGACATGATATGTTGGCTATGCATCTAGGATGGTTCCTTCCACAAACTAGCATGAGGAAGGGGACATCTATAACATAGGGAAAAAGTGGGGGATTTTTGTCTGCAGTTCCCTTGTCATGTACATGCATGACCGTAAGGTGTCTTTGTGGTAAGTTCTGCCAGCTCTGGACGGGACATATGCCATGGTTTTACCATCAAACAGAACTGTTTTCTTTTCTGTTTTGTCCTGATGCTATTTGTCTTGCATCTGATAATCCTTGAGGGTTCTATCATCAAGAATTTGTTTCAAAGTTTTCTTACAGACTTTGAGGTCGGATTTATCGTATCTTACTGCAAATTATTCAGTAGTGCTGGGTAAAGTCCAAGGCTGAGAGGGAGCTTTTTTATGACCTCTACCTTTGTCCTTCGGCTCCCTCCAGCTGGTGTGTTTGGCTAATATGGCCAAAGGAGAAATGGTCGGATTTATCTTTTTATTATATTTCCTTCACATCTAACAGTTTCTTTGTACAAGTGGGGTAAATATGAAATTACTAGTCTAAAAGCTCTAGACTAAGGCATATTACAAGACCTGCGCTACCTTCACTACTCAGGGCAGGAAGGGTTAGAAAAGCGGTATCCAGTATTTTCTAAGTAATTTGGAGCTTTGGCTTGCACTACTCGGAGAGCATATCCATGCTTCCAAGGGATGGGAGATACGTGGGGCTGTGCGTTGTCCAGATGTGACGGTCCGCCTTGCTGAAAAGCAGGGAGATTTATCTTAATACAGCACTTTTCAGCGAGGGGGATTTATCTTAATATAGCATGCTGCCTGCATTTCAGAGACGAGAGAGAACGTTTTATAATGCAATGAGTTACCAAATAAGTATTTTTGGCTTGCATGCAAAAGCAATATTTGTGCATATGGAACTACAGTTTTGAATAAATATTCTGAAAATCAGGGGAATGTTAGAACGCTACATGTCAATTGTGGTATTCTGGCTGCAAAGTTCTTGTTCAAAATCTATTAAGATTAGAGTTCTGGATTGGCACATATCAGTTGCGGAGATCTGGCTGCCAAAATTTCTTATTGAACATCCATTATGACTGCTGCAACTTGCACGATCTTTGTCTGTTTTCATTCCCTTATTTATCTGTGGAACTAAATCCTACTAGTTTCTTTTGTAGGATCAAGAGCCAAAAGTTACAATTTGATGTCAATTGCCTATGCAGAAAGTATAGTTCAATGATATAAAAGAATGTGTGAAGCCTTGTTGATTGAGTAGTACAGTAGTAGAGGTAAAATTGTCAGAGACTTTACTTAATTCCGTAATTTATATGGGATCCTAGTCATTTCTAGATTCTTGATGTACTCAAGTCTGGAGTTTAGATGGTCAATTTGTTGTTAACCTTTTTCTTGTTCTTATTACCTATGCATATTGATAAATGTGAAATTTGACACCAATGAAACACATTTTGGCGTTTGAATTGATTAATTATGACATAATGAGAAAAATTAGTAGCAATCCATCAAGTCAAGGGTGGTTGGTTTGGTGGGTGAGGTTTGAAAAAGCATATACCTTAACTTTTAAGACTGCAAATGGAGGAAAGGTAAGACCAATTAAAGCATTGGACTAAATTATTTAGCCCCTTTGAACTTTAAAATTTCTAATGTTTGATTATATGCCATTTTGTAAGCACTGTAAAATTTTCCCTCTAAAATTGCTCTAGCATGAGGTGTATGGGGCTGTTTAGGAATTTTCATAAATATTGCGGACAGATCAAAATCGAGCCCAAGGTTTTAAAATCTTTAAAATTCAAATTGTCCAAAACGAACTCAAACAACCAACTAATAGTTTGGTTTTGTTCCATCCATGAAACCGAAAATTGAACCAAATCGAACCAATGTTTATTGCAAGATTCAAGTAGTTTTTTTATTTTTATTTAATAGTAGTTTGAGCTTTGAGGTTTTTTGTTCAAGTAACAACAGTTATTGTAAATGTCAAATGGGTTATTAATTTATTCTATTTTTTTATAATGTGCATATATTTTTGTAATATTTAAGATAATCTATTATTTTATTAGTGTGTTAAGTCTTAAATTCCAAATAAAACTAAGTAATTCCTCTTAATAACTATAACAACAAGCACGATTTTATTGAAATATAGGAGCTCAAATTATATCACGTACTAATTTTTTTTTTTGTAAGATTGAAGTATCTCAATGTGAAAAATAATTTAAATTTGATAAATAGATTATAAAATATTTAGAAGCAATACTACTAATAAAAAATTAAGTATAGTATTAGTTTTGATTCTTTTTTTTTTTTTTTTTGGTTTGATTGATGACATGAAATATAATGTTAATAGTTAATTCTTTAGGAGTTATTTACAGACTTATTGTGATGTTATATTGATGTTTAAGGTTTCTTATTCTTTTGATTTTTCAATTAGATCATAATGCAATTTCATGCCTTATGACTCATTGCTTTGTTATAATTCCTTGTATTTTTAAACAATAATAACTTATACTGTCAAAATACATGTTCACTTAATTATATATTTGTGAAATAATGTCGCAATGGCACTTTTCTATGACACTATAATATTCACTAACAAATTGTCTAATTGCATCAAAGCTAATGGACAAAATTGCAAAAGAAAATTGAGTTCAATGGTTTGATTTTGTTTTGTGGATTTCCAAATCAATATTTTTTATTTGGTTTCCAACATATCCAAACCCCTACTTGTAAATTAATCAAAAGGCTTATGAAGAATTTTCTACTGTAGTTTTCTTATGAAATCTCTTGTCGTACCTTTGCTAAAGTTTATCTTTTCAGAATCCAATGAATTGAGACCAATAGCACAAGGTTAAAAGCCTGCAATCCAGGATTTTCTGTAAGTTTTTAAACTAACAGGATAATTTGCCGCCAAAATCACGGCTTGAATATTTCCTAATCATCCCCGCCAAAAAGGAGGACATTTTCTTTCTAGGGGGGAAAAAACTCTAAAATGAAAAAAGTTTTTGGTTGTGATATTTTAAAAATTAATTTTCAATCCTTCATTATATTTTTATCTCGCAAACACGAATAACTACAAAATGCTATAATATTATTTTTTAAAAAAAAAAAATTCATACGAAATTTTATTTTACATCTCTCATTGTTTCTCCCAAAAAAATAACATCATATACCTTAATCTTTCTTTTCTTTATACAAAGAAAAAAATCACGATAATATTGTTACAACTTGTACATAACTTATTAAACAATTCAAATATTTATATTGGCAATATACCATTGATACTACAGCTGCTTCCACGATTGAAATATAATGGTTTTAAAGTAGAACTCATTCCTTTTTTCTCTCACAAATTATAAATGTTAAGTTTTGACAGTTTTACACATAATATCCAAATGGGCAAAAAATAAAATAAATTCTCTTCTTTATAAAAATAAAGAAGCAACATAGTATATCAGAATAAATCTTCGACTGAGAAGCGAGTTATCACCACTCTTTTTTCCTCACAAAAACTGAAATCGAAGTGAAAAACCTATTTTAACTTCCTTTCAAAGTACAATTTTCTCCAGAAAAAACAAATTCTTGCAGGGTTAGTAATTTAGCCCAAAAATAATATGCAAGTAATTTTCAATAAAAATAACAATATTTACGTAAAAAAATCCGATGTATATTGTAGCAGTATATCTGTTCAGCTCACAAAAGTTGATCAAAATAAATAAATAAATAAAATAAAACAGTGAAGACGTGTAGGAGTAGTCAAGTACTGCATTTGTTTCCTCCTCCAGTGTGTCCGGTGCGGGATGGTGTGCCGTTGGCTAGATGGAGAATACAATGGCAAAGCAAGAAAGCGCCATTACCAATTTCCAAAAATCTTTGCGATAGCAAGCAACCAAAAAAATATATATATATATATCAAAAAATACCAAATCAGGAAACAACAAAAACAGAGGCACCTCACGCTAACGCTAAAAGCCTAAAAGACTCCTCTGCCTCCCTCACTCCACAACACAATCTTCTTAGAATCTTGGACCCCATAGATTTAGCCTGCACATGCCCATTTTCCCCCGTTTCTCATCCTAAAAAGAAAGTACCATCCCCTTTCCATGAATTCTTACTACTAACAAAGACTAGCCCAAAAATCCCCTTCTTTCCCATTTTAATTCTTCTTTTTTGATAAAGGGTTTTTTTTTTTTCCTATCCTTTTTTTATCACTCGGGTAGTCCTTTTCATTTACTGCTTTCCAATCCATCTATCATTACCTTGTTGGTTAGGTTTTTATTGAAGCTTTTTTTTTTTTTTTAAAGTTGAGGTGTAGCTTTCAATTTTGGGTATTTCTTGTTCTTTTTTGGTGGAATTTCCTCTCTTAATAATTATTATCATAAAGATATCTTTTTTTATGACCAATTTCTGAGCCGGGTTCTTGCTGATTTTCGAAAGTACCGAGGATTTTCTTTGGTCTGGTGGCAAATGGGGGTTTCTGATTGATGAAGTTTTGCTGTTCAGAGGTACAGTTGGTAAAATGGGCCTCGCTTATATTTTAGTTGTTGGGAGATTTATCTTGAGAATCCTAAATCTTGGCTTTGATTCATTTGTTGAAGATTTTAATCTTCCGTAATTGTTACATGACAATTGAATGATTTACGGACGGAATTTTTTTTTCTTTTGGGTTCTTTGGTCGAATATATTTCCTGAAGATTGGGGATTGACTGCAATGTTTTGAGGGTTTTGTCTTGAGAATTGTCACAAAGAGAATAATAGTTCTAAGTGACTTCCTTCAATTCCATTCTTTTCAAGATTTTCGATCTGTTGGATTCAGGTGGTTGTGCTTCTTATCTCTTGATTTAATTGTTGCTTCTTGGTGGGGATTTGGATGCTTATATTTAAATATAGAAGCAATCTTGTTTGCTGGAACTGGGTTAGTACTAGTAGGTTTGGAGAAATATGGACGTATGGATTGTTGCAGCAGCTGCTGGTGCTGGATATGTAGCTCAACATTGGAAGAATATTGTGAGGGGTAGGCGCAGTAATTCAGATTCATCTTGCGAGAGTCCTAGTTTTAGACGTGTGTCCTCATCAAGCACTCAGCAAGTCAGGGATACAAGTTCTTGCCCTAGTGATGTAGTAAACGGTAAAGGCTTGGACAGAGAGGTGTTTTCAGAAAGCGAAAGGTTATCGCGAGATTCTTCCATGGCTGAAATAGCTTCTATAGGTCAGTTTGACTGCCCTAATCGGGTGGGTCTGGGTGATTGTGCTGATTGTTGTACTCATTCTGCATCAGACTTAGTATCTGGGTTGTCGAGGTATGAAGATGCACAAGCGAATAAGGAAGGAGTTGGAACACATCATGATAAAGATGAGACTGATGGAGACCTTTCATCGCCACCTTCTATGCGAGAGATGGGTGTTTCTTATGGTTTTTCTAGGAAGAAAAGCAGTCTTAGGAGTAGACGAAGTACTGGACATTCCATAAAACCCCTAAACTCCTTGGAAAGTTGCCTCATGGCTCAGCTGTACAAACAGCCAGCTGAAAATGAAGAGTACAATTTTAGCTCTATTAGTTCACCTTGTACGCCAATTGTTAGGCCATTTGTCGTGGCAGACGGGAGCAGGATAATCAGTAGAGCAACTAGTAATCCTTGCGCTACGCCCATTGAATCTGTGCAAAACAAGCAATACACGGCTATTAATTCAGAAGACGTATTTGGAATTCCTCGATTGCCTAGTCTTGGTTCTATGGGGTTCCTTAGAAAAGTTAGAACTGATATACAAATGGAACAGGGTGGAAGATTGAGCCATTCTTCTGAAGTAAAAGGAAAGCACCAAAGTTTGCAAGGTGGGTAGTATTCTTACTTTTTACATTATTCAACTATTTACAGTATCACGCTTATTCAAATATTTACACTATCCCTATTAAAGATTACACTTGTTTCACTAAATAGTTGTGTAATTTAACTCCTGAAGATTGCTATAGCCCTTTAGTGGTTTTGAAAATATTGCACTGTAAGTCAATCATGGATGTAGACAGCAACCTGTTTTCAACTAATAATCACACCCAGGTAGTAATGACCTTTTACAGGAATATTGAAAGAGTACCACCATAGCAATAGTTGCAAAATTGTTTTCTTCCTAATTAGATGTCTAAAAATAAAAGATGGAAAATGCAATGCATGATGACTACAGTACATATTTGGTAATTACATACTATTCTTCTGCTTCATAACTTGTTTGGAGAGACTTAAGAAATAACTTTTGGATTCCCCTCCTATTTTCTGATGGCTTCCAAGCAGGCATGGCTTGTTTCAAAGTCCATTTTATTGCATTCTAGAATTAGATGAGAATATGGGTCTTGCACACTACAAGGTATTAAAGTGTAAGAGTTTGAAAATGATTTTTAATTTGGGTAGTCTGACCTTTTAGATTTGTTTTGATGCAGCTGAATTCATTGCTAGTTTAAGTGGTTTGTCATCTTTGGTTCTTAGATTGTACATGATTACTTTTGCTATATCAACTTTGGCCTTCTGTAAGCTACATTTTAGTTTCTGAACCTCTTCTTATTATTGTGGCTTTCCTGATCTAATATGCTTTCTTAAATCAGGGTCATCACATGGTGCACTACTTTTCTGTCTGGGATTATCCCTTGGCCTAATCTCTTCTTTCCTTCCTTATAAACGAGAAGTAGACAAATTGAGTGACTTGTTGAAACAAACAGAGAGTTTGGTTCAAGATCTACAGGAAGAGCTTGAGATGAAAGATTCATTAACTGTGAAAGAGCTTGCTGTTGAAGATTCAGAATCGCAGGACACACAGAATGATGCTTTCAACAATGGGACTCTACATGCATTTTTACCTGAAGAGAAGTTGAATGACTATGATAATGTGTATAATGATCAGAAAGCAGAGGAAGAATCTTTTAGCAAAATTGAAGCAGAGCTTGAAGCTGAACTTGAGAGGTTAGAGATAAACATGAGCTCTAGCAGATTGGACAGAAAGATATCAAATTTAGTTGAGGTATGCAAATTATAAGATATTTTTATTTCTTTAAAATTCAAGCCATCTCTGTAAAGATGAACCAAGCTTAGTTGCTCCTTATGGTTGAATGAAGATGATATAATCTCTTTGCCAGATATACATGGTTATTCATAGACTGATATCCACATTATCCTCTTTCATTTGAAACTGTCAAATTGTCCATTCTTTTTATAACTTGATTTCTGATCTGCAATCACGTCATTCATATAATTTTGTTGTTATTTTATTGTCTCATTTGTTGTCAGATGGTTAGTAAGGTTGTTCTCTCCAGAAAAGCAGAAAACTTGATTCAATCTGGCTATTACTGCAAACCTGTCCGCAAGAACTCCACACAATGGTGGTTGAGTTCTTTTGAAGGACTATAATTTTAACCCCCTTTTACTCGCTATTTAAAGAGGTTAATTTTGTTCTTGGTTGAAATGAAATGGAAATGAGACAAAAAAATTGACTTATGCAATGAATTATAGTTTCAAATCTCCGAAAACTCAAGTCCTATAGGTTTTGACCCATCGTCTTGTTTCATCCAATGTTCTTATTGATCTGTTTCCTTGCTTTTTAGACACATGGTTAGCTTTTTTATTTTGCCTATTCAGGAAAAAGTAATAAAAAATGTCATTTGTTCATTACGCTGGATGAACTGCAAAGAGAACATTCCAAACAAAGTTTTGGAACTTACATCCAAAGCTACTGCTGTGCACTTTGCTGTACGATGGATATCTTAGGTTTCTTGTTTTCTTCTCTTTCTTGCTTCTTGACTACCTGGGGAAAAATTTTCAGTGGATTTTTTTTAATTGTAGTGCTGTAAGAATGTTCTAACTCCTTCCTTAATTTAGTACTTGTAGATTGAAACTGTTGTGATTGGTAGACATTTTAATGTCCTGAAAGTTATACAGGAAGTGGTCAACTATTAGCGAAATTCACATCCTTGTGATGTTATTTCTGAACTTGATTATTGTGAGGTTGATTGTGAGTTTAAAGAAGAGATGGAGGAATGGGGTAAATTTGACTGCTGATTACTTTGGTACATACAGTGACTCAGCTGGTGATTGTTCGAGGGCTATATTGTAGAATGCTCAATTGCTAAAATTATTCCAGAAGTAGGATAGTCGTCTGAGATAATCTTAATTGAGAACTTTGTTCTCCTTCTTAGCCTGGATTGGGCAGTATGACTGGAATTGGACATAGAATTTCTTTAAATCTTCTATAACATTGGATAGAGCGGATTATATTGACACATATATGTTCAAACAATGCCTTTTCCACTTGGTATTTTATTGTTTGGCAGCCCAATCATTGGATACTGGGTAACGTGTGGTTTTTGTTTTGAGGTTGTAAATTGAAAATTTTGTTCAAAATCGAGGCTTATACAGCTCCAAATTAATTTTAGCACATATTCCCTTGAATTTTTGAAGAAGTGTGAAGCAAGAAGGAAAGGGAAGCATGCTAAAATTTAGCAGAATATACACGGTTAATTGTCTTTAAGTGCAAACTTTAAAAGTTGGAGTAAATGCCGATCACATGACCGTGCAGCATAGAAAAGTGTCTTCCGTCACCCTTCTTATTCTGGATGTGGTTATACATTGGTTAGCTAATGTAGTTTCAGAAAATCAGAAAGGCATTTTCTCGATTCTGAGTGTCTATTTTCATATCTACAGATACTAAACTTGCTCTTACTACAGGTTGAAACTGCTTTCATTTTATATTTCATATTTTGCCAAATGAAGTTTACAAAAGAGTCTTACATTTACACCAAATTACATCGTTCTTATATTCACTTATTTAATGGGATGATCCTACTAACTCACTTTTATAATTTACCTTTAATCCTCGTTACTTCAGAAGTTTGAGACTTCTTCAACAATTCTAAATGTGCAGGTTCGGCTTAGCATGTGAAATGAATTCAATTCAATGTCTTTTAATTTTTCACGTCAGATATTAATTCTTGGTAAGCTCTGCAGTAGTTGAATTCAATTGATTATCTGAAATTCTGATGGAACTTGAAATGCATTCCCAGCTTGATGCAGATTATGTGCCAGATGTGGTAGAGGGAGAGCTGAAGGCTGACGCTTTCGCCAGCCAATTTGGTCATCAATCTTGTGCGGATCTGGACAGAAGTGGTAGCTCCACCACTCACTCTGTTCATTATGCAGTCTCCCCCAGGGAGCTGACCTTGCGCTTGCATGAAGTCATTCAATCAAGATTGGAACAACGTGTCCAGGAGCTCGAAATTGCATTGCAGAACAGCCAAAGGAAGGTTCGAAACATGGAATCACAGCATAGCTGTTACTCGAGAGAGTTAGCAAACAGTGAATTTGGGTGCTGCTTGGCCGAAGGAAGTTCAGTTTTAAAAGAATTAAACAGAGTAGACGAACCCGTGGTTATAAACTTATCAGGGGAAGCTCTTGATGCTTACAATGAGGCTTATGATGAATTCACCAAGATAAATGAGATTGAGGAAGCGGATACACCATCTGGGGTGAACGATAGCAACAAACAAAAATTATTGCAGACTAGTGACCAAAAAGAACATCAGCTTTACAACAGTGAGGTAAATTATGAAGTACAAGGAAAGTCGTACACTGAGAATACACGGTTAACATTTTCCGCTCAGCAACTAGGGGAAGATGACTGCTACTTTGTAAATGGTGTTATTTCGAGTAGAGATGAGAATGACACTGGTTATGATGGGATGGAAGAGCTTTTGATAAAGCATATTGTTGAGCAAGCCCGTAAAGGCTCTCCTGTAGTTTTGAATGCTCAAAGGGCATTGTTTTCACCTGATGAAAGTGAACATGCGCATTAAATGGTCGTGGATAACAGAGAGAGGTTTTTGTGGTATATAGAACTTAGTCAAAATTTTGCTCATCTTATGTAGAGATTAATCCTCAGTGAGCACTATAATATACATAGTGTTTTCTGGAGAATTTGTTTTTCCCACGTTGATGATGATTTGCTTTTACCCAAATCTTTAGGTTATGTTCTTTGGAATATTTGGATGCGATAGAAATCTCTCTCCTGGCGTGTAGGTTGCTTTTTGCGTTTAGCGGTAGCCCATAAACTACTCAGGCCCAAAAAAAAAAAAAAAAAAAAAAAAAAAAAATCCTCTACTCAGGCAAAATAAAAATTTGTAATCACTGGAAGTCATCATCAGAAAGAGGAGATATAGAACTTACGCTGAAGGTGATTGAGAAAATTACAGTTTTGGTATCAAATGTTTGAGGCATTGGCAGTTTTAGATTTTAAAGTTTGGACGGAAGCACGTTTAATATCAATAGCTTTAATTTTTTTAGCACATTTATTCTAATTGAAGTAATTTTAGTTCCTAAAGTTTGAATAAAAGTCAATCTAGTATCAAGTGTTTTGATTTTTTAGCATATTTAGTCCTATTGATCGATTTTTATCAAAATCTTTCGGGAATCCAGTTACATAATACTCATGTGCTGGTAACCAAATTTAAAAAAAAAAGTTTTAATTGCCATAATTTGTATTAAAGGCACTAATTTAAGTAATTAGTCTTTATTCAAAAAAATAAAGAAAAAAAAAGAAAAAAGCTCGTAAAACTTGAAAATAGTTCAGATCTTCATATAGGCAATTAGCTATGTTTCCCCTTCTCTCCCTTCATTCTTAAAAGAAAATCCTAAGACTATACTTTAAAGAGAAAATTTTACTCTTCAATGTTTCTGAAAAATTCATTTAAAAATTGTTTGATTATTTGTAATTATTATTTGAGACAAAATAGATGAGATAAGTAGCAGATTGAAGAGTATTTTTTTTTTAAAAATTGTTATTGGCACGTGAGTATCACCTGACTAGATTCTAATAAGATTTTGGCAAAACCGGTCAATAGGATTAAATGTGCTAAAAAATTGAAACACTTGATACTAGATTTTCTTTTATTCAAACTTTAAGGACTAAAACTGCCTTAATTGAACTAGATGTGCTAAAAAAAAATATTGGTATTAAATTTGCTTTCATCTAAACTTTAAGAACTAAAACTACCGATGCCCCAAACATTTGGTATCAAATTAGATTTTCTCGAGAGAATATCCGAGGAAGTAGTACTTTTAGCAGCAATTTATTTATTGCCTTTTTTGGTGCATTACTGTTCCAAGATGAGTATATAGTGTAGTATACATAAATGACCGTTGAGTGTTGTTAATAATTTAGTTGTCGTTAGTAATTTAGTGGAAGGTAAAATCGGGGAATAAAATAAAAGACCCACAGGTAACCTGAAAGACAAGTAAATTTACTAATTAATTTATATTAAATGATACCTAAATACATTGCAACATAAACTTAAAATTGAACTGTATTGAAGTCGGATAAACTGATATAGTTCAATTCCAATCCATCCGCATACTCGGACGGGCAACACACTTTATATCCATTTGCATGAAACATGTTACATCAACATCAAGTCACAAAAATAAATTTGTTGTCTTGACTAAACTATGATATGATAGAATCGCATACAAGTCATATTAAATTTGCATGAAAGCGTAATCGGTGATAAAAATTTTAATCAATTCCAATTCATAAATTAATTAACCATTTTGACCAAATTTGATATTGTTAGTTCCAAAAATAATGCAACTAATATAATAAATAAACTTGCAATGATAATAATAAAGATAAACAAATGTAGAGCTCGAAATAATAATACAAATAAAAACCCTTTTTACTAAAAACCCTTTTTAGACTCTATTTTTGGGCTAAAAATCGTCGCATTTTCAAAGTCCTATTTAGGCCCTTTTCTTTTGCTTTTCAAAATAAAGCATTTTTAAAATCATATTTTGTCGAACTATCTTTTATAAAGCATTTTCTAAAAATCATTTTTTACAAAAACTTACACTCTTTTTCCAATAAACACAACACATTTTAATTCTTCCTTTTTCCTATCTTCCTTAAAAAAATGGGGCGCGACATATGGTCAACATCCTCCCACCCATGCCCCATATCTTCCAGGAATGTCTGTAGTAGACTCAGTGGATAGAAGCTTGGCAGCATGAGCTATTGCTATGCACCTGTTGAAGCACAATACACACAAGGCGCAAAACAGAATGAAGCAGCAAGTCGACCAGAGAAGGTTTGAAAGGGAATTTCAAGTTGGAGATTTGGTGTACGTTAAGCTCCAACCTTATAGGCAACATTCCTTAAGGTCACACCACTGTCACAAACTATCCCCGAGGTATTTTGGTCGATTTCTAGTGATTTCCAAAGTGGGACCTGTAGCATATCAACTTCAGCTACCACCTTATTCTAAGATACACTCCACATTTCATGTGTCACTCCTCAAGAAGCAAGTTGCCAGAGTTCTAGCTACTTGTCATTTTCCAAAGGAGGTTTACACTTAGGGCCAAGTAATATTAGAACCAGTGGCAGTTATGAATCGAAGGATGGTCAAAAGGGGTAACCAAGCTACAACTTAGGTATTGGTCCAATGGAGCAACTCCTTCTAGAAACTGCAATATGGGAGTACCTATATGACCTGCAGAAAAAGTATCCGGATTTTTGTCCTTGAATCCTTGAGGACAAGGACCCTTTCGAGGGGAAGCAATTGATACAAAGATAAATCAGCAGCTCAGTCAACAGGGAGTTGGACTAATCAGCTTAGCAAGCCAACAGCAAGGACTTGTCAGTTTAGTAGCAGTTAGTTAGTTAGTGTAATTGGTGGGAAGGGTGGTTACACTAAATAACTAACTATTGTACCAATTTGTAATTGTCTAGAGGGAATAAATAGGGGTAATCTGAAGGAGACAGATACTTGTAATCAGAAGATTCATCCATTTCTCTCTGTAATTCACACATTCCTTCATTTTTCTTGAGTGATTGAGAGTGACCTAACTACAAATTGCACCACCCTCCTCAAAGATCTAAAGCCAAAAACTTTAAAACTAAAAAGGCTCAATATCTTTGGTTGACAACATAAAGATTTGCTTTTAAATCCAAAACAAAAAATCAAAATTTAAGATAAACTTTTCTTGACTAATAGTAGTTCATTTAGTACAAAAATCTCACATAGCTTACAAATCACTAATCATAAAACCAAATGCAATCCCGAAAAAAAAAAGGCGAAATAGAAATCAACAACAACTAGAGTACAAAAGCACATAAACCCTGAGTTTTACAGCAAAAATCAATGAATCAAATAACAATAATCCAACATAAACGCACATATAAATTTATATTTATGCTGTGGATGAATGACGGCAACAAACCTGTGTTTTTAAACTCGGACCGGACTGGCCAGTCGAATTGGTTGGACCGAAAACCGACCAGACATTCGGTCTGAGTTTCATTAAAAAATTGAATTTAAAAAAACCGGTCAAACCTAATCAAAAACCGAGTTTGACCGGTTAATGAAAGACCGGACAAAACCGGTGGCAAGAAAAGGCATCTGGCGTGTTGAGTGGGAGATGACACGTGGGACCCATGTCTATTTAAAGTTTTCTGGCATAAAAGAACATGTAGGGCCAGGCAACAAAACTCTCCTTTTTGGTTTTGTGAAACAACGCTCCTTTCTTTCTTGTTTTTTTTAATTCAAAACACTCCCTTTTAAATAATAATTTTCTATGTCAAGTAAAACATAAATGTTCTAATTTGATTGGGCTATAATTGCTTAGAGAGTCTTTTAAAACAAAAATAATATTTGCAATAATTTTATTGCAAAAAAAAATATAAAGAAATAATAAATGTAGTAGAGAGGATTTTAAGACAAGAATGAAATTTGTAATTACTAATGGTGCAAACAAAAATATATGAAATAATAAATGTGATAGTAATAGGCACGCATACACACATATGTGTATATATGTGTGTATTTCTGTGTGTGTATATACATATATATATGTATGACGTATTTATGACATCACCCGATTCGATCCCGAATCGATCCTCGGTCGAACCCATTAACCCCTGACTTCTGAGCTCGGCCGAGTCTGAGCCCGATCCGAGTCTGAAAATATAGCAACAAACAAGAAATATTGCTAACTATTGACCAAAAAGAACATCGGCTTCGCAACATGGTTAATGTTTTCCACTCACCAAGTAGGGAAAGATGACTGCTACTTTTCAAAGGGTTTTCGAGTGGTGATGACAATGACACTGGTTATGATGGGATGAACGAGTGTTCGGTAAAGCATATTGCTGAACAAGCCCGAAAAGGTTCTCCCGTATTTCTGAATGCTCAAAGGCATTGTTTCACTTGATGAACGTGAACATTCACAATAAATGAACGCGGACAGTTTTAGCGTTTTGCAATAGCGTTTTGGTGAGATGAGTGAAACCTGAGGTAAAAGATGAGATTTAGTTCTTGTCCCACATCGAAACAATGTGAGGTAGTGTACCTGCACTTAAGTTTCATGGGTGGTTTCAAAAGTCAGTAATTGCCTTTTGAGATTCACTTGTGGGGTGTGCTTAAATGAGTGTTTCAGTGACCTTTAGGTGCCATTAATTTAGTTGTGTGCATTGTCTGTGTGAAAAAAAAAAATAAACTACTCCGGCAAAATAAAATTTCTAATACCTGACGTCATTATAAATAGAAAAGATATAGAACTTTTGCAGGAGAGATATCGGAGGCTCTACTTCTAGGATCATTATGTTATTTCGTGCGTTATTATTCCAAATTACCTCTACCTTGTAGTAAATGAAATTTAATAGAGCAGCGTTTAATAATAAAAAATTAGCATCTCCAAGCCAAACCCTGTTGACAGTTTCAAAGACCGTTAGCTAACTTAACGTTCTGTTAACAGTAAATTATTTTTGTTTTAAAAGCAGTTAAGGTGGTAAATAATATTTTAGGCAGATTCAAAAGCCCCTGTCTAGCACAAATTTCTAAACCGAAACCATTCTTGATCTCATAATTGATAGTAATTGGTAAACAATCAAGTGAAATCTATGGAAGCTCATTTTAGTTTGTAATCTTTCTTCCTGACATTTATGAAGTCTAAAACATTTTTCTATTCCAGACAAAAACGGGTTTGAAACAAGTCTAAAACATTTTCCTATTGAAGACAAAAAGGCATTTGGAACAGCATCCATTTATCGTTCATAAACTAAATCCAATAAAATATTGCGACTGACAAAGGGAATCCCCTAGTAGTTGTCAGTCCCCACCAATGCTTGTGAACTCCCCGCCAATGCTTGCGAGACTGCTTCCAGCATTACTGTTATCCACAAAGTAGTTATCACTTGCGCCTCCACCGCCGGTAACACCAAAATTCTGATTGTTCCCACCGTCATAACCAACATTTTTGTTCTCAAAATTGTTGCCACCATAAGTGCCTGCGCCACTAGAATAACTGCTGCCACCGTCATAAGACCCTCCACTGTTAGTATAGGTGCCAACACTGCCACCATAATTATAGCTGTCTCTGACAGGTGCACTATACCCACCCCCATTGCTTTCAACATTGTGATTGGCATCAAAATTATTGTTATAATTCCCACCACCACCATAACCTCCACCAAAACCAGGATATCCACCATCATAGCCAGCATCTCCATGGCCACCACCAAAAGATCCGCCACGATGGTTGCCATAGCCTCCTCCAACTGCTCGTGCCCTATCATGAGCATGATTTACTCTTATAACGCGTCCTTGAAAATCCTGAAGGAAATTTTATAATACACACAAAAACAAACCAGTCACACTAGAACATGAAACTAAAGAATTTAAATAAAAACTTAAATCATTTAGCTAATTTGGTTTTTCCACCCCAGAAGGAAAGCATGACAAATTTGACATATAATTTTCAGAAATAGTAATTCCAAAGTAAATTCCCGGGGGAGGGAGAGAAAAAGAGAGGGGGCAGTAGGGAAGATATAGATAAAAGAAGCAAACAATAGTACCTTCCCATCTAAGGCCATGATAGCAGCTGAAGCTGCCTCTGTATCTTGAAAAGTAACAAATCCAAAACCTCTGGAATTTCCAGTTTCACGATCCACAATGATTCTTGCTGCAATATTTAACATCAGCAAAACAAACTTAGATAAATTATTAATGCCAAACAATTGAATATGAAATAAACTTACCAAAAAGACAACAAATAGCCAATCATCTCAATGAAATGTCTTGAGAGACAACGAAACCTTTGTGCACGAAAAAACTTAGAAAGAACAGTAATCTACAAAAAGAGGTTCTTTGTAATTGCCATTACTAATGCCATGGAAGAAGCACATACATGTGCAAATGCCAAGTCTAAAAGTGCAGTTCTCTTATTTAGAAGAGTTTTGTGAGCAATTAGGTAAGCAGAACAGGTGACTAGCCATTCGGGGATGACTAGCACAAATATAGTAAAAATTCAATGGTCATGCTTGCTTTACAAGAATCATTACCTTCAATAACTTCTCCATACTTTTCAAAAGCCTGTGTAAGACTTGTTTCATCTGTTTGATATGAGAGTCCTACAAAAATCAAATTGATTGGGGCGTCATCAAAATTAGGACAGAACACCGAAAATATATAATATTTTAACCAAAAAACAAAAAAATACCTCCAACAAAGAGTTTTGAAGACATGCATCGTATTACTTGAAGTATGGACGGTGTAGATGCAGATATTTCGCTATTGATATGCTTCCTAACTGTATGGTGGAGTATCCCACGGGCTTTGTTAAAGAAAGCCATCGCTGTAAACTCAACAAAATAATGCATGAAATGGCTTAGCTAAAGCTAGATGATATATCCACAAGCTTAGAAGCCAAATATTAACATCGCTGTAAACTCAACAAAATAATGCATGAAATGGCTTAGCTAAGCTAGATAATACACCCACAAGATTAGAAGCCAAATACATCATTAGGCTAGATTAATTTATAATAGAATAGGTAATAGGCTATTCTGAACTCCTAGTTGGACCAAACAATAGCATCATGCAAAACCAAAATCAGGAATAAGCAATTAAAACAAAAAGTATTTTGCATGTAAATGTACAAACAATCCATAAAATTCCTTTGGCCTGTACCTCTTTCTTGGTCAAAACAAGGATGTAGTCTGCACAAGTCATATGGCAGAGAGAACGTCACAACATCCATTCCTTCAGAACTGGGAAAATTTCATATATCTTTAAATTTTACAGACATAATGGGGCAAAAAATCCATCTTTCCATCAGTACCCTCTCCCTTCCCTCTCCTTACCTCCTACTTCCACAACAAAATGGAAATATAACACTTCTCACATCTCCACCTGACTTTTTTTTTTTTTTTTTTTTTTGAGCATGACTTTTTAAAATGCCAACAAGCATTAAGACAGGTGAGACCCGAAAAAGTTACAGAACCTTATATTTGTACCTCCCCTCCTCGAGGATTTTAAAGCCAACTTAAAAGGCTCAATATCTCCAATTGGTAATAAAAAGATTCTGTTTTTAAATCCCCCCAAAAAAAAAATGATAATCGAAGCTTAAGATAAATTTTTTCTTGACTAATAGTAGTTCATTTCAGTATAAAAAAAATCTAACACTGTTTGCAAACCATTAATTATCAACCCAAATGCAATCCCAGACAAAAAAAAAAAAAGGAAAAAAAGGTGATCAACAACAACCAGAGAACAAAAGCTTATAAACCCTGAGTTTTACAGCACAATCAGCGAATCAAATAATAATAATCCAACATAAACGGATAGAAAAATTTGTATTTATGCTGTGGATGGAAATTACAGGATCAATCGAGGAAAAAAATACCTTTTGTTAGGGCTGATTGAGAGAGTGACTGAGCGCTGTGGAGTAAAACCCTAGAAAGGGTTTAGAAAAGCAGAGGAGGGTTTATATGAAGGAAATGAGAGGCTAGATACGTGGTCGTACGACCTAGTCATAGTAAGAGATTCAACAAATGCGCAGCGTTGGATTGTTGGTAGCATAAGTTTGAGCCGTAGGATCAGAGGCTTCGGACGGTAAAATACCGTATATTTAAGGTGGGTTAATTTCGTTTGGGTCCCAAATATAAATTTCTCCTCCTAAGTGGCAAAATATCTCAATTTGGTCCCTCAAATTCTCATCTTGGTTTTCCAAAGTAGTACACAATCTCAATTTGGTCCCTCAAACTAAAAAAATATAAATTTGGTCTTCCAAATTGAGAAACTATTTTATTTTGGTACTCCTTGTTTGTTCGAATAACGGTAAAATAAAAATGCAAAGATCAAACTACAAAAAATGAAATTTAAGGAAAATTATTTTGCTATTCAACTAAAAGCTTTTCGAACCTCAATGATTTTAATGAAAGAAGTCCATTTTTCGTTGAATTAAATTAGTACATCTTTTTTTCACTATAAAACCTCCGAATTGCTATATATTAAAATCACAAGTAACTGGCAATAAGTTGTACCTTTCTCATCAGGAAAACTAAAGGCAAAAAAGCTTATTAAAGAACAACTCAAACAACTTTGATTATTTGTTCTATTTTTCTAAAAAAAAATCCTTCTATATATACAAATCATTAATACCTTCAACAAAATAGGCTTGAAAAACCAACTTGATATGGCTTTCTCAATTTGGAGGATTAAATTAATTTGTTATTTTAAAGGACGAAATTGAGATTTTGTACTATTTTGAAGGTCCAAATTATTTCCTATCTCCTAATCCCTATATTTCTTGAAATGAATGTTTAGGCACTTTCCCATCTTTTTTGATATGTCCTTATGTTACCCATATGATTGTACTCCCTTTGTCTTAAATCAAATGTCTAACTTGTCTTCTTAGGTGGCGTTTTGTAAAACTAAAATCTGAATGCTGAAATCTGAATATTCGAAATTTGAATTCTGAATAATTTAAGTTACTGAATTTTAAGTACTAAAAAATTTACGAGTTCACATCTGAATCTGAATACTAAATTTAATATACATGTTTGATAATAATATGCGGTTGAATACTGAATATCGTAGATCTTACAATTTTATCCCTCTGACTTTAATATGCCAATTTGATAATAATATGCAATTGAATATTGAATTTCATGAATTTTACAATTTATCTTAGTGTCAATTTATTTCTCATATAATTTATTATTTATTACATTTGACTAAAATACATATAATTGAAGTTTATAAATAATGACAAAATAATTAAAAAATATTAAAAAAGAGAAGGAACTAAAAAAGTGATAAATTATCTCATAAAAGTTAATAGGAAAAATATAAGAGCTAGTATTTAGATGAATAAATAGTTTCGAGAGTCAAATTAGTCTACCACGGTGAAAAAACTATTAGAGTTTTCTAGAGAAAAATATAGAGTGAAGGAATTGTGAAGGTATAAGGAGAGATAAGAAAAAGGATAAGACGTATCTTTATAGGTTATTTTTGTCATATAGATTTATTACTTAAAATACTGACATCTGAGCGTGTTCTGTATTAAGCGTTAAGTGCAGATAAGATCACTTATTTTTAGTAATAGATTTTGCCTAGACTTTCAGAGTCACTTAAATACTTAAGAACTTCCTATTTTAGGTTATCAAACAATCTTAATATAATTAAGATCTGAATCAATTAATTTAAGTGCTTAATAGATTATCAAATACCCTCTTAGGTGCCGTTTGGCAAAAGTGAAATACAAAATCTGAAGTCTAAAATCTAAAATTTAAGTGCTAAAAGTATTAAGTTGCTGAATTCATAAAGTTTTACTTGTTTGATAATTAACTAAATATATGCACTGAATTTAAATATCTTCCACATAAATATAATTATTTTATCTTAAAATTTAAAATAATTTATCAATAATGTATATGAGAAAGAAAGATATTGTTTGTTTGTGAAAAATAGGAGATAAGTGTATTTATGTGTGAGAGAGAAAGTACGTGTCTATATATAAAAATATATGTAAGTATGTGAGAGGAGAAAAATTAAAATATGTGCACGTGTATATCAGAGATTAAAAACGTATATGTGAAAGTATGTGTATAAATGTGTGTGTAAAAGTGTATGTGCAAGAAAGTATATAGATATTTGCAAAAGAAACTGTGTGTGGGGAGAGAGAGGAAAGAGAGTGCGCATGTGTGAGAGAGAGAGAGAGAGAATATGTGTATTTGTGTAAAAGTGTGCATGCGCGTGTGTGTGTTTATGTGTGAGAAAGAGAGTGTGTGTGTGTGTGAGAGAGAGAGAGATAGAGAGAGAGATTGCGCATGTGATAAAGAGTATGTATATGTGTGTGCATGGGTGAGTGTGTGAGAGTGTGTGTGTGTGTGTAATAGGGGGAGGGGAAGAGTATCAAAATTCAGCAAATTAAGTGAAAAATTTTCACTTAAAATTTTATACACAAATTAAATAAGTGCTTAATGTGTTAAGTGATAAAAAAATTTCGTTATCAAATGCATTAAACTCAAAAAGCTCTTAATACATAAATTTTCAGCATTAAGTTGTATTATCAAATACCCCTAAGTCTCCTAAAATGATGCCCACTTTCGTTAAAAGGAAATTTTAACTCTAAAGTACTCCACATCTTCAATTATTTGTCTATGAAAGATGTAACTAGGTCCACATGTTTCCTGCTATCACGTTACATTTCTATTAACTAGTACAGTGTCCATGTTTTTTGTACTAATTGCTTAAATTATTAAAATTAACTCCCTCTTCTCTAATAATCGTGTGGAGTACATTCAATTTAGACAGAAGGAGTATTATTTATCCTTTATTTAGAAACTAAAAATTCGGCTTCTCATATTCTACCCCTTGAATTAAATTTCCTTCTTGAAACTTAATACCTTGATCAAATAAGAAATTTTCCTGCATGTCACTTTACAGTTCCTATGATACCTTATCGTCCATTATACCTCGACATATAGTATTGTCCAAGAAGCTTTCTTGTACGTCACTTTACAATTTCCCAAGTCACCACATCGTCCATTGTACCTCAACATACAGTATTGTCCTTCTCTACAGTAGTTGATCCTTACAAACTGAAGTATTGGGTATACAAAATGCAACATGTTACGTAATACATTAAAACAAATAACATATCACCAAATATTATAAGGTGTGATCTATTATCATTACGTGTCAATAAATTATTAATTTTAATTCCTTACAAACTAGTACTCTTTATAGGTCAAATCCTCTCGCACCTATAATGATCGTTGCTTCTAACACATTGCTAGAATTAGAGACATACTCCAGCTTGCCAGAATTAGAGACACACTACAACAATATGCCAAACTTCTTATTGTTTTCTATAATTTTGTAGGGCCCTTATAATCTTGTGGATTTAAATTCCTGCACTTTGCCAAACCTCATCACCGTCTTTGAGTGTAAATATGTGAGGTATTACTCACTACCGTGATGCTACTACAGGGGTCTCCTATATAGGTTAGCTTTGTTAGATTTTTAATCTAAATATGGGTTTACACTAATTGCAATTAAAAGTTTAGATAAAATGGTCAAATATGAGACATAAAGTGGACCGATAAATTTGATTTAATTAGTGAGACTATTATTCTAATTTAATAAGATGTGGGTTAATTGTGTAGGCCTATTAGATCCATTAAAGATTGTAAGATGGACACCCTAATGTATCTTATATATAAGTAGTGCTAGTCGTCTTTTAACAACGACTAAATTCAGTTTTTTTTTTCTCTATTATCTAAGAAATTTAGTCACAAGATCCAGAGAGTAAAACTTGGTGCACTTAATCAGTGATCACGTCCCAACTTCTGCTCAACATGTCGTTAGATAAAAATCAAATTCTATCATACTATTCTTTAAATTGGTATTCTAAAAATTCATATATGATCTTGTGTTTAGAATATTTTTATTCTATCAATTGGTATTAGAGCTGGTATACATAATCTTAGAATCTTATTATAAATAAGAGAAAATTACATTTTTGGTACCAAATATTTGAGGTATCGATTGTTTTAGTCTCTAAAATTTGGATGAAAGCAAATCTAGTACCAAATATTTTAATTTTTTTGCACACTTAGTCTTATTGACCAATTTTGCCAAAATCTAATCGGAATATAGTCATGTAATACTCACATTTTGGTAACTAAATTTTCAAAAAGAATTAGAAAAAATGAAAAAAATTTTAATTACCATAATTTGTAATTAAAGGCACTAATTTAAGTTTGCACACGATAATATAAATAGATAAAATTGAAAAGCCCTATATGGTGCATTCGTGTGCGCCTTTAAATACAAATTATGGCAATTAAAAACTTTTCTCTTTTTTCTTTTTCTCTTTTGAAAAGTTGGTTACTGACACGTGAGTATCACACGATTGGTTCTAGTAAGATTTTGACAAAAACCGGTCAATAAGACTAAATGTAATGAAAAATTGAAACATTTGGTACTATATTTACTTTCGTCCAAACTTTAGGGACTAAAACTGTCAATATTCCAAACGTTTAGTACCAAAACTACAATTTTCTCTATGAATATCCCTAGATTAATAATATCTTGCGGGGACTTGGGGAAAATTTTTTTTGCTTCATCGCATGGATGTTTTCTTTTCCTAGCCGGTGATGTAATTCCTACCTAGAGTTACAATACAAAGGTAGTGGTGCAATTTTTAATCGCAAGGCATCTTGAGTTAAGGTTAGTCAATTTGAAAATGTTCCTCATAGATAGTAAAGATTATAAGACAAACAAATAATGTTTTTAAATGGGGCTGACTAGTGAACCGGAGGGGAGGCCGATTTACGGGTCAATCAGTTTGACCGGTCGTTCAACGGTTTTGTGTTTTTTTTTTAAGAATAAAGATTTGTAACTACTGAACGTATGTCCTAATTTTGTTTAATTAGGCAAAATATTTTAGGCATAGATGACTACTTAAACAATTTAGATAAAAATACTAATCTTAGGAGAGACTTTAGTAAATGTAAATATGAGATTTCCTGGATGTCAAACTAAAAAGGTAAGAATTAAATAATTTCATTAAACATGATTGATAAAGAAAATAAAGGAACTCAAAAGGTAAGAATCAATTAATATCATTAAACATGATTCATAAAGGAAAGAAATTAACTAAAAAGGTAAGAATCAATTAATTTCACTAAGATAATAATCAATTAGATTCATTAAACATGATCGATAAAGTAAATAAAGAAACTAAAAAGAAAAGAATCAATTAATCACATTAAACATGATTGATAAAGGAAATAAAGGAACTCAAAAGGGAAGAATCAATTAATATCACTAAACATAATTGATAAAAGAAATAAAGAGATTAAAAAGGCAAGAATCAATTAATTTCATTAACATGATTGAAAAAGAAAATAAAGGAAAAAAAAGAAAGAGAATAATTTAAACATGATTAACATGAAACTTATATATTAATTTGGAAATCACAAATTAAAAAAACTACCCATTTATGGCTCTTACGATTTTTTGTGATTTGCACGATTGGACCAGTTTATGATGGTTTTTGAGCTTCTCGATTTTAATATAGGACCAAACTGAGGGCATGACCGGTTCGTGATTTAACCGGTCAAATCAGCAGGTTAGGATCGGATCTGAAAACATTGCAAACAAACCATGGTTAAATGCTTAATATATAACGAAATTAGTGTATGCCTAGGTCTTTGTACATAAAACCCATGTGGTTTCCGTTTTGGGTTGTGCTAATACTTTTATTGGTTTTTTAAAAAAAAATTACTTTTATTGATTACATTAATGGTAACTACTGTTTTTCAATGTTTGCCTCATTTTTGTTTTGGATGTTTACTTTTGGTTTGCTTTTGTTTATGTAGAAAGCTTCGCAAAGTTTGGCAAAATCTTTGAATTGTCTAGGTTTTGGTGCACAGACTTGGTAAATTCTTGTGACCGAGACAATATTAAATTTAAAGAGATTAACTTTATAATTTGGACTATAATTTAGGATATGTGATAAACTTGATTAACGTCTAAATTATAATTGAATCTCATAAGATTATATAAAGGCATAATGAAGTTTATTTCATGTAATAAACATGAAATTCTATTTTTTATGTTACATTAGAGATAATTATATTTTTATATCTCATAGAATTTAATTTTGATGTATTTTGTATCATTAGTATCACATTGGAGAAAATTTTGTTATTTCTTATAAAGTAAGATCACAATGCTTTCGCATATTTAATTTGTGACATTATTAAGATATTGTCGCGCCCCATTTTTCGAAAATAAATAATAAATGAGTGTTAGATGTTTGGAAAAAAGAAAAGGAAGTGTTAAATGTGGTTGTGTTTTATTTTATTGGAAAAAAAAGAAGCGTGTAAATTTTTGTAAAAATAATTTTTAGAAAATGTGCTTTGTAAAAGATAATTCAATAAAATGTGACAAACAAATACTTTATTTTGAAAACAAAAGAAAAAAAGGCCTAAAATGGGACTTTGAAAATGCGACGGTTTTTGGGCCCGAAAATAGAGTCCAAAAAGGGTTTTTTAGTGAAAAAGGAGTCGCCACTTGGTATTGAGTTTTGGTGTACCAAGTCACCCGAAAATATTTTATAAAAGGTAAGAAAATTAATAATGATTTTTTAAGGAAATGATTTTTGGAAAAAATATAGGAAAAACAAGAAAACCCTTTTAGACGACTCCAGGTCTTTGAAAAACAAGAGAAAAAGGTTCGGGAGTCACAGTTGAAGAAAGGGAAGGCAAAGGCTCGCGCCTAAGGCACCCTTTCAACCTAGCCGAAACTAGTTGCGAGGTTTAGTCTAAATTTTCCTAATATAACCCTAAGATTTTATCACATTTGGATGCAACTATATGAATGCAAATCTAGTCCTAAAAATGAGTATCGTTAAAGGGACAAATGTTCCATTGAGGTTTGGTCGGGATATTCGCATTAATTGCGAAACCCGAGTCTAGACCTCGACGGAGTCACGAGTGTAGATGCAAAATGGAATGCAAAAGAAAAGAAAAATAATAGTATAGATAGTAAGTGAACAAAGAAAATGGGGATGCAACATAACGGGTGCGGGGGACTAATAGACTCGTGACTATCTGTTTCTACTCACGGAGGGGGGAACGACATGTACGCCATCGCTTCCCACGTGAGTAGATGACTATTTCTTAGTCGAAATCACGCAAATGACCTAAAATTCTATGTGTAGTGGAATCTAAATGTTATGCACCAAATAGATGTTAAAATAAGTAATAAGTTATAAAGTATATATAAAAAACTCATAGAAAATGGGAAAGCCTAAAAAGATAAAATGTGTGTGAAATGGCATAGAGTGAACACGAAAAATGATCCTAATGCTAAAATGACCTAAAGGCTTAGCATTGGACTAGCCTATTTTCTAAAAAGTTCTCCGCTAGCGTTGGACTAGCGAAGAAAACGAAATTAACCACAACTAGCTTTGGACTAGTGTGGCGACGATACACATATATAATTAAAGCAAGTAAATAAATAAAGCATGTATTAAAGCAATAAATCACATAAAAGCAAATAATAACAAGTAGGAGCACATAACACATAGGCATGGTATTCTAGATGCAAGTTCCTAGGAAAAGCGAATAAAACACACAAGCACATAACACACATAGCACACAAAGCCCTAACTATTACACCGGAGAAGCCTAATTACAATCTAAAAATAAAAAGGTAACCTATCTAGCCTATCTATTACATTTTCTATCTAAATACATAAAATTTTTGTTAAATGGATAACACATAAACTATCTATTACATTAACTATCTAAATACAAAATTTTGCTAAATAGAATATTACCTATCTATTACATTTCTTTGAATAATCAAAATTAAATTCGAATAAATAATATGACATAAATAAATAAACACTCTCACATGGATAAAAAGTATAAGCACAAAAACACGTAGAAAGACACATAGGAGCACGTAGGAGCACATAAAAGAAATATTGGAAGGGTAATCGAGGTACCTCTCATTCGTAAACCCGGTATAAATTGCTACTAAAATGAACAAACACGTCAAAATTACCACTATTTAATAAGTCAATCACTAATTTGAATAATTTTCTACCTATCACTATGAACTCACTACGATAATTCAAACAATCATAGCAATAATGAACAAAATAAGAGGAAGAAAATAATGATAATAATAATTAATTATTTAGGAAGAAAAATGAAAATTGTTTAAGTCAAAAAATAAATAAGCAAATAGATAAATAAAGCAAAACAACAAAAATAAAATAAAAATAAAATAAATAATAATAATAATAATAATAGAAGATAAAACATAATAATACATACATTGAAATTTTAACACCTCAAATAAGAATTATTAAAATAACTAAAAGGAAAATAGAGAAACTAATTTGAACATTAATTAGACTAACAAGACCCAATTTTAGAACATTAATTATAAGTTTGATAAAAATAAATAAAGAAAATGTAAAAAGAAATAATTTAAAGCTTTGAGGACTTAACTAATTTTAATTAACACTTTTTTAGCAAAAATAAAATATTATAAGATTTGGATTAAAGTGGAAATTTAAGCAATATTCTAAAGTGAAAAATGTAATTTGCAACAAGTAAAAAGGTAAAATTATAATTTTTAAACCTTACTTACGGTAATGACATAGTTTACAACGAATTTAAAGGCCAAAATATAATTTTCAGCAAGTATAATGCCCAAAAATAAAAAATTCCAGCAATACTTAAGTCCAAGAATATAATTTCAGCAAAGTCATTAAACAATACCTAATTTACAGCAATGTCTAGGGTCAAATTATAATTTTTAGCTATATAAAAGGGCCAAAATAAAAATTCCAGCAACTACAAGTATAAAAATACAAATTCCAGCAACAAATAAAGGCTAAAATATAATTCTAACAATTAATGGAGGTCTTAAAACAAATTCCAGCAACATAAAGGACCAAAATATAAATTCCAGCAACAATAAGGGGCCAAAAATAAAATTCCAGCAAGTTTGGGGACAAAAATGCAAAAATTCCAGCAATGTGAGGGACCAAATTGCAAATTCCAGCCACATTCAAGGACTAAAACAGAATTCCAGCGACATTTAAAGCCTAAAATACAATAACAGCAAGCTTGGGAGGTAAAATTGCAATTTTCATAAATATCAGAGGGTAAAATTGCAATTCCAGAAAAATTATAGGGGTCAAAATGTAATTACCGAAAAATATAGGGTCAAAAATGGAAATTAAAAAACGTAGGGGCCAAAATTATAATTATATAAAAGTCGGGGGACCTAAATGCAATTAATTAGGACCTAATTGAAAAGAAAATTAAATTATGGGGGTCAATCTACAATAAACAGAAACTTAAATGCACAAATCAAAAACATTTCAGGGCCACAGTAGCATTAATGAAAGTATAAGGACTATAAAATAAATACCTTATTATTAATTAAAAATAAATTAAAAAACTAACTAATCAAAACGACGTAGTTTTGAGTGAAACTACGTCAAAACGACGTAGTTTCACTAAAACTTTTTTTTTTTTTTCGACTGACTTAGTGTTTTTTTTTTCTTCCAGAAGTTTTCCCCATATTTCCTTTTTCTTTTTCCTTTTCTTTCTTCCTTTTCTTTCTTTTCTCTCTTTTCTTTCTCTTCCTTCTTTCTTTCTTTCTTTTCTTTCTTTCTTCTTCTTCTTTCCTTTTCTTTCTTTTTCCTCCCCTGATTCTCCTCTGCTTTTCCCTCTCTGTTCTCTCCGTCCGATCCTCTCTCTCTCACAGGTCTCTCTCTCCCGTCTCTCTCCTCGCCGGAAGCTCTATCTCTCGGTTCCCCCTCTTCTTCTCTTGCTCACTCGGTCTCTGCTCCCAGGAGAACCGAATTAATCCCCCCCAAAATTCCAGAACCAGTTTCTTATCAATTCTCCCTAAATATCAGAAATTGAAACTCTAATTTCTCAATTGAACTTTATTATTATCATTATGTATATATTTGGGCAATGAAATCTAAATACAAAGTATGATTACAGGAAATGAAAGAGGAGGGTACAAAGTGCTACCTGTTTGGGGAGGAAAGGAATTGATGCCGGCGATTTTTGGGTGGCGGAGGGTCGCGACAAAGCCGCGAGTTTGCTGGTGGAAGTGGTTCCTTGGCGACTGATCTGATGGTGGTGTCGTGGTGGTGATGGAGTTGTGAGCTGCTGGTTTTGTTGTGGTTGTTGCTGTTTTTCCCTTTTTTTTTTTTTTTTTTTTTGCAGGGGTGTGTATGCCTGTGTGATGTGTTCTGTGTGATGTGTGTGCCTGCGAGGTGTGTTGTGTGTCTGCGAGGTGTGTTGTGTGTGCTTATGTGTGTGCCTGTGAGGTGTGTTGTGTGGTGAACTGAAGCTGAGGGGGGCGAGAGTGAGTGTGTGCAAAATGGTGAAGGGAATTGGGAGTGCAGTAGTGATGTCTGTGGTTGTGCCTGTGTGTGATGCGTGTGTTTGCAAGGTCTGTGTTTGTGGTGCTTGTGTGTGATGGCAGGTGCGGGTGGAGAGGTGAGTGAAATGCAGGTGTGTTGTTTCTGTGATTTTGAACTGGTGAGTTGAGAAGGAGAGAGGTGAGTTGTGTGCAATGGAGTGTGTGTTGTGAGGCCAAGAGAAGTGAGCTGTGCGTGTCTGTGGTGTGTGCAGGTGAGCCGAGAGGGGGAGGAGGTTTGTGTATCTGTGTGTTATGCGTTGTGCTGTGAACTGAGTGTGCTTTGTGTGTGAGTTTTTGTGTTGCAGAGAGGGAGTGAGAAGAACGGTGAGTGTGTGTGGTGCTTTTGGTGGTGTGCCTGTGTGTGTGTCTGGTGATTGTTTGTGTAGGTGTTTGAATGCAGGGGAGATGAGGGAGTGAAGGAGCCGAGAGGGAGTGAATGGAAGAGAGTGAACTGATAGAGTTTGTGAGTGAAGAGGAAGAGAAAGAGGGGATGGTGAGTCAAAAACAAAATCCCCCAAAATCTGGTAGGTTAAGTGCAAATTGGGGGGTGATGATGAGAAGAGGGATGGCCTGGGATGGAGTTTGCAGAACCTCTGCAGAAGCAACAGCAGCAGCAACGCTGCTGCTGATCCATTCAGTTTTTTTTTTTTTTTTAAGCAGAAAATAGAAAATAAAGAAAATGAAAATAAAAATAAAATAAAATAAAATAAAATAAGACTACTTGAATTTTTTTTTTATAAATAAAAATAAAAGAAAAGTGCAATACAATATTATAAGAAGGAAAAGATAAAATTTAGTGTAACAAATTAAAGGTTAGTTCAACATTAGAAAAATACAACTTAAAATAAATACTAAATGGTCTTAACAAAATATATATATATATATATTTTTTTTTTTACACAAAATTTATAAAATGCTCATAGACAAAATTCTCATAAAGAAAATCTTAAATAAAAAGTGCATTGGAAAACATGACCTAAATATGGCAAAAGTTATAAAATTTATGAAAATTAATAAATGACATCACAAAAATCTTACACGACATACATTATCACATACAGCCATATAGTATAATTTTCACTCAAAAATTTTAAGATTAACGCATCCTTGGGAAACGTGCCAAAAAAATAAATAAATGAATAAATACGAAATGACCTCTAAAAATTATGAGATTTTTACAGAAAATTTATGAGTATTCAAAATGCATATATAAAATTTTTCACTTGAAAATTCTCATAAAAATAGCGCATTGGAAAACGTGCCGTTGAATTAAAAAATACTAAAATTTTAAATAAATGATGAATGACTCCTAAAAATCATTAAAATCATAAATAATAATAAAAATAGTAAAATCATGTATTTAGGAAATAAAATAAAATAAACTAATATTTACATAGTGAAATTACCATTTTGCCCCTAATACGACGAATTAGATATAATACGCGAAAATTGTACTCGACCCCCCGAAAAATGAAAAATACCTCCTAAAATAAAGTAACACACATATTTTTACCAAAGGTGTGTCAAAATTTAGTGTCTATAGATATATTTTATATATGTCATATGGATATGTTACATGGTAGGATATGATTAAAGACATTTATAACTCCACGTCTATAAAGATTAAATTACACAATTAAAGTTATTTTTATAGATAATATAAAATATATCCCAGTGTAAAAGTAAATTTCCTGAATTGATTGAACTATTGCACTAAAGTGGTCTGTTCATATAATTTATAAAATTTTAAACTTTAATGGTAAAGGATATCTCTAATGAAGTACAAAATTCTTCTACCAAAAGATGTTAATTTCGTTTAAGATCTAGAGATGACACATGAGACATATGATTGGGAAGTGATTGGGAAGTGACTTATCTAAGCAGTCTATCCACTCAAAGGTGGTAGATTTATGAAGATAAGAATATATTCTTAGATTATTTCACGTGGAGAATTTGAAATTGTATGTTACGTATTCTACTAAAAGGTGTTTTATAATGATGTATCTAACTTCTCAACTGTGATTTTTTATGACTTTTTATTATTACCCTATGGTTTGCTAATATATTGCATTGTATTTGATCTATTATTGTTTATGGCTTTTTTCATTATTACCCCATGATTTGCTAACATATTGCGTTGTTTTTTATCTATTCAGTCCCCTTTTCTATAAACAATAACATGGTGTAGACACCAAATTTTGACACACCATTTATTTTTCGAATATTGGGGGCATGTTTATATTTTTTGGGTCAAATTCTAATTTTTCAATAATCTCGGGGGGCAAAATAGTAATTTTTATCTGTAAATATTTTTCCATTAAGCTTTGGGGGTTTTAAGTTCATATTTTTACTTTCATATGAATTTGTTAATTTTGTGATTTTTTCGAATTTAATTGGTATTCTTTTTATATTTTTACCAGCACAAGGGCAAAATGATAATTTCACCTCGCGAACACTATTTCAGCTCATTTTAGGTTCAAAATTTATTTTTCTAATTCTTTAAGCATGTTTCCAAATTTTCTTGATTTTTTCGGAGACGATTGTTATTTCTTCTGTAAATACTGCATTTAAGGGCAAAATTGTTATTTTACCGTTTAAATTCACTTTTCATCAATTTTTGAGTCATAAATGCATTTCTTAGGGTTTTAAGCTTATTTTTAATTTTTGATAATTTTTTGAGCTCAATAGCTATTTTCTGTGAATTTTCATTGTCCAAGGGCAAAATCGTTATTTTACAATTTAAATTCATTTTTCATCAATTGTTTAGTCATAAATGCATTTCTTAGGTTTTTAAGCTTATTTTTAATTTTTGGTAATTTTTTGAGGTCAATAGCTATTTTTCTGTGAATTTTTATTGTCTAGGGGTGAAATCATTATTTTACAATTTAAATTTATTTTTCGTTAATTTTTGAGTCAAAAATGCATTTCCTAGGGTTTTAAACTTATTTTTAATTTTTGATAATTTTTCGGGGCCGATAGCTATTTTCTGTGTATTTTCGTTGTCTAGGGGCAAAATCGTCATTTCACATCCCGAGTGCGTTTTTGATCAGTTTTAAGCTCTAACCTTTAATTTGAAATCTATTTTCAATGTTTTGGCAAATTTTGAAATTTACTGTCATTTCTTTGTGTTAATTTTTAATTTTTTGAGTTAAAAATATTTTTCTTAAATAAAATTAGAATTTTTATTACCGGTGGCATTTTTGTTATTTTGTAGTATTATTGGTGACCAAGACAACTTGTTCTATAAATACCCCTCCTTAAATCAGAAAAAGGGACACAAAAAAAAAGAGAAAAAATTGAAAACCCTAAAATACATTTACTTTTTATTCCCTAAAGATCAAAACACACAATTATCACAAAAAAAAAAAAAAACACACTCAAACAAACGTTTCCTTATTTGTTCCATTTATTGTTCATCTTCATCTAAAGGATCATCACTGTTCATCAAATTCTCTACAATTTTCCAAAAGGTGATTTCTTATCTCTTTTCTCTTTGTTTTGATCTATTTTCTTGCATTGTGTAAGTTTGATTTTGTTATGTCTTAATTGCTTGAAATTTAATTCAATTTTGTTGTTGTTTTTTTTACTTCTTCAATTTCTCTGGGTTTCTCTCGTTTAATTCTGTTATGTTTTTACTTGTTTGAAATTTGGTTGAATTTTGTGGTTGTTGTTTTTCTTCTTCAATTGTTCTAAGTTTCTCTCCTTCCACCGTCTCTTCTCTCTCCCTCTCTGCTACTCCATCAAGAACCACCGTTCCTCCCTACAACCACCACCTACCTCTCTGCAACCACCAATCCGTCACCGGAACCACCAACAACCACCGGGGTTACAATCTGCCCACCTGCAATCTTCTTCACCACCGTAGCTCCTGAATTCACCACAGCCTCCAATCAGCTGCAACAACTGCTTCACCCCCATTTCAGTCATCAACAACCTTAATCACACAGAAACCGCCAGTAATCCACCTTGCAAAAACCACCTGCAGCTCAAATTCCACTCCAGTCTCCTACCTCCCCAACCTTCCTGAACCACACTCAGCGCCATCAGTCCCAACCTCAACCACATTTCCACCATCACAGACCAACCCTACTCCCAGTCACAATCACGCCCAAAAATTGTTCTTCAACCATCACGCCACAGCCATCTCCAGTCATCGCCCAAAACCTACAACCACAGCCAATGCAATTCCACTAGCAGGCCATATCATTGTCTCATCAGGACCACCATACTCCACCAGGACCACCACGAAGCCCCATCAGCTAGCCCCAAATTCCCTTTGCTATTTCAAGTATCACTTGCAATTAGAAGAAAAAACAATCAAAGACATCACCCTCAACATTCGTCCGCCTTCACCTTTTGCCATTTCTCACGATTTCATCCCAACCCCCAACATTGGTTAGCCATTAGTCTCACCTAATTAGCCCCAATTTCAGTTCCCCAAGCTTCATCACCAACCCCTGCAAAATAGTCCCAGTTACCTCTGCTCACCAAAACCACGCCACCTTGTTACCACACATCAACCATACGCCTACACACATTCTCAATTCGCTAATCATAAACTACAAAGCCTCCCCCGTTCCCATTGCCACTAACCCAACCATCGTCCATCACAGAAACACCAACCATAGCCCAATTCGTCTTCTCCTTCCACCAGTAGCCCCAGTTGCCATCATCAAAATAGCCCCAACACACACACGCCAGCAAACCGCCACCACCTGCATGTCACATAGCCAACACCCTGCGCAACAACTAGTCAGTCTCTTGCGAATCCACCACCACCGTCTTCAAATCAGTCCCAATTCGCCAAGCTCGCTCCGTCATCGTCTTCACCAGATCAGTCCCAAATTCCCTATCACATACCCTCATTCATCCCCTTCATCGAGCACCATCAATATAGATCCTCTACTCGTCACCGTGTCACCTCCATCTCGTCACTACTACAGCCAATTATCATCCATCGCCGCCGTTCCATCCCCACGGCCAAATCAAACCTCAACACCACACAGAACAGAGATAGACCAAAGAGCAAGAGAGTGAGAAGAGAACCAAGAGAGCGAGAAATAGAGAGATAGGCAGAGAGGAAGAAAGAAAGATGGAGAATCAAAGAGAGCCAGAAAAGAGATATGGGAAAATACAGAGAAATAGAGAAAGGGCAATTTGGAGTAAATAGAGAGATGCGAGAAATTTGGAAAAAAAATAGAGAGAAAAGGAACAAGCACAACAAAGGGGAAGAGAAAACATAAGAGAAAAGAGAGATGCGAGAGTGAGATAGAGAACTAGGGAAGTGAGGCAGAGAGAGGCGAGAGACAGAGGGAGCAGCCGGAGAAGATCATAGAAACAGAATAGGGGGATAGAAGACAGAAGAAAAATGAGCAGAAAGAGAGAGAACTAGGACGAAGAAAAATAAAGCAGAAGCAGAAAGAACGAGAGAAAAAGAAAAATCTGGAGAGAAAAAGAAAAAGCAGAAAAGGGGGAAGAAAGAAAAGAATAAAAAAATAAAGAAAAACAAAGGAGAAAGATAAGTGTTTTAAGTGGTGTTTTATTGCTTGCTTATATATATATATATATATATGTATGTATGTATGTATGTATGTATTTTGAGTTCTTTTGATAGTTCTTAATTTAATTTGTAGGCTAAAACTAAGTGGGTTTTAAGTGGTGTCTTATTTCCTTTGTTGGTTTGTCTTAACTTTAGTTCGATTAATGTGTTGATTGGTGTCTAGCTTAGTTAAATTTGAATTTTTGATTGGCTAATTAATTTGATTAATTAAATTAACTTAGATTAATTGATTTGGTTTTATTTTAGTTGGAATTTTCATGTCTTGCTACTTTCCCGTAATGTAATATTTGTGTTGTTGTCCTTGCTTTATTAAGTATTATCAATTAGTTCCCAATTCTTTTTATCCCATGCAATCAAGTCCCAAATTTTTACACATTTACCCCGTTTTCTAAAATTACTGTTTTACCCCCCAATTTAGTTTAATTTCCAATTGTGCTCCTTAAATGGTTGGAATTTTCAAGTTTGGCCCTAAGCCTCTTAAGTTCATGTTGTTGTTTTTTTAGTCCCCTTAGCTTCATGGGATTTACATGTTTACCCCAATTTGTTAGAATTTACTTTCCGCGTTTTATTTATTTATATCATAATACATTGATATGTGTGTTCATTTTCTTAAGTATTAGTACCGAGTCTTCAAAGAGGTATCCCTATTTCTTATTAATTTCTCTTTTATGTGCTTCAATGTGCTCCTACGTGATTTTTATGCATTTTCTTCAATGATTTTTCTCATTTTCATCTACTTTTACATATTTGTTTACCTTACGCTATTTAGTTTGTAATTTTATTATTTGACAAAAAATGTGATAGAATAGATCACAATTTTTTATTATTTTGGCATATTTTTGTATTTAGTTAGTCAATGTAATAGTTAGATTATTTTTCTCATGATTTTGCAAAATTTTTGTATATTTAGATAGCAAGTGTAATAGATAAAGCATTTTTAATTTTCTCCCTTTTTAATTGTAAATTAAGCCCCTTCGGTGTAATAGTTAGGGCTTATATGCTTTTGTGTGCTTGTGTGTTTATATATTTTACCGCTTTCAATTAGGATTTTTGCATTTAGAAAAGTATGATTACGTGTTATGTGCTTTTATATGCTCTTACGTGTCTTTATGTATTTATTTGTTTTCGATTCATGTTTTTATTACTTTGATTCATGCTTTATCAGTTTTATTGTTCCGTCACCACACTAGTCCAAGGCTAGTTGTGGCTTTATTCCTTCCCCGCTAGTCCAACGCTAGTGGGAATCTCTAGAAAGGGCTAGTCCAATGCTAGACCCTTAGGGCATTTTAGTGTTAGGTGCACTCGTGTGTATTTTACATCCCACTTCACACATTTTAGTTTGCGTTCTATTTTGCATGATTTTTATTATTATTACTATTATTTATTTACTATGATGCATCTTCAAATGCATGACATCTAGGTTGCATTTCACTTAGAATTTAAGTTATTTTGTGTGATCCGACTAGAAATAGTCGCCTACTCACGTGGGAAGCGGTGGCATACATGCCATTCCCTCCTCTGTGAGTAGAAACATTCAGTCATGAGTTATTAGTCCCCCGTACCCGTCATGTTGCATACCCACTTTCTTTTTTTACTTATTATCTATATTATTATTTTCTTTTCTTTTTGTATTTCATTTTTGCATTCACACTCGTGATTCCCTCGAGACCTCGACTCGGATTTCGCAATTAATGCGATAATCCCCACCAAGGCTCAACGGAACATTCCGACCCTCTCGATACTCACTTTTAGACCTAAGATTTGCATTCATATAGATACATCTGAACGTGATAGAATTTAGGGTTAATTTAGAAAAATTTGATTAAACCTCGCAACTAGCCTCGGCCAGGTAGAAATGGTGCCTTAGGCATGAGCCTTTGCCTTCCCTTTCTTCAAATGTGACTCCCGAATCTTTTTCTCTCATTTTTTCGTAGACCGGAATCGAAAAAGGGTTTTTAAATATGTTTTCTAAAAATTTTATTTTTGTCTTGTTAAATAATTTTTCGGGTGACTTGGTACACCCTAACTCAATATCAAGTGACGACTTCGTTTTTTTAAATAAAACCCTTTTTCAAAAGTAGTTGGCCAAAATTGTCTTACTTTTAGTCCCGGCCTTATTTTCTTTTAAAATACCATTTTTTTTCTAAAATACACTTTTTCACTAAAAAACTCAAATTTTTTTACATATGCACAGTTTTTTCAAAATTCTATCTTTTCGAAAAGGGTCACCGAATTGGACTGTCTTTTCGGAACGCGACACTCATGACCCCACCGTGTGTCATTTTGGGGCGCGACACATGGTCATTATTGAAGTGTTGACTAGTTTAATTTTAAGAAGTGGAAGCAATATGTGGAATTAGCTATTGAGATGGCAAATGTGGATTTGGCTATGACCATAACAAAGCCAGCTGAGCTTACTAATGTCAGCATTGATGCGCAAAAATAAGCACATGCAGCTTGGCAAAAGGCGAATCATATGTGTTAAGTCATAATGAAGAGGTCGACTCCTGAACACCTACTAAGTGGTCTTCTAAGTGCTACTGAGGCTAACGAGTTCTTGACCACTATGTCCCAAAGGTATAAAGTCTCATCAAATCCTGAAATAGGGACATTGCTAAGGGAGCTTTATTTAATAAGGTATGATGGGGTAGGATGCGTTAGGGAATACATTATTGAGATGGTTCAATATCAGACTAAGTTGGAGGCCTTTAATATTTCTCTTCCTGACATCTGTATTGTACATCAAGCATTGAATACCCTCGCAGTTGATTTTGGTTTACTTGTAACCGCATACAATTCTCATGATGAGGCATAGGGTATCATTGACTTGATCACAAAGTGTATTGTTGAAGAATAGAAATTGAAGAATGAAAAACTACAAGATGGTGTGGTTATGTTCAAGTCTAACAAAAAGGGAAAGGGTAAGAAATCTAAATTTTCTACACTTGTGATGGTTCAAAATAGTAACTCTAGTCAATCAAATGCTGTGGGTGTCAACAAACCTACTTTTAAGGAAGGGAGGTGTCATTTCTATAAGAAAAAATATCATCTTAAAGTGAACTGCCTCAAATATGATACTTGGCTTGAGAAACATGATAATAAAGGTAAACCTTTGGCTCTTGTTTTATATGAATCTAATTTAGCTATGGCCCCTTTGGATCTTGGTGGGTTGATTGTGGGGACAATTTATCATATTGCATTCACTATGCAAGAATTCATAAGTAGGAGGAAGCCAAATAAAGAAGAGAGCAAACTTTTGGTTGGCAACAACATGAAAGTGGATGTAGAATTCACATGAATAGTTTACATTTAGATTCTAGTTTTGAACTAGCTTAAAGAAATATTTTATATATACTACCTTTTTAGATGAAATTTAATTTTAGTTTCTGTTTTGTACAAAGAATGTTACATTATTGATATTAAAAATATATTTCCTTAATTTTTTTTTATCAAATGTTGTTGCCCAATGTGTTTTGTCATATGGATTATATAGAATGTGTTCAACTTTAAATGAATTATTCCATGCATATAATTTTAAACAAGTTATTGCCAAAAGACCCCTAACTAAGGAACATGTTGTGGTATAAAATATTGGGTCACATTTTTAGGGAAAAAGTAGAAAGGTTGACAAAAGATAACATTCTTCCAACTTTTGACTTTAATGACCTAGAAATATGCGTTGACTATTGTAGGAAAAAATGATCAAGATTAAGAAAAAAGATTCAGTTCATAGTGATGATCGTTCGCTAATTATTTATACAAATATATGTGGCCCCTATTCAGCCACTATATGTAATAATAAATATTTTATTACATTTATTGATGATTTTTCTCAATATGGATATATGCTCTTAATTAAGGAAAAGTCTGAAGCTCTTGATGAATTCAAGATCTTCAAGACTGAAGTTGAGAAAGAGTTGGAAAAAACTATCAAGATTGGAAGATCTAACTGAGGAGGTGAATATTATGGCAAACATGGAGTTGCAAGACAAGTTAAAAGTCCACTTGCAAAATACTCGGTAGACAGTGGCATCATTGCTCAATTTACCACATCAAGTAGTCTTGAATAAAATGGTGTTTTTGAAAGGCAAAATAGGACACTTAAAGATATGATGAGAAATTTGCAGAATAGGGTTAATTTTCCTAGCTATCTTTGGGGTAAGCCTATTAAAATAGCTTTAAATATCCTCTATAGAATAACTAAAAAGTATGTTGCTAAGCCTCATTTTGAGATGTAGGCTAGACGTGAACCTAGTCTCAATCACGGGGATATCCTTCAAAGATATGTCTTTATAACCCTTATGCAAGTAAGAAGCAGAATATCTCCTTTTTTTTTTTATCCCAATGTGTTGCATGGTATATACATTGTTCATTGCTAGTTTTATCGAGCATCTCCTATATATGAGATCATCTACTGGAAAAACTAAAACGGGGCAATGAATTTAGACAGTAAATTTTATCCCAATAAAGGGAAAAACCAAAGAAGTATTGTCATTTTTTTTCATTTTTTTCAATGTCTGGTGTTAACAGGTGTTCAAGATCCAAGCAGCTTCTTCCATCTCACATATTCTAGAATGAGAAACAAGAGTACAATACGACCGACTATAACATCACCAACAAATGGCTAGAAGATCCCATCGATGTTGTAGAGTGTACAATAAATATTACCAAATATACTAGCAACTAGAGTCTCTAAAGCAATGGTAAATGAGGCAATGGTGAATGTCAATTGCAATTGAATAAGTTTATTTCGCTGGTTGTCAAGTTGGATCTTGACATCCTCTGTATCATCAATGTATTCCCAAATCGATAATATCTTGTTATGAATGCCATCCAGCTGTAGAAGTAAGCCTCGAGCAACGTTTCCAAATCCTCCACATCATGATCGTTTGCATAGTTGATAGTCAAACTCCCACTTGTCGTAGAATTAAGTCTCAGAAGATGAGAAGTAGCAAGTACACTATTATTTGAGATTGTAGCTCCCAATAGAGCCTCAAATTGCAGATTCTGAATCCACTTCCTAGTTGAGTATAATGGGGCCATATCTCCATTGTCATCTAAAAGATGTTCAATTTTGTCTCTCACTTCTTGTACACGCGCAAGCAATCGGGTAAGATTGCTTTTTAGACTCCGAACGTGCTCAAGATTTTTTGTGCTAAAGCTCGTGGCAAGTTCATCTAGAATAAGGTCAGCATCTCTCTCAAGCTCTGCTACTGGAGTCCAAAAATGTACAAACCACTTGTAATGCAATCTCCAAAACCTAGAACTCAAATGGAAGCTCTGTTTGCATACCTTCAATAGCTTCCGGTACACTCAACCATTGTCCAGATGTTAGAAATTACATCTCATCATCTTGTGCAACTATTTGGTTAGTTCCATCATTCTTGAAATCAGTTTTGTGAGGAAGTTGCCGCCTCAGCTGATCCACAAATGGAAGAACCTCCTGCCATAGAGGATCTAGAAACAACATCTCTTCAGCTATAATTATAGCTCATATAAACTCTAAATTTATTACCACAACCTTTTTCCTAGTAAGAATATTGGAGGAATGAGAGAAGACAAGGCTAAGAATTTAGAGACCGTGAGCAAGAATTGAAATGCGCTTAATAATAAAGCTTTTATCGCATTCAATCAACTCCAACTGCCCATTCCGATCAAACCTCATCCACAACCTAGCCACTTCTCTTGCCTTCTTCCTTACATGTACCTTATTACACCACATTCCTCCCCACCGCTGGAATCACTGAATCATCATTATTATAATTATTAAAATCATTCTTACCGTAACTATTAGCAACAACATTAGGCAGCGCAGCCATAACAGCTACGGTGGATCTGGTGGAATCCTTAATCTTGAAAACAGGTGGAGGTGGAACAGGCGAAGGCTTTTTTTCCTCTGCCTACAAAATGATTGCTCCTTCCCCATTTGTTTTAATTCACTGTCTCTTATATGCACATATATTATCGACTATGTGTATACAACTGTATGTATAGATTTATGTAGGTATATATAAAAGAAAAGTCATAACTTAGAGATTGAAGGAGGAGGAGGAGGAGGAAGAGAAGCTTCTTCTCATTCTTCATAGTCATCTGCTTCCCCTTTTAGTAACTCCATCTACATACTGAAAAGTCTCCTCCGGTTGGCCGGTGGTGACATTGGAGTATATCTGCACTTTTAAATAAAGGTTATACTATATCTACTTGTCATTATTTTATTAAATATCCTAAGCATTCCAAAGGCCATATAGATTTTATTATTAAGATGGAGGTGCTGATGCGTTCAACAGAAGAAATGATGGTCCAAGACTCTCGAATTCCAAGTATGCAACCCAATTTTCTTGACCCCTTCGTAATTTGTCGAAGACCCCAAGAACAACTTGGATTGTTTTGCTTCAAATTCAACTAGATTCGTTGAACTCCTCCCTTTGAAAAACGATCCTAGATTGCTAATCAACAACATGGTGTAGACACCTAGTCGACAATCCTATTGGACAGATTCAAACCCTCAAAGATGAACTCTAGGCGAGATTTTCTTGAATATTCAACAAACGCCTTACTCCATCCAATCGTTTCACGATACTCTAATCTTTTACCTCTTTAGTGAATGTTAAGTTGGTCGTTTTTGTTATGCCCTAGGCTCTTGAACTACTCAAAATAGTATAGGTGAACGATTAAACCCGTTGAAACTTGAATGATACGTTTGGAGCTATCTGGAACGTATCAAACTCCAACTTTTCAAAACGATTCGTCCTCGAATCGTCGCCCATGATGTGTAAAGAATGGATACAGCTCAAGCGCAAATCTACAAATTTTATAAGAACAACAAGAATCTTTTTTTTTTCCACTTAAACTTTGGCTTTTCTTATAGAATCTCACAAATTTGTCTTTTTCCACTCAAAAAATTTTCCCCATTAGAAACTCTCTTTTTTTTTTTTCAACAACAAAAACAACTCACAAAATACAAAACTCAACTCTAAAAAAACAAACAGAACAAAACTGAAAAATTTCTAGAAAATTTTAGATGAACAGTGTCTACCGTGAACAATAAACCCTAGGCGTGAACAGTAATACCGAGTGAATAGTGACGCTACAGTACGTAAACAGTGATGCTGCAGTATGTGAACAGTATGATTTTTTTTTTTTTACAATTAAACCAAAAAAGAATACAACTTTGATTCAAGAAAAATTAGATCTTGAACCAAGAACCACAAAACAAAAATTGAAAACATATATCCGAGTGGAATGACAACAAAAAACAAAGGATATATCCAAATGAGTTGACACAAAATCTAATTTCTTTCAAGATCTCAAAAGTTCTGATACCAATTGATGCGTTCAACAGAAGAGATGACGGTCCAAAACTCTCGAATTCCAAGTATGCAACTCAATCTTCTTGACCCCTTCGTAACTTGTCGAAGACCCCAAGAATAACTCGGATTGTTTTGCTTCAAATTCAACTAGATTCGTAGAACTCCCCCTTTAAGAAATGATCCTAGACCCCTAACCAACAACGTGATGTAGACACCTGGTCGACAATCCTATTAGATAGATTCAAACCTTCAAAGATGAACCCTAGACGAGATTTTCTTGAACACTCAACAAACGCCTTGCCAAGCAATCAAGAGTAGTTCTTTAGCCAAAAAAACTAAGAAAGCTCAATTTGCACTCGTGCACAATTGAAGAGAAAAACTCAATATTATTGATTAATGTTGTTCAAAATTCGGATGAATAGTAACACCCTTATAAAGAGACGCATAACATCAAGATATAAACTAAATATGGAAATTAACTTAACCCTAATTGTACCGTAACACAAACTAACAACTAAAGGTACAACTTAATTAATAAAAATAGTATAAAAGAACAACTTGGGCTATTAAACTAATGAACTAAACCCATGAAACTCATAACCTCAAGTGGCAAACAGACTCTTTAATCAAATCCAAGTCCAAAAGTGGCGTATTACTCTCTTGAGCTAAATTGCACAGATTGAGCTTCTTTGGATTGCATAATTAGCTCCATTAATCATTCCTTGAAGACGTATTTGATCCACAAATATAAGTTCACAACTTAGCCCCAACAATTAGCATAAACGTTGCAATCTCCAAATCCAAGATGAACAACATAATTGTACAAGAACTTTGGCCAGCAACTTTTAGCTCGATCATGCAAATTCAACAATCTTTCAAGCCTCCAATGAGTTAAGTTGTCAATCCTTCTATCTTTAGCAAGCATGACTTCAGTAAGCGTTCAACAGATCCTATCATTCCCTCATTTCTCCCGAAAATTCGTCCTCGAATCGCCTACAACATAAAAATAGCAATTAGGATCCATATAAACTGAAGTAACAATGCTATTCTTACCTAGTGATTCCATCTTGAAGGCTCTATTGAGAAATTCAAGATCCTCATGGTAGGGGCTAAAGTCTTTAAAGATAAAGATATTGCTTTCCAAGTTCTGTACATAACAACTAAAGTCTTCACCATAATAACACAAATAAAGCAAAAATGCATCAATTAGCTTAAACTTTAAAGCATAATAAACAGCTTCATGCATGTCATCTTTATAAACCTTATTCAAGCTTAAATAGCAATTAAACATGACAGCACAAGAAGTCTCATCTAAATTCATCACAACACAAAAATTATAATTTATAGTAGATGAATCCTCAACAAAGTGGTGCATAAGATGACCATACAAAGGACTAGACTCATACATACTAATTGTACTGAAATGAAGTATGTCAAAATATTGAGACTTGCTATGCAAGAATGTATGATGAACTAAAACACTTGAACTAAATATAAGAGTATTAACGACGAAATCACCAATGGTAATCAATACTAAAGCATTGAAACCATAAAGTAAATCATGCAATAATGCTAAATGCAATGTATACTCACTCCTATGAGTATAATCTCTAAATACACGAAAACATAATAACACGTAAGGACAAAATAGAGACCAACTAGGAAAAGACAACAAATTTCAAAAATTAAATAAATAACATGACTCAAACTCAATCCTAGCAAAACGTGAAAAGGTAAGTTCCTCATGCAACGAAGGCTGTAAAACACAAACTAAAACAATTAGAACATGGTTTTGACACATAATCAAAGCTATAAAATAGAACGTAGGTGTATGCAAATATATTTTAACACAAACAATGTTCCATAAAGAACCGTATAAATTATAATAAACTAAGATGCATGATGCACAATTAGCCAATCGATCATCCAATACAAGACAATCATATAAAGTTATATTATAATGTAAACCACAAAAAAACATAAAGTTAGAAAACCTATTGATGCCATGCCACCAATCAAACACATAATCTAGCAACCAATTCTTAATAATGGCATGAGAACAAAAACTTATTCCAATGTATGCGTTAACCATCAAGTCATGTCTTTGTTCCTTTTGCAGTCATTGGTATGGGAATTGACAAGTAAAAAGAAATTGAAATTTAGCACTTTTTTGTGAGGTTATGGCTGTGGGTATTGCTCCTTGCAAGATATCACCAAAATTCTGCACAACGGAAACAAACACACTAGGGAAATATAAGTTAAGAGAGTTAGTGAATGAACAGAAAGGTTTTGGCCTCAAAATCAAAGCACTCCTTTCCTCACTTTTGCTATCTTCCACTCTCTTGTTTGCTTCTTTTATCTTAGAAGTTTTCAACTCAACTTGTTTCACATTGCACTCATTTTGTTTCTCCTCAATACTCACACTCTTTTCTTGCACACACTCTTCTTTTTCTTCATTATTCTCACTTGATAGTGTGCTCTTCCATTCCCTCTCTTGGCACTCGTTTGCAATTCTCTCTTGATCCTTAGTAGCCTTGAGTGATGACAGAGGTACTAGTATAAATTTTCGTTTATTCCATTTGAAAGAGACTCTATGATTCGACTCATCATACCTAGCTTGCTTATCCGATTGCCATGAATGTCTCAATACAAGATGACAAGTTTGGATGGGCACTATATCGCATAAAATCTTATCATGATACTCTCCAATGGTGAAATCCACCTCCACTTGTTCAGTAACCTCTAGTTCTCCGTGGTCAGTCAACCCTCGTAACTTGTATGGATTTGGATGTCTTGATATAGGCAATCTTAACTTCTCCACAAATAGAACACTAGACATGTTAGTGCAACTTCCAAGATTTATATACACACTACAAAGCTTGTTGCTCACAATGCATCTAGTGTAGAATTTGCATTCAAGTTGTATTTCCTTTATGAACTCCTTCATTGGCAACTTATCTTCATGAACTCCTTGAACCCTCTTTTGTTCATCAACACGAGCTTCATGTTTATCCATAATCCGCTTCACACATTCATCCACAGTAGCCATGTTGTGCTTGATTCTCTCTTCCTTTGTAGAACTAAGACATTGTACTCTAGAGGGTTTAGAATTCACACGTATCCTTCTCTTTGAAGCATAGAAGTATTGAGCTTCTTTTTCTATAGAAAATTTTGAAGCCTGTAAGAAAAAAAAAACGTTAGTAGTACAAGAAAAATGAAGAAAGATATCCTCACTCACTCCCTTTTGTGATTCACTCTTCACTCGTGTATTACACCAATGAAACTTGACTTTTACCCAATGATGAGCTCACAACTTAGCCTCTTACCACTCCTTGAGCTTACCTTGTATGCCTTTGGATAAGAAGCTGCTCAATTGAGCTTGACAAAAACTCCAATCAAGTATTCAAGACCTAAACACCTATCACTAGTTGTAACCTATCACAATTAAATAACTACCATAAAGATTACAACTTTGTAAACAAAGTAAAACACAAAATTAAAAACGCATCCGCACTTTTTGATGAAGGCCATGGCATGGCCTTGGTTAGAATCCTTTTTTTTTGTGCTATTTTCTTTACGCCTTACTTCATCCAATCGTTTCACGATGTTCCAATCTTTTGCCTCTTAAGTAGATGTTAAGTTGGTCATTTTTGTCATGCCCTAGGCTCTTGAACTCCTCAAAATAGCATAGACGAACGATCAAACCCGTTGAGGCTTGAATGATACGTTTGGAGCTACCAAGAACGTATTAGGTGCTAAAATTGTAGAATTACAAATAGCATAATTTTTAGAACATGATGTGGCTGATAAAAGTAATTCTAATACCACAAATGAGAACATGCAGATTACAACAGTTTTTGTTTTTTCAACCTATAGATTAGATTCTTGTGGAGTCTAAACCTATGATTGTTCCTATAAGAGGACAAGTACATTCTGTTCCTACTGAGGTCCCTCAACCACAAGATGCAGTTGAACAGGTTCTAATAAGAAGATCCATCTAGGGAGAGGAAACCCACTATCTTATCAGATTTTGTGGTATATTTGAGAAAGTGTGATCATGATATGGGTCATGTTGTTAAACTATTACAAAAGCTGTTTCTGGTCATCAATCTGACATATGGTGAGATGCAATGAGAGACGAGATGTAATCTATGAAGCACATTGATGTTTGAGAACTAGTTAAGTTGCATGAAGGTTACAAACCTATTAGATGCAAATGGGCTTGTAAAATAAAAAAGGAATCCAAAGAGAAAGTTAAGAAGTTTAAAGCCATATTAGTTGCCAAAGGTTATACTTAGAGAGAAGTGATCGATTTTAATAAGACTTTCTCTCCTGTGTCCTCTAAGGATGCAATTAGAGTACTTATGATGCTTGTAGCTCATTATAATTTAGAGTTACATCAAATAAACGTTAAAACCCCCTTTTTTAATGGAGACCTTGTTGAAGAGGTTTATATGGTGCATATTGAAGGATTCATAGATGATGGCAACGATCATTTTGTGTGTAGACTTAAAAGGTCTATTTATAGGATCAAACAAGCATCTAGACAATGGTACTTGAAATTTGATGAGGTAATTACATCTTTTGGATTTCTTAAATGAAGTGAACGAGTGCATATATCTCAAGGTAAGTGAGAGGAAATATATCTTCCTCATTCTTTATGTATATGATATTTTGCTTGCAAATAATGATCTAGGCATGTTGCATGAGGTTAAGTGGCTATTGTCTGGACAATTTAACATGAAAGAGAAGCATCTTTTATTCTAGGCATTGAAATCCATAGAGATAGGTTTGGAAACTTGTTCGGTCTCTCTCAAAAGGCATACATTGATCTCACATTAAAGAGATTTAATATCCATAATAGTAATCTAGGAACTATAGCAGTCCATGAGGGTGATAAATTGGGTTTACCATAGTGTCTTAAAAACGACATTGAGAGAGTGTCAATGAAGAATGTTTTTTTTTTTGCTCTAGTGTAGTAGGGAGCCTAATGTATTTACAGTGGGTCTCTTAGCAAGATATTTATCTAACCCTGGATAGGACCATTGGTTTGTTGTAAAGAAAGTTTTGAGATACTTACAGGGAACCCAAGACTATATGTTAACTTATAAGAAGATTGAAAATATTGGAACTTGTGGGATACATAGACTTTGGTTTTGTTGGCTGTAAAGATGATAAAAAAATCCACATTTGATTATGTTTTCACATTAGTTGGTGGTGCTTTTTTTTGGAAAAGTGTTAAGTATCATTGTTAGGTTCATTTACAATGCAGGGTGAGTTTGTACCATGTTATGGAGTAGCTACGTAGTGTGCATTGTTACACAATTTCACTGCTGTGATGACCATTGTCAATTTTGTATTGAGACCAATTCGAATATACTATGATAATTTTACTACATTGTTATTCAGTAAGAATAATAAAAATACCACAAGATCAAAGTATATAGAAATTAAATACTTGACCTTACAAAGTTGATAAAAAAGAGGTGACATAGAAATAGAGTATATAATAATTGAGTATGTGGCTGTTGATCCTTTGACTAAAGGACCTCCACCTTAGTGCCTTTGAAGGACATGTTACTAGCATTAGATTAGTTGAGTTATTTGATGCTCCTGGTTAGTGGGACTCAGTATATATGTCTACTCTACTTAATTTTGTTTTGTTTGAGATGTCATTTTGATGTATTTTGATGATTATGAATTTTGGCAATAATAATCATTGGTGATTCAGTCATATAGTATTATATATATTTATGTAAAGTCCTAGGACTTATGTCAATCTTAAACAAGAGCTTGGGACATATATTTTTAAGATCATGTGTTTATCTTGTGACATATAAAAATATACTAGATATAAAGTCATTTATAAGACATACATGTTTTAATTGTTTAAACCACAAGGATTGCATACTTGTAATGTAGAGGAAGAGAAATTGATGAACGACACTCACAATATAAACCATAAAACTAGTACTATTGTTACTTACTAAACAATCAATTCTAGTTCATGTGGATAAGATTCATTAGTGTTTGTGAATGGTACTTTAGAATAATCTCTTGAACAATATATATTGAGCTCATAAAGTTCTAAAAGTGTTATCTTGGCATAAAGAATTAGTCACAATTAATATCACCCGAGTGAGAGAATGTTAGATTTTTAATCTAAATATGGGTTTACATTAATTGTGATCAAAAGTTGAGGTAATATGGTCAAATATGAGATAGAAAGTGGACCAACATATTTGGTTTAATTAGTGGGCCTGTTATTCTAATTTAATAAGATGTGAGATAATTGTGTAAGCCTATTAGACCCACTAGGGTTTATTAGATGGAGACCCTAGTGCATCTAATATAGGAGTGCTAGGTCCTTTTTCTAAGAATCTTAATAATGACTAAATTCAGGTTTTCTCTCTCTATCATTTAAGATATTTAGTCACAAGATCTAGAGAGAAGATATTGATACACTTGATCAGTGACCACGAACTTGCTTTTGCTAAACATGTCATTAGATCAAAAATCAAGTTTTATCTTATTAATTTTTAAAATGGTATTCCAAGAATTTATGGTTTATGTATGATCGTGGGTTTAGAATATTTTTATTCTATCAAGCTTAGCTTTTATTACGCTGTTGTGCCATCTTAAATCCCTCATAACTAATCTCAATCATCACTCAAGTCTACCCTACATATTGGGTCTTGTGATTAGCTTTTCACCAACCTCATTCCAATGCATTGAGGATTTATACTTCTTTGCATGTAGAGATTTGAATGGCACCATCTTATCTATAGAAAATTCCTTTAGCCTTCTTGTTTATTCCAAAAATTATGCCAAAATTGTCGACGTTACCTAATACTAGTTTGGCTTGCATTCCTTGTCCCTCAATTTCTATACCACATCCATTATAGCCCATATGAGAAATAAGGGCTAGGTCTCCTAGGGTTGACATTAGCACTAGTTATCTACTTATTCAGGTCATGAACTTAAAGTTTTAGCAATTTTTTTGATAATGACAGAAGCACTAACACCACATCAAACAATACATAAGCATGCATAGAATGTATGTGTAGGTTAACTGTCTCATATCGCTTGTATTTTTCATCTCCACGCCCCTATTGGTTTTGCACTTATTCACAGTTGGTTTTATATCTTTCACACACACTTTCCTCGATTCTTGGCAGTCCCTCACCATGTATCCAAATTGTCCACAATTGGAACACGATTCTATTCTACTATGATGCGGTGCATGTGGCACTTGTTGCAAATAGGTTATAAAGGAATTTCATTTAGTATTAGCATGGATCTCTTTAACTAGGTGGTCAACCACACAATATTCTTTCTGAATTAATTAGTTTTGCAATCTAGACCCCTTAATAAGATTGGCCCAGTTGTTGCTCGTTCACTTTGGCCCTAAAATTAGTTTGAGTAATACACTAACATCATGTAACCTTTGTTACTTTAGTCTGATCCTGATGAGGACATGATAATCAAAGTGGCGGAGCTAGGGTGCCTGGTGGACCAATAACAAGAGCTCGGGCTAAAGAATTCCAAAACGCGCTGCAAGTATTCATTCGTGCAATCCAAGCACATGTGGGTGCCTCAAAGATCATCGAAGAAGTGGCAAAGGAAGGAACAAAGGGATGCGCAATCATTCAAGTGGAACAAGGCGATCAAAATACAAGTGTTGATGATAGGAGAGAAATCGTGGAACTAACCTCAGATGATCTCCTCGCAGGTCCATCCGTGGTTCATGTCCAGAAAATTTGATCAAGCCACAAGAGCAACTGTGGCATGAACCGCGGATACCCTATCACGCGGTTTCTCCCACGGTTCGCGTCCAGAAACTTTCTTCAATACAACCGCGGATGACCCCTTCCATGGTTCACATCGTGGCCTTTTAATGATGACAATCGCAGAACAACCCGCGGACTACTCTCCTGCGGTTCGTCGCGTGGTTCGCCTCCAGAATAGTTACGGGCTTTACTATTTCTTTATGTTTTCCTGTTTTCTAGTTGTAATATAGACACCAAATTTTGACACACCATTTATTTTCAAATATTGGGGGACATTTTTCTTACTATTTGGAGTCAAAACCTGATTTTTGGGTAAAAATGAAGAAGTTAGCAATTTTGGAGGGCAGAATATTATTTTTTTAATTGTAAATATTTTTTCATTAATTTTAGAGGGTTTAAATTCATTTTTTGTATTTTTGTACACATTTTTAAATTTTGTGATTTTTTCGGGTTCAGCTGGTATTTTTATGCATTTTCGCTAGCATAGGGGCAAAATGGTAATTTCGCATCGCGAATACCACTTTCGCCCATTTTTGTGTACCAAATTTATTTTTAGGTTTTTAAGCATGTTTCTAAGTTCTTCTAACTTTTTTCAGAGTGAATTTCTATTAACAAATTTATTATTTACATTTTTCTTAAATTTTTCTATTTTTTGTGAGAGAATATAAATTTTGATATTTTTTAAGGGCAAGGTTATAATTTTTGTAGTCAAGGGTAGGGCTGTTAGCGAACCGAGCAGCTCGCGAGCAGCTCGCGAGCGGCTCGGTCTACTGTTCGACTCGAGTTCGGTGTTGACCGAGCTCGAGTCGAACTCGAGCAGCTCGTGAACTAAACGAGCTCGAATTCGAGCAGTTAAAACTAAAGTCGAGCTGCTCGTCGAGCAGCTCGAATAGTGTATATATATATATATTAAATGCTTATATGTGAAATACTAATATACCCATACATCTCTATGAAATTACAATTTTAATACTTGTGAATTTTAGATAATGGGGGTTAGTTTTGTAAATTGAAATTACTCCAAATATTTTGCTAAATTAAATAAAAAACTTAATAACAAATTATAAACTAAAATCAATAACAAAATATTGGAATAACAAAACAACCCTAATTTTAAAAACTTGGGTCGCCGTTCTTCTTCTTCAAGAAGCTGCCGTCCTTCTCCAACCTACCCACCTTCAAGCCGTCACTGCTCTTCAAATCGTCAACAAGGCAAGAGCAAGACAAGCCCCTTCAAGCTGCTGCCCTTCAAGCTGTCACTTTTCTTCAAGTCATCGACAAGGCAAGGGCAAGAGAAGCCCCTTCAAGCTGCTGCCCTGCAAGCCATCAGCAAGGCAAGACTCCAGTTGCCGTCGCCGTTGCTCTTCAAGCCGAAGCTGTTGCCGTTGCCGTTACACTCAACCATGGGTAAGCTGCAATTTCTCTCTATTGTATTCTCTGAAGAATTTCTGCCATGGTTTTAAAACCAAGTACTACGTTTTGTTGTAACATGGAAAGAAGATGTATCGCTGATACATGTGCGACCCAAAGATCTCGAGAAATTAATGGAAACTAACTACTTGCACAAAAGATAAATGCAATTAATCAGGGCAAGGTTTGAATGTACATATCAATGTCAAGAAACTAACTACCTGCAGAAAAGACAAATGAAATTAATCCATCAAGGTTTGAATGTACATATCAATGTCTAGATTCAGCTTGATCAAACAACGTATGACAAATACATCCATCAAGAATGGCATATCACAAGTATCTTACATAATTACATCCTTTTGGGTAGCACCATTCCTTTATTACATTTTAGAAAGGCTTTACAAACGTAACTCCAGATTAGGAAGGGCCGTGTGTGTCGCCCAGAGAGCGAGAGAGAGAGACTAGGGACTGTCCAAGACATCAAATTAACAACTAACTAATACAGTAGTGGCTTTTAGCACCACTTTGGACACTCATAAGTTGGAGGAAGTCCTCTCTGCAATTTCATTCTCTTAGATGGGCCTTGGTCTCTTATGGGATCAACACTAGCAGGTTGAGGCTCTACTTGCTAGTTTTCAGAACCTTTCTCCCCTTCTGCAGTGGAAACGAAGGTGGTGGAGGGGCTGATGGCAACTGCAACGGTAGAATAAACAACATTTTAGTACAAGGGACTTAAAATGTACATGCCACCATTTGAAAATCAAATAAAAAGTCACAGCTTATTCAAGGGACTTAAAATGTACATGCCTGTGCTTAAGTGCTTATAGGTTATATAAATCTCTATTTCTCACCCTTTAGATAGACAAATGAACCCTGCCATTTGCCTTTCCATATTGGAGGAAAATATTGTTTGGTACAAAGGGCATAATGTCACGAATTAGATTGAATTTGTCTAAAAATATAAACTGGTTTTCAGTTCATTCATGCATTTAGTAATACTTCTTTCATTTCTCTGTTGTATTGCTTTTTCTTTTTTGGGGGGTTTTCTTTATGTGAGACAATTCTAGACGATTGGGCAATAGAACTAGAAAATCATTGAAATTTACTCTTTATTTTTTAAGTCCACACTAGAAAATATCTTCCCATACATCTAAAGTGACATTTATGTGTAAAGCAACGTGGTTCAACTTATTTATGAAAATATTTTAATCCAATGGGAAGACAATGTCTACCGTGAACAAGTTGACTTCCACTTCAAGTTGCAAGTGGAGAATTACGTGGCAAACTTGTCTAAAAATAGTAAGAAGTTCTTATGATTTTATTTTTATTATAAAGAATTATAGGAGTTGGTAATGTGATCCCAGATGAATAGAAGCCCGTGAAAGATCGAACATGTTCACTAAATTATGGCTAAAAAACTTGAAATAGAGCCTTTTTTTGTGGTATACTTGTTCTTACTCTTGGTTGTTGAACTATTTTTCTATTTTTTGGCAGGTTTGTTGAACTATGTTGATGATTGCCCGATGAAATTATGTGGATTCACGAGATTACCATGACTTATTTTAGTGGTCTTAATAATAGTGTAGTTCTTGTTGTTGTTTAATTTGTGTAACTTTGGTGTTTAAATTTCGACAGTTTGAGATGGTATTTGGTGACTTTGATGTTGGAACTTTTGTTTAGTATTTAGTTATGATGGATTGTTAAATGGTATTTGGTGACTTTGATGTTGGAACTTTTGTTTGGTATTTGGTTGTGATGGATTGTGAGATGGTATTTGGGGACTTTGATGTTGAAACTTTTATTTGGTATTTGGTTGTGATGGTATTTGGTATTTGATTAGAGGCCACAAGTCCATTTGTAGTATTTATAAATTTATTTTTGGCTTGATAGGTTTTCATTATCTTAAGTGAATATGTTGAATTGTAGCATCTTATTTATGATAAATTATGAAAATTTAGTTTTAGGTTTATGGATCATATTTATATAGGTTCCAAATTGGTTGTTGGGTTACTAGAAGTGAAAATTCTAGTAATTTGGCTATTTGTATATGATTTGTTTGTTCAAATGATTTTTTTGCACAGGTTTTGAATATTTTTGTCCAAAAAAAGAAATGTGAATTAAATAGGTTGTTCAAGCGAGTTTGGTTCGAATTTGAGTTCGAGCTCGACTCGAGCTCGAATTCGAGCTCGATAATATTTTAACGAGCAATCTCGAGCCGATCTCGATCTCTTCATAAAACTAACGAGTCGAGTTCGAGCTTCGAATTTTAAACTCGATCGAGCTCGAGCTCGAATTCGAGCAGTAATAATATTAACGAGCTCGAATTCGAGCATAGCACTATTCGGGCTCGGCTCAGTTCGATTACACCCCTAGTCAAGGGCATTTTGATCTTTTAAGTATTTCTTAGAGGTTAAGACTTGTGTACTATAAATACCCCACTTGAGCATTTTAGAAAAGGGGGGAAGAAAATAAAAAAGGCCTAGGTAGAGTTTTTAGTTTTAGTTTTTTTTAACTTTATTCTCTCACATCAAGAACACCTAGAACACACACTAGTACATCTTCAAGTTTTCACACACCACACCAAGAACACACACTTTTTTTTACACACATCTTCAAATCTTCACACAAGAACACCAAGAACACACACCACACATCTTCAAATTTTCACACACCACACCAAGAACACACACCACACATCTACAAATTTTCACACACTACACCAAGAACACACACTCACATTCTCTCTCACACACTACACACACTACTCTCTCTTACACAGAAACACTCACGTTCATACACATTAGACATACATTCTCACACATAGACCAGAATTACATAAACACACACTAAAACACACATACATCCAAGTCCATTCACTTCACACACAACACACAACACATACACATTCACACACAGCAGAAACACACAGACACACACACACACACACACTGTTACACACAGATTCACACTCAAGCACACACACGACACACACTGTAACACACAGAATCACACTCAAGCACACACACGACACACACCGTAACACACACAGTTTCACACAAACAACACAGGCACACACTCATACACAAAGTAACACTCACATAAACACAGACACATATTCGCACACACAATCACAATTTCACACAGCTAGAATCTTGCTCATACTACACCTACAAAACACACAAATACACACACGGTCACACACAATACATACACAGTCCCTCAAACACTCATATGCACATAGAGTTACAGCTCAACCATAACCCAAGTTCCAGTCTAATCAGTCCATAACCATTAACAACCTGGTCCACCACCGAAACCCCCCGGGTCACTACCATACCCACAAACTTCATTACCTTCTCCACCTGCAGAAACATGCACAAACACCACATTAGCAGCCACCAACCTCACCGGCAACACAAATCACTACTAAGACAACTCCAGGTCAGAGTTCACACAATCATCACCCACATCTTTCACCCCACAAATCATCAATTTGCTACCACTGCATCACCATTAATAGCTTAACAGACCACCAAATCCCCATAGTCTAAAAGCCACAGCAATTTCCCCAATTTTCTCGACCAACATTGCCTCACAACAACCACCAGTAGGGCTCAAAGCCTCGGCCAAATAACCAATTACTACCAGAGTCAAAGGCCTCAACAAACAATCAAATTGGCTATTTTCAGCCCCAGAACCAACAAAACCCAAAGACCCCAATCCATTCTACTGCACTAGATTAACCCCTCAAACCAAAGTAAAATCACCAACCACCAGCTCACGCTCCACTACTCCCTCAATCACTCCAAGCAGATTATCATCCCGCCACACGCACTCCCAATTTCTCACGGCAATGACCAAACATGCACACCAATCACACATTCGGGTACACACACAGCAAAAACATCAAGCAGTCCATACAGTCCCAACACTATCAGTGACCAACTATGACTAGCAGCAAAGGAATTAGCCCCCAATTCCAGCTCCCAAGCTACTACGCATCACCAATTCACCACCGTGGCAACCCCAAGTTCCTCCGTTGCCGCTACAGGGTTATTGCAAAGCCACTAGTGGAAGCCTTGTATTGCCAAAATCACTGTAACACCCTAGAAATGCACTTACAAGAGACATTTTTTTTATTTAGGGTTAAGTGTTAATCCTTGATTTATTAGTTGGAAGATTTCTTGAGCTAATTAGGTTAATTAGCTAAGATTTTCATTATTAAGTAAGGACACCTAAGTACTAAAGTTAGAATAATTTTACTTGACCATTTAATTTATATTAGTGTTTAAATTTTGATTAGCTCATTTTACTATTTTCTAGTCTTTTGACTACTTGAATTTTAGCTCAATTTTACTCAAAAATTTCACTTATTTTCTTGCTTTATTTTCTTTTCCTTGGCTGAAATTTCTTCTCTCCTTTTCTTTTTCTCTTGGCCGAAAATTCTTCTTTCTTCTCTTTTCTTTTTGGCTGAAATTCTTTCTTCTTTTTTCTCTCCTTATGGCCGGATCTCTCTCTCTCTCTCTCTCTCTCTCTCTATTTTACTCTCTTTTTGCTTTAATAATTTGTGCCATAATATTGCTAGTATTAGGTGATAAGAGATTACAAAGTTCTACCAATCAAATTGATCCAAGTAACCACTATTTCATTAAAAGACTACATCTTCACTTTATTCTTGTTATGTTTTTATTGGTTAATCTTTTTCCCACCTTTTCTTTATTTCTTTTCCATTTTTCCTAGCCTATTTTTTTCTCTTTCTTTTTCTTCTTGGCCGGCCATCTCTCTTTCTCTTCTTCCCTCATTTTGCTCTCAACTTCTTGAAGCTTTCTCTCTAAATTTTGGGCAAATCCACCATAGAAAGTGAACTTCTTTCCTTTCTAAGCAAAGTTCTAAGCATATCTAAGGTATTTACTATGAACTTTTCCTACTAATTTCAAGTTTTAATTAGTCTTTTATGCAAGCTTAAACCTAGATTCTTGTTGCTACTACTTGGAGAACTTAGTTTGAATTGGAGATTTACTTGCTAGATAAAGTGTTCTTGTGGTTAGATAGACTAGTATATGGCATTTAAACCTTGAAATTTCATGTGTTATATGTTGTTTGGTTGACGATTCTTGGAGTAGAATTCTTGAAATTTAGTGGAATTTTGATTGAATTTGAACTTGAGTTGAACATAAAAGTTGTAGAACTTGTTGAATTGGGTTGGATTGTTGATTTTTCTTGCAGGAAAAAAATTTGGGTTAGTCCGATTTTAAGGGAAAATGTTGCCGAAATTTTGGTAGAATTAAAAGAAGAAAAATTGACAAGTGAGATTTTAAACCTAGAATATGCTCAATTGAAGGAAATTGAAGTGTAGGAATTTTTAGAAAATGATCTAGTGATAGATTAAATTTTCTTAGAATAAGAAAACCCTAAACCCTAGAAACCCTAAAACCAAAACCCTAGAAATAAGTGGGGTATTTTCTTGAATTTTTCTTACTAAATTTACTAGGGTTTTAATTGGGTTTTCATTATATTATTTCTTTTAAATTTCAGGGTCCGAAAACGCATCGCGACCATTTTACGAGATATTTTCTTAGGCATTCCAAGTGAGTGTCTCTATGTGTGCATGATGCATGAAATGTTATGTTTCACTTGTAAATATTATGTTACACTTGCAAATATTATGTGATAAAATGTGCTACTTGAGGAAAGATGTGTACTTTATCACATCTATTCCGTAATGTGTTATATGCTTTCACTATTCAACGTGTTACTTGTGCGTGAGACTTCCGTGACTAACTTTACCATTACTTCACGGATAGTCAACCCGGACAGGCTTGAGAGGTTATAAGGTGTTGGGTGTTTTAGGGAGTGACGTTCTTTCCCTTTTGAGTTGTGAATCCTCAAAGAGGCCAACTCCGGATTGAACTTTCTTGTGTGTTGGCCCTCCAAGGTTGAGATTACTCCCTGGATGTGGTAGCCTGTACGGAGGTTATAAGGTGAATGGTGGTTAGGGCTTGCGTGACAAAACTGGCATGTCCTTTGATAATGACCTGAGCTATTATCTCGGTCCAAATGTCATGGTTACATGATCAGTACTTGCTTTTCCTGCGGTTGAGCTTGCTCCCGTAGTTGAGCCTTGTATCCGCCCTTGACTACTTGATAATTAAATTGTTCATATCTTGTTTATTTAATTTATCGATTATTTTATTTACTAAAATAATGAGTTCTTGATATGGTTGCATGACTTGGACATTCACTGGGCTATTATAGCTTATTCCTTTTATTTGTTTTCCTTTACCCAGGTTTCTTGAAAAATTAATGCTAGATCGACTGATTTTGATTATTCTAGATGTCTTAGTTATTGTAATAGCCAAACTGTTTAGGCTATCCTTGTGAAAATCATGTATATTATGACATGTAACCTTTTGATGTGACTTGTACCTTTCAGTTAAGTAATATGAGTGTATTTTATTTTATTTTATTTTATTTTGAGTTAAGTACGCTTGGATGTTTGCATGAGTCGAGTCCTGGCGAGAGCTAGGCAGGCAGTCCGCTAAGCCCTTTGTGCGCCTCTGGGTAAGGTGGGGTTGTCACAATCACCGTCCCCCTGCTCGAACAGGTAAAAATAATTCTCAACCCATCATCCAATTTTAGCAAAATTATGTTTAATTATTGGTAATCTGTGATGCATTTGAACTAAGAGGAGTAGGGGGTTTGAGGCTCTCAAAATTTGGATTGGAGAATCTGTGATTGAAGGAGTTATAAATATGGGTAATTGGAGAAACAAGGAGAACGAGACAAAGAGGGAATCAGATAGAAGAAGGAACATTTGGCTAGGGTAAGAGAGAGAGAATGCGTAGAGAGACCATAGAAAAGAGAGGTAAAGGAAAGAAAAGAGAACTGGAAATTGAGAGAGAAAGGGAGATGCGGAGAGAGAAAGAGAGACTAACAGAGAGAACAGAGAGAGGGGCGTGGGAAGAACAGAGAAAATTTTGAGAGAGAGAGAGAGGGAGCTGTGTTCCCTGGAAAGAAAAAAAAAAGCAGGGGAGAGGGAAGAGAAAAGAAGTAAAAAAAACAGAGAGAATCAGGTAGGGAGAGAGGAGAGAGTGAGGCGTTGAGAAAATAGAAAAGAAAGAAAGAAGAGAAGAAGAAGAAATTAGAAGAGAAAGAGTTAGAGAGATAGATGAGAGAGATGGAAGAAAAGAGTCACAGTAGGTGAGAGAGAGTGGGAAGAATGAAAAGAGAGAAGAAAACAATAAAGAAGACGACTCTGGGAAAAAGAAAGAAAGAAAGAAAAATTTTATATCTTGAATCTTAGTGTTTGTTTTTTTTTTTTTCTGATTTTCTGTTTTAGATTTTACTGTTTTGTTTTTTGTATAAACCGTAAATTTTTTTTCTTTTTTTTTCTTCTGGACATTTCTCTAGTCATTGGATTATAGAATGTTTATTTATGTCTTGGCCCCTAGTCATTTGATTATTGTCACTATATCATGGAACACTTTTAATTTATGCACGTTATTTGTCAATTAGTCCCTAAATGTTTAGTTTCTTTTCAATTAAGTCCTCTACACTTGCAATTTTTTTTTCTTGCTGAAGTTATATTTTGCCCCCCCCCATTTACGTGGATTTTTTTTTATTATTATTCTTATTTTTATTTTTATTTTTTATTTTTACCCTTTAAGCTTTATAAAATTTTATTCTTAGTCCCCCCTTAGTTGTTAGAATTTACTATTTGCCCCCCAATTTGCATTAATTCATATTTTGTCCCCTAGACTTTGTGCAATCTTTTTTAATTTTGCCCTGAATTAGTTAAATTTTTCATTTTTGTCCCTTTAATCCTTTAAGCTTGCAATTTTGTTTTTAGGCCCTTTAAAATGATAGAATTAGCATTCTCTTTCCCCAATTTATTTGTATTTTTTCATGTCTTATGCTTTATTTATCTCTATAGTGGTACCTTAATGTGTGTATTCATTTTTAAGCATTGGTACCGGGTCTTCAAAGAGGTATCTCTATTTTTTTATTTTATTAAATTCCCTTTTTGTGCTCCAAATATGCTTCAATGTGATTTTATGCATTATTTGTATTATTATTTGTTTATTTCTTATTTTATATATTTGTTGCGTATTTACGTAGTTAATTGGTTTAATTTTGAATTTTCATTATTCGACGAAAAATATAATATTTTGTATTTAGTTAGTCAATGTAATAGTTAGATTATTTTTTTCATAGTCTTAGCAAAAATCTGTGTAATTAGATAGAAAATGTAATAGGTAGGGCATTTTAAATTTCCCCCTTAAATTGTAAATCAAACCCCCCAGTGTAATAGTTAGGGTTTATTTGCTTTTGCGTGCTTATGTGTTTATTTCTTTTACCGCTTTTCTTAGGATTTTTGCATCTAGAATATTATGCTTATGTGTTATGTGCTCTTATGTGATTTTATATGTTTTTATATGTTTAATTTGCTTTTAATGCATGCTTTAGTGCTTAATTCATGATTTATCGTATTCCGTCACCACACTAGTCCAACGCTAGTTGTGACTTCTCTCTTTTCCCGCTAGTCCAACGCTAACGGGATTTTTTAGAAAGGGCTAGTCCAACGCTAGACTCTTAGGGCATTTTTGTGTTAGGATCATTCGTGTGCATTTCACATTTCACACACTTTTAGTTTTCTTTCCATTTGACATGATTTCATTATTACTATTATTATTATTATTATTTACTATTATTATTATTTTGACAACATCTTCAAATGCATGACATTTATGTTGCATCTCACTTAGAAATTAGGACATTTGCGTGATTCGACTAGAAATAGTCGTCTACTTGCGTGGGAAGCGGTGGCGTACATGCCGTTCTCCCCTCCGTGAGTAGAAATATTCAGTCACGAGTTATTAGTCCCCCGTACCCGTCATGTTACATACCCACCTTCTTTCTTCATTTATTATATATTATTATTTTCTTTTCTTTTGCATCACATTTGGCATAGACACTCGTGACTCCCTTGAGGTCTCGATTCGGATTACGCAATTAATGTGATAATTCCGACCAAGTCTCGACAGGACATTTTGACCCTTTCGATATTCACATTTAGACTTAGGATTTGCATTCATTTAGATACATCTGAACGCGATAGAATCTAGGGTTAATTTACGAAATTTTGATTAAACCTCGCAACTAGTTTCGGTTAGGTTGAAAGGGTGCCTTAGGCGCAAGCTTTTGCCTTCCCTTTCTTCAAATGTGACTCCGGACCTTTTTCTCTCATTTTTCGTAGACTGGAGTCGAAAAAGAGTTTTAAATGATTTTTTTAAAAATTTTTATTTTTGTTTTGTTAAACGATTTTTCGGGTGACTTGGTACACCCTAACTCAATACCAAGTGGCGACTCCATTTTTTAAAAAAAATAAAACCTTTTTTCAAAAATCAGTTGGCCAAACCTGTCACACTTTTAATCCCGGCCTTGTTTTCTTTTAAAATACCATTTTTTCTTAAAATACACTTTTTACTAAAATTTGATTTTTTCTCAGACACGCACGGTTTTTCTAAAATTTTTATTTTCGAAAGGGTCACCGAGACTGGATCGTCTTTTTGGATGCCACAATCAACAACTCCACAATTACCCCTTTTTTACTTCACGATTTTTTGGGCCGCGACATGTAATAGTTTATAACTTTAAGTAAGGGTCTTCAGACATTTAAGCCTTGTTTTCTAGCTATAAGTAAGGACTCTATTGTAAGACAAGGACGGTTGATTGCTAATGAAAATGAGAGTTTTCCCTCTTTGGCTTCTTGGAAGCTTTTCTTTGAATACCTTAGGAATTATCTAGGTGTTCTAGGCTTATCAATCCAAGTAATCACCTTGGCTTGTGGTGCCATTTACCTTCAAACTTGGTTCGCTAACTTGTTGGATCGTGGGTTGATATCGTATTAAGGTTCGCCATCCCGAGGGTTAGAGGGGTTGAGTTCTTCATCATCCAAGCTTGGGTATTCGCTAGATCGCATGTCGTATCATTTGATATTAGAGCTAGTGCCTTTACCCAAGTTATATTCTTTTAATTTTTGTGTTTTTTTCTTGTTTCTTTGAGTTCTTAGAAAAATTCTTGCTTTGGTTTTCTCCTTGTTCTTGCTTCCTTTTGTTTTCTTTAGTCCAAAAAGATTGAGTCTTAACCTTTCTTTTGTGTTGGGTTTTGTTTCTTTGAGTCTAAAACATCACAAAGTTGCAGCCTTAATCTATCTTTTCTGGTTTTTTATTGAGATTTCTTCATGGGACCTCAAAACCCTAGTTTTGACTAGTTTAGGGTTTCTTCCAAAAACTTTAATATTTTGTGATCAAGTTTCTATCTTTATAATATTATCTTGCTCCTAGAATAAAAGGGGACCTAAAGCAAGCATATTTTAGTTAGTTTCATTAAACTTGCTTTATTTTGAAATTTGGCTCCAAAAAGGTTTCACTTTCTCATTGAGATTTGATTGATAGTTGCTTGGGAAGAAAGAAAGGGCTAAAACAACCCGTAAACGTGTAGAAATAGTATTTTAAAAAAAAGGGTTAAAGCACGTGAAGCAAAGAAAAGGGAAATTGTTCGTTGTGATAATTGGAGCTCAAATTCATTGTAGAAACTTTCCTTATAGTGTCTTCTTTGGGCTGTTTGAGTCTTATTTGAAATCCTTCTTAGCTAGAACTTTTGACTTATTCACATCTTCCTTGTACTTGATAAAAATTCCAACTCGTATTTCCTTGTCCTCAGCTTCTTATTCACTCTCCTACCTATTCTCATTCTCTTGGTATCTTCTTCAAAATTCATGCCACAAGAGGGTGAATTCTTGACATTGGTGAGTGCTTGAGTACCTTTGGAGAAATCCTAACTCTTCAAGAGGGAGCAAACAGGCCAATTGAGGAGTGGTGAGCGTATTAAAGTGATTGAGTGATACACGAGAGTGAGGAAACATCTAGTGAGAACGAGTAGGTGAGGTCTTCTTTTATTACTAACATTTTTTTGCAGGTTGCTTGAAAGAAAAACATGTTTAGGGAAGGTGGACCTCCTCCATCAATCGATGTTCGACTCTTGATTGAGGCGTTGAGAGTCGAGTTCTAAGGCATGTTGGATCGCGCCCTATATCCCATTCATAAATGCCTTGACCACTTTGATATTTTCCAAAGCCAACCTTGGAATAGGCGAAGTGGAACCCCAAGATATGAGTGGCATGAATATCACTATGAAGAAAAGGAAATCGTGAGAAGGCTTAGACGTAGGAGGCGTGACAATGATCAAGGAGGAGACACCATTCAGGGGATCAAGATGAAAATCCCCACCTTTCAAGGCAAGTCGGATCTCGAAACATACCTTGAGTGAGAGAAGAAAATAGAGATGATCTTTGATTGCGATTCTTACTCCGATGAGTAAAAGGTAAAACTGGCCATTGTTGATTTTACCGATTATGCTATTGTATGGTGGGATCAGTTGGTTACAAGTAGAAGGAGGCATAGAGAGCCATCAATCCGCACTTGGGATGAATTAAAAATGGCTATGAGGAATCGTTTTGTTCCTAACTACTACCACTGAGACTTGTGTCAAAGGTTGCAAACCTTAACTCAAGATAATCGTAGTGTTGAAGATTATTACAAAGAAATAGAGATGTTAATGCTATGTGCCAATATAGCAGAGGATCTTGAGGCTACTATGGTTAGGTTCTTGAATCAGTTGAGGGCCGAGATAGCCGAATTATTGGAGTTACAACACTACATGGATATGGAGGAGATGGTAGACAAAGCTGAGAAAATTGAGAAAAGGCTCAAGAAAAGGGGCCATGGAAGATCTAGCTCCAACTTCCAATCCATCTATGTTAGGCTAGCTCAACCAAAGAGAGAGGAACAAGCCACTTCTTCTACTCCCTCTTCAAAGCCCAAGAACAACCAAGCAAGGGTAGAGAGCAAGGGGCAAGCCTCTCATGACCCAAATAAAACACGCAACTAGAATATCAAGTGCTTTAAATGTCTTGGAGTTAGGCACATTGCTTTCTAATGCCCAAACAAACGAACCATGATCACATTGACTAATGGTGAGATCATCATGGATGATGAAAAAGAGTATGAAGGAATGCCACATTTGATGGAGGAAAGTAGTGAAGAATTCAGAGAAGAAGTCCCTACCAATGATCATATGGAATTGGTAGCCTGGAGAGCCTTGACCACCCAATTTAAGGAGGATGAGTTTCAACGTGAAAATATCTTTTACACCCCTTGTCACATCCGAGACAATATGTGTAGCCTCGTTATTGATACGGGTAGTTGTACTAATGTTGCTAGTGTTTTGATGGTAGAGAAGTTAGCGTTACCTACTAAGGAACATCCTAGGCCTTATAAGCTCTAATGGCTCAACAATAGTGATAAAGTGAAAATCTCTAGACAAGTCTTTGTACAATTCAGGGTTGGGAGGTATGAAGATGAGGTACTTTGCGATGTTGTACCTATGCAAGCTACCCATTTGTTACTTGGGAAACCATGACAATTTGATAAGAAAATTAATTATGATGGATACTTCAACAAGTACTCCTGCCTTTATAACAATAAAAAGTTCACACTTACTCTACTTACTCCTAAACAAGTGTATGAGGATCAAGTGGCATTGCAAAAGGAGAGTGAGCGAGAAAATGACAAGAGAAAGAAAGAGTAAGTTGTGAAAAATTCAAAGGCCGAGAAAAGTGAAAGGAAAAAGGCAACTATTGAATCGGCCATAGAGGAAAAACAAGAGAGAAAACAAATTTTTTCCTAAAAGACAATAAAGTGAGGAAAGCATGTCTATTTCACCAGCTTCTATTCATGCTCTTGTGTAAAGAGACACTATTTGCTACTAATGATCTGACCCGCCTTTGTCTAGTATTATTGTTTTTCCCTTGCAGGACTACGAAGATGTCTTTCCAAAGAAAGTGCCTTGTGGACTACCGCCTATTCGAGAGATTGAATATTAAATTGATTTTGTTCCCGAAGCATCCTTGCCCAATAGAAAGAAATTAAGGAGTTTCAAAGACAAGTGGAATAGCTACTAGAGAAAGGATGGGCTCGGAAGAGTTTGAGTCCATGCACTGTTCTGGTCATCCTTGTGCCCACGAAAGATAGAACATGTAGGTGTGCATCGATTGTAGAGCCGTTAATTCCATTACGGTAAAGTATCGTCATCCCATTCCTCGATTAGATGACATGTTTGATGAGTTGTGTGGTGCCATAATCTTTTCAAAAATTGATCTTAAGAGTGAGTATCACCAAATTAGAATTAAAAGGGGAGATGAATAGAAAATTGCATTCAAAACTAAACAGGAGTTGTATGAATGGTTGGTCATGTCATTTGGGTTAACCAACACCCCTAGTACTTTCATGAGGTTGATGAATCATGTATTACGCCCATTTTTAGAAAAATTTGTGGTTGTGTATTTTGATGATGTCTTGATTTATAGTAGGAATCTCTTAAATCATGTGGATCATTTGAGAGAGGTTCTTGAAATATTTCGAAGAGAGAGGCTTTATGCTAATCTCAAGAAGTGTACTTTTTGCACTAATCAACTTGTGTTTCTAGGATTTGTTGTGAGTTCGCAGGGTATACATGTGGATGAAAGCAAAGTGAAGGCAATTCAGGAATAGCCAACTCCCAAATCTATTGAAGAAGTGAGGAGCTTTCATGATCTTGTCAACTTCTACCGGCGATTTGTCAAAGATTTTAGCATGATAGCCGCCTTATTGACCATTGTTATCAAGAAAAATGAGAAATTTCATTGGTGAGAAGCTTAAGAAAAAGCCTTTAGTTCACTCAAAGACAAGCTCATATATGCATCTTTATTATCCTTACCTAATTTTGAAAAGATTTTTGAAATTGAATGTGATGCTTCAAGTATAGGGATTGGTGCCGTATTGATGCAAGAGGGCAAACCAATCGCATACTTTAGTGAGAAACTCAATGGTGCCACATTGAACCACCCTACCTATGACAAAGAGTTTTATTTCAAAACCAAGATTTAAAATGATTAAGGATTTGTATATTAATGACAATGAATTTGGTGCCATTTATAAAAAATACAAGAAGATGGCTAACGGAAGATACTGTGTTTCTAATGGTATCTATGATATTTAGACAAATTGTGTATTCCTAATTATTTCTTGAAAGAATTGCTTGTTAGGGAATCGCATGAAGGAGGATTGATGGGACATTTCGGTGTTACAAAGACTTTTGGGATCTTACAAGAGCACTTGTATTGGGCACACATGAGGAGGGATGTAGAGAAGTTGGTGGAAAGATGTGTGACGCGCTGACAAGCTAAGTCAAACGTCCAACTTCACGGTTTGTATACTTCGTTACCTATTTCTAAAAAATCATAGGTAGATCTTTCTATGAATTTTATATTTGGATTACCTAGACCAAAAAGGGGTAATGATTCCATCTTTATTGTTGTTGATAGTTTTCTAAGATGGCGCATTTTATTGCTTGTCACAAAACTGATGATACTTCTGTTGTAGCTAATTTATTCTTTAAAGAAGTTGTTAGGTTGTATGGCATGCCTAGAACTTTTGTATCCGATAGGGATATGAAATTTCTTATCTACTTTTGGAAGACTTTATGTGTTAAATTAGGCACTAAGTTATTGTTTTCTACTTCTAGTCACCCTCAAATCGATGGTCAAACAGAAGTAGTTAATAGGACTTTAGCTACATTATTGCGTGCAATAATAAAAAAGAACATTAAATCTTGGGAAGAATGTTTGCCTCATGTAGGTTTGCATACAGTAAAATAGTACACTCTGCCACTTAATATTCATTATTTGAAATTGTGTATGGGTTTAACCTACTAACCCCTTTGGATTTGTCTCCTTTACTTATATCTGAACATGTGAATTTAGATAGTAAGAATAAGGCCGAGTTTGTGAGACAATTGCATGAGAAGGTACGTATGAACATTGAGAAGCGTACAGAGTAATACATGAAGCAAGCCAACAAGGGTCGGCACAAAGTTATATTTGCATCGGGCGATTGGGTGTGGTTCTACGTGAGGAAAGAGAGGTTTCCTCTTCAATGGCGCAACAAGCTACTTCCACGTGAATATGGACCGTTTCAAGTCGTGCAGCATATTAACGACAATGCATACAAACTTGAATTTTTCAGTGAGTATAGAGTTAGTGCTACATTTAATGTGTTTGATGTAAGTCATTTTCCTGTAGTTGACGAGCATGATTTGAGGACAAATCCTTTTCAAAAAGAGAAGAATGATGAGGACATGGTAATCACTCATGACAATCAAAGTGGCAGAGTTAGGGTGCCTGGTGGACCAATAACAAGAGGTCGGGCTAAGGAATTCCAAAAGGCACTGCAAGTATTTATTCGTGCAATCCAAGGACAAGTGGGTGTCTCAAAAACCATCAAAGAAGTGGCAAAGCAAGGAACAAAGGGATGCACAATCATTCTAGTGGAACAAGACGATCAAAATACAAGTGTTGATAACAGGAGAGAAATAGCAGAACTAACCGCGGATGATCTCCCCGCAGGTCCATTTGCGGTTCACGTCTAGAAACTTTGATCAAGTCACGAGAGCAACCGTGGCATGAACTGCCGATACCCTATTGCGCGATTTTTTCTGCGGTTCGCATCCAGAAACGCTCTTCAACACAATCGTGAATGATCCTTTCTACGGTTCACACCGCGACCCTTTTAATGATGACAACCATGGAACAACCCGTAGACCACTCTCTTGTGGTTCGTCACGCAATTCGCCTCCAGAATAGTTACAGGCTTTACGATTTCTTTATGTTTTCCTGTTTTCAAGTTGTAATAGCTTAAAACTTTAAGTAAGGTTCTTTAAACATTTAGGCCTTGTTTTCTAGCTATAAGTAAGGACTCTATTTTAAGACAAGGACGGTTGATTGCTAATGAAAATGAGAGTTTTCCCTCTTTGGCTTCTTGGAAGCTTTTCTTTGAATACCTTAGGAATTCTCTAAGTGTTCTAGGCTTATCAATCCAAGTAATCACCTTGGCTTGTGGCGCCTTCTACCTTCAAACTTGGTTTGCTAACTCGTTGGATCGTGGGTTGAGATCGTATTAAGATTCGCCACCCCAAAGGTTAGAGGGGTTGAGTTCTTCATCATCCAAGATTGGGTATTGGCTAGATTGCGTCTCGTATCAGATCCTATAAGCAATCCATGCATGAAATTAATCATGAACAAAAGCAAATTTCATGAACTAAATGTATATGATTCTTTGTAAAATGCTATAGACAAAGTTTAAATACTTGCCATTAGAAATGATTACAATAAAATTAGAAACACAGCATGAGCGAGTATATTTGATGTTTTAAGCATGTATGAACTAAATCTAAATGGTCAATTGATACGCACGGATATAGTGAAAGCCAAGAAAGTTAGATTTTTCGAAGTAGCAACTCGTTGAACCTCAGACTAATTTTGATTCATGAATCAAAGCAACCCAAGAGTGGAGTTATTTGTCTTGAACTTGTTCTCCTTGAAGATCACAAAACCCCAAAGTCTTACACTAATTGTGCGTAAACAAGTAAATCTAACCTAAGAAACTCTATAGATTTTGATGAACAAGAAAGAAAAACTCTAAATTAGATTTGGACACCACGAGCAAGTTTGATGAGTTCGGGAGCTGCCCTTAATCACCAAATAACAAAGAAATCTCTCAATATAAGAAACACACAATATCATTAAACTCAACTTATGAAAATCTTTTGGAACAGATAGCCTGTTTATAGGCTTAGACTCACCACAAATCACAAAGGAAATAGAAAGCTAGAGTTGTAGTAAATTGCTACACTTTATCTTAGTAAACTACCAAACCTAACACTTGTACACAAAGCATAAGTCTTGAAACACAAAGGAACTAAAACTCTAAAACAACTAAAATGCCACTTAATGCCTCAAAATTGGGCTGATGCGTTTTGGCTTCCTCTCAAGTCCATTGAGTTGAATTCAAATACACTTGAATGTGGCATTTACTTCTTTAAGGTTGTGAATGGACTTGTGGCATTTGGAGAGTACTAGGTGCTTTACACGTTTCATCCTTGGCCCAAATCAATGTGATCAAGCCTTGTGTTGAGCTAGATAAAGCTTCATTAGCCTGTTGAATATTTTGATCATGCAAGTTAAAGATTAATACATGCATTGCTTCCTTCATCTTCTTAGTCCTCAAACGGGTCATAGGTCCTCCAATCCTTTCCAATGGATCTATGGATTGCCTCCTCATGTGTTCATCCTCTTGATGAGTCATTGTGCTCAATCATTCCCTTCTTGTTCGAAAGGATTCGTCATCAAATCACCTACAACATATAAAGACAAGTTAGTAACATTGAATGCAGTGCTAATATTACCATACTCACTTGGTAAATCAATTTTGTAGGCATTTCCTTTAATCCTCTCAAGTACTTGAAATGAGCCATTTCCTTTTGGGCTTAACTTAGACTTCCTTTGTGAAGGAAATATTTTTTCCTCACATGAATCCACACACATAGTCACCAAGCTCAAACAAAACTTGAGTACGCCCCTTGTTAGCTTGCTTAGCACATTGCTCATTCATTTTCTCTATGTTTGCACGCACCTTTGAATGTAATTCTTTAACAAATCCAGCTTTTCTTTTGGCATCTAAGTTAGCAACTTCATTAGTAGGTAAATGCAAAATATCCAAAGGTGTTAAGGGATTAAAGCCATAAACAACTTCAAAATGTGAGTAAGAAGTAGTATAATGAATAATACGATTATAAGCAAACTTTATGTGTGGCAAGCATTTCCCCAATTCTTTAAGTTATGTTATATGATTGCACATAATAATGTAGTGAGTATCCTATTTACTACTTCAGTTTAACTATCAATTTGTGGATATGCAACAGTAAAAAATAGCAATTTAGTGCCTAATTTATTCCACAAAGTGCGCCAAAAGTGACTCAAGAACTTAACATCACAATCACTCACAATTAACCTCGGCAAACCATGTAATCTAACAATTTCCTTAAAGAATAAATCACCAATGTATGTGGCATCATTAGTTTTAACACATGCAATAAATTGAGCTATCTTACTAAACTTATCTACCACAACAAAAATATTATCTTTACCACTTTGTGATTTAGGTAGACCTAAAACAAAATCTATAGAGATGTGTCTACCCATGGATGTGTAGGGATGGATAAGGGAGTGTATAAACCATGTGATTTAATTTTAGATTTTGCTTGCCTATATGTAATACACTTATCACAAATAGATTGAACATCATGTCGCATATTAGGCCAATAAAAGTACTTATGCAAAATATATAAAGTTTTTTGAACTCTAAACTAACTCATAATATCTCCCCTATGCGTTTTCCTTACACGGAAATCACACAATGAATATTTAGGCACACAAAGTTTATCACTTTTTAATAAAAATCTATAATACTTCAAATACTTACCACATGCATGGTTTTCACAGAAGGACCAAACATTCTTAAAATTGACAACTATAGCATACAAGTTCTTAATGAATTTAAATCCAAGCAACTTAGTTTGACAGGTAATGATAAGAGAGTACCTTCTTAACAATGTATTAGCTGCCACATTCTCTTTACCTTAATTGTATTGATGGTGTATGGAAATGACTCAATGAATTCTAACCATTTGGCATACCTCTTGTTAAGCTTCCCTTAAGACTATATGAACTTCAAACTTTCATGGTTAGAATGGATGACAAACTCCTTAGGTAGCAAATAATGTTGCCAAGTTTGCAAAGTTCTCACTAATGCATATAACTCCTTATCATAAGCAGGATAGTTCAAATTTTGTCCGTTGAGCTTTTCACTAAAATAGGCCACGGGCTTCAAATTCTGCATCAAAATAGCACCTGTACTCACTCCAGACGCATCACATTCAACCTTAAAAATTTTTGTCAAAGCTAGACAAACTCAAATAAAGAAGCATTAGTCAATTTTTCCTTTAGCAAGTTAAATGCCACTTCATGCTTATTTTTTCACTTAAAAACAACATTCATATTAATAAGTTTATTAAGAGATGCAGCAATAGTGGAGAAATTATGCACAAGCCTCCTATAAAACTTGCTAAACTATGAAAATATCTCACATCCTTGGCATTCTTAGGCCTAGGCCAATTATGTATGGCTTGAACCTTAGAATTATCAACACTAATTCCATGTGAGCTAACAATAAATTCAAGAAATACGATATTTTCCCTGAAGAATGAATACTTCTTTAAATTTACATACAATTTGTGTTCAACATGATCTTTAAATGAATGACTATAAACAAATATATCATCAAAATAGACTATCATAAATTTTCCTATGAAAGCACGAAAAACAAAGTTCACGAGTTGCAGAAAAGTGCTAGGTACATTAGTTAAACTATAAGACAAAACTAACCATTCATACAACCCATACTTAGTTTTAAAGGCAGTCTTCCATTATCTCCTTCTTTCATGCAAATTTGATAGTATCCATTTTTAAGATCAATTTTAGAAAATACTTTAGAGGTATGAAATTCATCAAGTATATCATCTAATTTAGGGATAGGATGATGATATTTTTTTATTATCTTGTTGATGGCTATACAATTAACACACATGCTCTATGTTCCATCTTTTTTAGGGACGAGATGATACGAACCTAGGGGCCAAAGCTCAAGTTAACAAATGCATTCATATTGTTTCAAGAGCATCACCGAAGAGAAGGCCTTTACCAACCCAAAATGGAGGCTTAGAGGCATTAAGAATAGTTAAAAGGAGTTGGAGGAAGAGGCCGTGCAAGGCTGTGAGGAGTACGCCCACGAAAGTGCGGAAGACAACGCGAAGAAAAGGCTATCAAGAAGTTTCTGATGGAGGCTGCGGGGAAGGCCAAAGGCCAAAATAGCTTCGGACCAAGGGCGCACCTAAGGCCGCACCTAAGGCCGCCCCATGGCCTAGACCGCGGTCTCCTTCCGCAACTTTACGATTTTATTTATTTATTGCGTTTTTACTTAGTTTTGCACTTGTAATAGACTAATTATTTACCACATCAGTAGTTTAGGATGTTTTTGCCCTATATAAGGCTAATTATTATCATTGTTTAGACATAACGTTGATGAATAATAAAATTTGATGAGGTTTTTTCCCTCTTTGGTTCTCTTTAAGAGATCTTGATTCTTCAAGCGATTCGTTGAGTTATTGTGATATTCTAAGTTCTAACCAATATGTGGGGCTAGGGCTTAAGATCCTCTTCAAACTAGTTTCAATTTTTGGGTAGAATTAGGGTTAGGTTGTCTATTGATACATAAGAACGATGCTTAGGAGGGTTGTCTTTGTGGTTGGCGATTGTTGTAAAGGTTTCCATTATGAGATTAACGTAGGATCTCGGGACTGATCGCATCACAAGAATTATAGGAGATTAACAAGTTTATCAACTTGCCTTTGAATTTCCTTTGTCTCCTTGAGATTAGCTCTATATGCGAGCCTATTTGGTATGCTTGTTAGTGTATGTTCTAAAACCAAATTGGTTTTTGAGATTTTTATATTACACTTATTTCGTGTTATACTTATATATGTGGTATTTTCTTTGTCATTTAATACTTGTTATTTATATTACTTGTTTATTTAATAAAGTCTATAGAATATTAACTGTGTATAAGAGATTGTAAGAGTTACAATGATGGGACTCTTATTACACATAAAGTTATGGATAGGAATCAAGGAGCTTCACATACTGATATACTTGTTGGTTATGGAGGATTCCATTGTTCAGACTAGCTCGAATGTTCAAGCATGATTTGATCAATAACTTGGCCAATAATAAAGTTGTTCTTGAGGCATTTATGAGTTCTCTAAGGTGGATCGTTATAAACAATGCAAAGAGAGCTTGGAGAGGACAATTTGGGCCATTGGAGATTGGTTTGTGGATCTTGAGGTTGGTGGACTTTGGATCATCAAACATCATGGTGGAGGTTTAGACAAATGGATTCATTGGTTATGGATCAAATCCACATTCAAAGATGAGCCATGGTGGAGTTTGGATCGAAAGTTGCTCTATTGGTTTTGGATCAAGTTTGCATTTAAAGAAGGCTTATTAAAACTGCTCAAGAGGTCCAATCCTTACAAGCCTATTGGAGTTGAGTCCGTGAAACCCAATAAGCTGTATTTGGTGGACTTAAGTGGTTATCCAGCCCATGGAACCTTTAATTACGAATTTTAGTTTTTTTTTTTGGTTAATTATGTTTTTGGTAGTTTTCCATATTGTTTACAAGCTATTTTTATGTTAAGTAGTAGAATTAGTTAGGGAATCATTTTTGGTAGTTAGTTCTAGAATTTTCCTTACTCTTTTGGATGACTTTTGTAGCCTATAAATAGGCACAATTACTGTTATGAATTACATAAGTTTAATCAATAAAATTGAGTGTTTGCTCTTCATTGAGTGTTTCTTTAGTTCTTGGATTAGAACTACTCTTGTCTTATCAATCCTTAGATTGTGGCGACAACATACCCCGCTTAGAGTTCATTCTTTCGCGTTTGATCAAGTCTTTAGAACTATATTTTAGGCATATTGAACTCGCTCAAATTGGTTCTAAATTAGAGTTTTAGAACCTAGTTCTTCGTTGGAGAAGGGTTCGAAGCGTACAACTTGGATTCATCAAGCGGTCTTGGCAATCTCGCTACCTTTGCACACATCAATTGGTATCAGAGCCTTGGTTCTTGATTTTTCAGGTTTATTCAATCCGAATTTCGCCTTAGAAAAATCAGATATATCCCCCTTTTATTGCTTTTAATCTTGTTGTTGTCAAAGTGCTTCGTGCCTAGTCAACAACTCGTGTTCATTTGTTTCTTGTGTGTCACGTCTTCTATTCCTATCTGTCCAGCATTGTTGTCATGATTTCCTTGTGTCCATTGTCTTGTTCTTATGTTTTCTTGAAGTTCTTTAGGGTCTTAGAGTCGTTCTTGATTGTTTTCAATTAAGATTTCTAGGTCTTGTGTGGTATTTTTGATAGTCTTGACTGTTTTTATTGTTTTCTTGAATTTCTTGTGTTTAAAACTTTTCAAGAAAAGAAGTTTTTGGACTTAAAAAAAAGCCACGAATTGAAATCTTGGGAGTTTGAAGTTGTTAAGGTCGTTCTTGTGCTGTTTCTTGGTAAAAAAAAAAAGAGTCGTTATTGTTCATTGGGCGTTACTGTTCATCTGAAGAATTTTGTCCAATTTTGTTTGTTTTGTGTTAAAAAAATAATAGAAAGAAAAAAGAGCGGACAAGAGGCATGCTTAAAAAGAAAAGATCCAAGCACAAAGAAAAGCAAGAAAACAAAGCAAAAAAAAGGCGTGCACAAGCGTAGGAGCCGTGCACTAAATTTTTCCCCCAAGAAGTTTCTTGATTGTTTCTTGGTGAATCTTGGTTATATACTTGCTGTTTTTTGGTGTTTGCAAGGGTTTTTGGTGTTCTTGGAACTTACCTTGTGAAATTCTTGAGTTTCTTGAATTTCCTGGATGATTTCTTGAAAGAATTTGGGAAGTTCTTGAGTTTCTTGGTTGAAAGACTTAACTTTCTTGAAATCTTGGTGCTGGAAATTTTGTTCTTGAAATTCCTGAAGGTTTTCTTGAAGTTCTTGCACATTATCTTGACGTTCTTGAGTTATTCTTGAATCTCTACCTTGCTGGAAATTGTGTTCTTGAAGGTTTCTTGGTGTTTGAATACAATTCTTGAAGTTCTTGAACTTACTTGTTGAATTCTTGAATTTTCTTTGAAGCTGTCTTGTGATTTCTTGAAGTTCTTGAAGTTGTCTTTGCAAGTTGTCTTGAATCTAGAACTGTTGGTGCATTACTTGAAACTCTTGCACGAATTTCTGGAGAATTGAGGCTGATTTTGGAAGTTCTTGAACCCTTTTTGGATGTTTCTCTTGAAGGAACAAAAGTTCTTGAACTTTGATTGTGACTTTTTTTGAAAAACAGTTTGCTGGAAATTTTCTTCTTGAAGCTGAATCGTGTTTCTTAATTTTCCAGCTTGTTTGATCGACCAAAAGTGGTGAAATAAGGCTGTTTTTGTGTTTAAATAGACAATGAAAGTCAATCCTAAAAGGAGAAGGAGAGCCGTTAGGAAGGGAATAAGGAAATCCAAAGGGATTTGGTCAAAGATCTTTGTTTCCTAATCTGTGAGACTTGTGCATGTGCTGGTGGTTTCCTTAAGTGTTCTAAACGTCTAGCTTCTTTCCTTATTGATTTTGGGCTGGAATTTTTCTATCTTATAGCTGTTGTTTGGTTTCCTAATTGTGCCAAGTGTTGTTGTGTTGGAATTTTAAGGAAAGTGGTACAAGAATCATAATTGAACTGAGGTTTGTGGATCCTATCTTCATTAGGAAATCTTGAAAACTTTTTTTTACACAAGAACACTATTTTCTTTCAAGAAAACTTTGAAAATCAAGATTTTACACACAAGAATACCACACATTAGGGTTTCTAATTTGTGTCTTCTTGAGTCTAAGTCTTGTTTTATTCATCTTTTCTGGAATTCTCTTGATCAAACCCAACTCTAAGCTTTCCATATTGGTTACTCTCATATTTATTCTTGTGTTTGAGTTGCTATAAGGCCTTAGTGAGATTGATTGAGCAGGTTTTTCTCTAAGAGCCTACAAGAAAGCATCTCAAGAGTGGAAAAAAGGCTAAGGGGTGAGCACAACTTCGGTAAAAGCCAAAGATTTTGAGAGATACATGAGTGCAAGAGCGTAAACACTAAGGGAGTAAGTAAAGCTCATTATTTTCTTTTGTTTATTGTTACTAACTTGTTTTTGCAGGAATTTTGTTTTGTAGTCATGGCCGAGCAAGTTGACCAAAAGCTTAAGGACATTGAGATCTTGTTGAAAACCATGCAAAAGGACTTTAGGAAGATGCATACTCGCATGAATGATGTGGAATTAGCCGTGAAGGGAAAAGCAAAAGTATCCAACAATCCAACTTATACGGATAGGAGCTATGAAACTCATTCTTATGGAAGGATTGACAAAGCTAAACCGTCAAAGGAGATCCAAGATTCATTGAGTCACATCAATTGGAGAAATAAGAGTGCCTTTGAATGGAAGGATGAGCAATCAATGCCAAAATCTAAGAAGATCATTAAAGCTAATGATGATGAGGAGATGCAATCATTGAAAGATGGTAGTAATGGTGAACAAGTGCAACATGAAAGTCAATTCTATACTAGATGCACTGTGAATAACAAGGTATATAGTATGCATATCAATCATAATAGTTGCACTAACTTGGCTAGTACTATGTGTGTTGGAAAACTTGGATTACCCATGTTGGAGCATCCAAATCCATATAAATGGTTGACTGACAATGGAGAATTCGAGGTGACCAATCAAGTGGAGATAGAGTTCTCAATTAGCAAGTATCGTGATAAGGTTTTTTGTGATGTGGTACCTATGAAGACTTGTCACATACTCTTGGGGCATCCATGGCAACTTGAAAAGAAAGCCAAGTATGATGGACTGAAATATTCTTTCATGTGGAATGGGAAGAATATCAAGCTAAATCCTTTATCACCACTTGAAGCAAATAAAGGATAGAGAGAAAATTGCAAGAGATTGCAAGAGTGGGAAAAATCAATGAGTACACCATCAAAAGAAAAGAGTGAAGAAAAAGGAGAGTGCGTGCTAGAAAAGAATAAGAGTGAAAAGAAAAAGAGAGTGGAAAATAGTAAGAGTGAAAATAAGAGTGCTTTAGTTGTGAAGTCTAAACTTCTTGTACCCTTGTACAATGAAGTAGATTATTTTGTTAACACTCTTAACACTTGTTTTCCTAGTGTTTTTGTTTCTCTTTTGCAGCCAACTAGAGATCAAATTGGAGGAAGAGAAAAACCACTACGAGATTGTGCACTAAAAGGCATTGATGTTCAAGTTCTCCTAATGAGATTTAAGGGGGTTTTCTTGTCTTATGCCATTAATAATACTTGGATGATGGATTATATATTTAATTGGTGGCATAGTGTACATAGTTGTTCAATTGTTTTGCATTCTAGTTTAGGGGTTTATACTTGTTTTTATTCTATCTTTTACATTGATTCATGTAGATATACAATATGTCTAGTGTTTTGTTTTTGTTATTGTGGTGTGAATTTTGATTTAGGTGTTTTAATTTGTTTTCATGATTTCATTATGCATGATTCTATGTTTCGTTTACGTGTCTTAGATGATAGTGCATTAGATCATAGTCATTGTTCATATTCCATAAAGTTTGTTACAAGCATGCATAAGTTTAGTTCTTTCTATAGCTATAGTGTGCAAGACTTTGAAGATTACTCATATTTTGTAGATTATGATTACTATGTTGTGTTGAGTAATTCTTGCTTAGATTTGCATAGAGTATTTAGGGATCATGTGCATGAAAGTGATCTACAATGCTTTAAGGTGTGCATTACTCAATATGCATGAGTGTTATTTGATCATATTTGATGAGTTATTTCTACCTTATAGGTGTTTGCATATTGTTCATGAGAAGTTTAATCCTTTCCTTGGGGATTTTGAGTTCTTAAGCAAGTCCTACACTGTTTTTAAGTATACTTATTGTTCTTTTTATGTTGTAGGTGATTCGAGGACGAATCCTTTCAAAGGGGGAGGGAATGATAGGAATCAAGGAGCTTCACATACTGATATACTTGTTGGTTATGGAGGATTCCATTGTTCAAGACTAGCTCGAATGTTCAAGCATGATTTGATCAATAACTTGGCCAATAATGAAGTTGTTCTTGAGGCATTTATGAGTTCTCCAAGGTGGATCATCATAAACAATGCAAAGAGAGCTTGGAGAGTATTGATCTTGGAGAGGACAATTTGGGCCATTGGAGATTGGTTCGTGGATCTTGAGGTTGGTGGACTTTGGATCATCAAACATCATGGTGGAGGTTTAGACAAATGGATTCATTGGTTATGGATCAAATCCACATTCAAAGATGAGCCATGGTGGAGTTTGGATCGAAAGTTGCTCTATTGGTTTTGGATCAAGTTTGCATTTAAAGAAGGCTTATTAAAGCTGCTCAAGAGGTCCAATCCTTATAAGCCTATTGGAGTTGAGTCTGTGAAGCCCAATAAGCTGTATTTGGTGGACTTAAGTGGTTATCCAGCCCATGGAACCTTTAATTACGAATTTTAGTTTGTTTTTTTTTTTGGTCAATTATGTTTTTGGTAGTTTTCCATATTGTTTACAAGCTATTTTTATGTTAAGTAGTAGAATTAGTTAGGGAATCATTTTTGGTAGTTAGTTCTAGAATTTTCCTTACTCTTTTGGATGACTTTTGTAGCCTATAAATAGGCACAATTACTGTTACGAATTACATAAGTTTAATCAATAAAATTGAGTGTTTGCTCTTCATTGAGTGTTTCTTTGGTTCTTGGATTAGAACTACTCTTGTCTTATCAATCCTTAGATTGTGGCGACAACATACCCCGCTTAGCAGTTCATTCTTTCAGCATTTGATCAAGTCTTTAGAACTATAGTTTAGGTATATTGAACTCGCTCAAATTAGGTCCTAAATTAGAGTTTTAGAAGCTTAGTTCTTCGTTGGAGAAGGGTTCGAAGCGTACAACTTGGATTCATCAAGCGGTCTTGGCAATCTTGCTACCTTTGCGCACATCAGTTATTTTCTTAAATATCTCTAGTTGTAGTATTAATGAGATTGGATATCATTAATATGGAAAAACTAGTACATACTTTGCCTCTACTTATGGTAAGTAGTAGTTAATCTCGTCAACTATGGTGTGTGACACCTAAACTGGTATATGGATGCTTAGTGATCTTAATGGCAATAGTGTCAGTGATCTTTGGACTTGAGATTATCATGGTATTGAGTGTGGACTGCTATGCTTTGACTCTAATGCTCGGTGCTCTTAAAGAGTAGCCCATACGGTAGAGATTGGGTATAGTATGAAGCACGGAAGGATAGTGAGTAATCAATATAAGATTCACCACTCTTTATTATAGGAGAGTATATCCCGAATTGGTCACTTATTGAAATATAACTTAAAGAATCTTTTGCACAAAAGTGAAAATATGACTTGAAAGAGTTTCAAGGTTATACTTTTATGGAAAGTTATATTTTGAGAACAAGAAATTATTAATTAGTCATTTAAAGAGTGTGCACTACAATCTTAGACTAATTGGGATACAATGTGGTGAAAGGATATTAATTACATGATAACATTGTCATTGATAGGTGTAGTCTACCATATGATTTTCCTATTCACTTGGGTGGTCATGATGCATTGCTAGATGCCACTCATGATCTATAAGTGCAAATTAATTAATTAGTGAATTAATGATAAGTTAATTCATTAATTCATGAGTTATAATTTGTACTTATTACCAACGTGAATAGAACCTAATGGGTCACACACAATAAGAACACAGTCTTTGGTTTAAATTGTTATTAAGATAAGTATAAGATACTTATGGGGTTAAATTATGTGATAAATTAACTTAAAGGACTTAATTATAAATATTCTTAGTCTTGATGGAATTAGTTTCCCAAAAGGAATTAAGAAACTGTTTAGTTTCCTTTTGGAATAGGTTTCCTAAAAGAATAGGATTAGCTTAAGGTAAGCTTCTTAAAGCTTCTTGGTTTCCAATTACTCTTGTTTCCTTAAAGACTAGGATATTACATCTATAAATAAGTCCATATCTTGAATATTGGAAGATTGATGAAACACAAAATTTTAGAGAGAGAAATTGAGAGAATGTGGCGTGTTTCTCTACAAGAAAAATGCCACAACACTCTTCCCTAATAGTTAGGGTTTTTATCTTCTTCCTCTTTCTTCTTCTTGTGTTATTCATGATATTCAAGAGAGTTAGTACTCAAAAGGCAAATCAAGGCAAGTCCAAAGGTTCCTAAAGATCGTGTTCGTGTGAATACCGTTGGAGGCTCTACACTTGGAGGGCTTTTCATGGTAGCTCAACAACTTCATCAAATAGAATCTTGCCCTTTGAAGCATAAAAACCTTCTATGCTTAAGGTAATCTTTGTGCAAACACCCTTGTTAATCATATAGATATGTCAAAGAGATCTGTAGTAAAGATAACAAATTTTATTCTTCCGCAGCGTTACCTATCCTATTCCCTTACAAAGCTTACTCTAGGAACAATGTATATTTGATCCTCAATTTCCTGCAATGGTGGCATCTATGTGGTATGTCTTTAGGAAATACATCTTCAAATGCCTGCAATAAAGATACCACAACATAGGCAAGCAAGCATCAAGGTCGTTAGTTGAAAAAAAAAAAACATCTTTATACAATACTACAAGAAGTTGTTGCCTTGCTTCAATTGCTTCTATCACTTCACTTTGCAAGCAAAAGCAGACACTTTTTTCTTTCCACTCTTCTCAACCTCACAACCCTCTTTTTTTTCCCCTCAATAACGCTATTTTTCTCTCCTTTTTTTTTTCTAACTCGTGACTCTACTCTTTTCTTTCAACTTTTCCTCACAAGCTTTTTCTTGCTCTTCCCTCACTTTGAACTTCTTTGCTATTCTAACACGATCAGCATGTGTATCAAAAGGCTTCAAAGGGTTTAAAGTTACTTTCTTGTTGTGCCAAGTGAAGAAGTATTTGTTCATGTAACCATTATAGGTTACCTCCTATCAAACTGCCAAGGACATTCCAAAAGTATGTGGCATACTTGCATTGGGACTGTATCGCACCAAACTCCATTCTTGTAAAACCAACACTTGTCTTCACACCTTCATGCCTCTAGATTCAGCAAGCTAATGAAATTTGTAGGGTTTAAGATGCCTTTTAGTAGTTTCTAATTTCAACTTATCTTCAAATAAGGTACTAGCCATAGTAGTGCAACTTCTATTATCAATGATCATATTACATACCTTGTTGTTAATGGTGCATCTTGTATGAAAGATGTGTTCTCATTGCAAATCTTCTTCATCTTTCTTTAGTTGAATACTTAGAGCTCTTCGCGTAATCGATGCATCCCCATGGTCACTATTACAACCCCCCCCCCCCCATCATCATTAGAACTTCCTTCTAGAGGTCGTTTCTCTTCACTATCACCACTTGATGCCACACTTGCCACTTCTCCATCATCATACACAATCATAGCCCTTTTATTTGGACAAGTAGCAGTAACATGTCCATGGTCTTGCCACTTGAAACACTTTATTTCTCTTTGCCTTGGCTTGGTCTCATCCATACTCCTTGATGACATCTTAGAAGTAGAAGATTCTGCTTAGTTCTTATGACATCCTTAGCTTTCTCCACGGCATCTCGGCCTTCCTTTCTTGAAAGGTCTCTCCTGCAAGATGTATGTGGTGTGCTTGAGGCATTAGAAAAGCCTCTTGATCTCTTAGCTTTAAGTTGCCTCTCCACTTTGATGGATATATCCACCAAATCTCTAATCTCCAAATAATAATGCAACTCTACCTTTTCAACAATTTTGGGATTCAAACCTGTAATAAAACGTGCCATTAAAGCCTCGCCATCCTCCTTAATATTAGCTCGAATTATCAACATCTCCATCTCCTTGTAATATTCACCAACTGATATCGAGCCTTACTTTAATATTTGCAGTCTCCTATGAAGATCCTAAACATAGTAGCTAAGAACAAACCTCTTCTTTATGATTACTTGCATCTCACGCCAAGTTCTCAAGAGTTCAGCTTCACATCTTCTCCTATCTTTTAAAAGTTGATCCCACCAAACACTAGCATAATTTGTGAATTCAATGGCCGCCAATTGAACTTTCATTTCTTCAAAGTAGTTGTGGCAGTTGAATACATGCCCCACTTTACAATCCCACTCTAAATATACCTCAGGATCAAGCTTGCCTTGGAAGGGTGTTATCTTTATCTTGATACTACCACGGTTGTTGTCTTGGTTATTTTGCACCATTCTTCCTCTCCTAGTAATCATATCATCATAATCAGAAACATTACATTCTTTCTCTTCAAAGGGATTTCTAGAGGCCTTTGAACATGATGGTCTCTCAATGCTGTCCAAATATACATGTATCCTCTCCATTGCATTATTGACAACTTTATTGACTTTTCTTTGCATCATTTCATATATGTATTTCATGTCAAAAGGTGGAGGAGTGGAGGAGTATGAGATCCTTCATCCTTTTTAGACATGATGCAACAAGAAAACAAATAAGAGAAATAGTATTACCACTCCCGTAGTGTTTACACTCATAAACTCGTGTATCACTCAAATTTGATGGCTTTTTCCAGAAGCTATGCTCATCCCTTAGCCTTTTACTACACTCGAGAGATTTCTTACATGTCCCTTAATTAAAGAACCTACTCAACCAAGCTTATCAAGAGATAGTAGTCACCAAACACAAGAGTAAATGTAATAAGGGAAGATGAAACAGCTTAGAGTGTAAGAAAATCAAGAGGTCAAGAAACACAACAAGACACATGGAAATAGAATCCTAACCGTGTGGTTTCTTCTGTTAATAATCATGATTATCAATGTTTTCTTGATAGAAAATAATATTCTTATATAAAAATAAAAAATTAACTTTTTCTTGTGGAGGTAGGATTTGTAAATCCTAGTTCCAGTAGGATTTGGTGACTATTCTTTTCCTCCCAAAAGATGGATTTTGACTTCGAAAAGATTTCCTAGTTGAAGTAGGATTATGAATCCAAAACTAAGTAGAATTTGTGTCCTAGTCCAAATAGATTTCAAACTAAGGTCAATTAGGGCAAGGAAATAGAAGTCAAATCCAAACGCAAGTATACTTCACACAAGATAAAAAGGAAACCAAGACCAAAAGGAAGTAGAACACAACAATTATCCTAGCCCTCACGACATAGGACTTCAACACCTATATAAACCAAACTGGTAACCGCTTTGTTTTCTTTTGCAAAAAATTTCATCCAAGCCTCTACATAAACAAGGAAAGAAATGATTTTCAACAAAAAATCAAGCAATTTCTAACAGGCAATTCAAGATCAACAAGAGTTCTTAACAAGATTTATTCAAGATTTATCAAGAACTAGAAGGAAAACTTGCAAGAATTTAGGTAACCCACCAAGCAAGTTCAAGATTTTCAAGAACTCACTTTTGACAATCAAGAAACAATCAAGAAACAAAATTTTTGCAAGGCTTTTAACACTAGCACACCTTTTATCTCTCTTTCTTTCTTCTTCTTTTCTTGTGCATGATTTTTCTTTCTTTTTCTTGTGCTCATTTTTTTTTAAAAAACTTAAAACAATACTCCAAACAAAATTAAACCCACCCAAGAAAATTTGGTTCTAGGATTTTTTGGTCCAAGAAGTAGTTTTCTTGAAAAAGTTTTTAACACAAGATCAACAAGAAACAAAGAAAACAATCAAGATTAAAAAACCGCACAAAACTTAGAATTTTTTATTAGAGACAATCAAAAATAACTCTAAGACCCTAAAACAAAATGAATAAGAATAGAAAATACGAAACAAGACACAAATATCACAAAATTGAAACATGGACAAAAAAGAAAGACAATCAGCCTAAATGATTTTCTAGGAATTGATCGAGACTCGAAGTATTTAACCAATTTACAAGAAATCCGCTTGACACAAAAGTTAAAAAAAGAGGGATATTCCAAAAATTTCAAAGGAAAAATTGGATGGAAAACCTGAAAAAATTGAAGATGACTCTGATATCAATTGATACACGCGAAAGTAGCGAATGCCAAGAAACTTGGATTTTTCCAAGTAGCAACTCATTGTGCTTTAGATCAACTTAGATTCATGAACCAAAATAACCCAAGAGTGGAGTTATTTGCATTGAACTCATTCCCTTGAAGACCACGAACTCCCAAATGCTTAAACTAGATTTAGTTGTATGTCGACAAGTAAATCTAACCTAAGAAAATATAAGGATTTTGATGAACAAGAAAGAAAAATTCTAAACTAGGTTTGGACACCATGAGCAAGCTTGATAAGTTCGAGAGTTATTCTTAATCACCAAAGAATAAAGAAATCTCTTAGTATAAGAAACACACAATATCATTAAACTCAACTTATGAAATCGTTTGGATCATATAGTGATGTGTGCATGGTTACGCTGCCAAGAAAGTCTTGGATTTTAGGTATGCTACTCGTTGAACTCAAGACCTCATTTGATTCGTGAACCAAGGAACTCTTGACGTGGAGTTGTTTTGCTTTGAATCTCCCTTGAGAAGATGACTTACGCCTAAGAAGAACTAGATTAAACCAAGTTGAGCGAGTTCAATCGTTTAACCTAATTAACTCTAAGACTTGATAAAAAAACACAAGAAAAACTCTATGCTAAGGTTAGGTCGCCACAAGCAAGCTTGATAAGACCAAGAGTAGTTCTAAATCAACATAGAACCAAGAAGAATCTCAATTAAGAGAAAACACTCAAATTTTATTCATCAAAATCTTGAAAATTCGTATGGAAAAAGATGCCTATAAATAGGTTTACAAAGAACTTTCTAGAATTGAAGAATTAAGCAACTTCTACATCTACTCTTAAACTAATAGTAATACTTGACTTAAAAACACAATTGTAAAGTAATTCTAACAACTAGAAACTAACTAAAAACAAAATAAAAATTCGTCCAAAAATAGTTCATGGGTTGGACATCCTTCATTAAGCTCCATTGGGCCTCCATTTAGCAATTCAAGGGCCCTCCAAGCAAGTCCAAGTAACCAGCCCCTTGTAAGATTGTTTTGGACAGCTTAACAACTTCTTCTGGGCCTTCTTTGTAGATGAACTTGATCTACAACCAATGCTTGAATCTTTGGCCCAATGTGATAGCTTGAACATTGCAAATTTCAAGCTTGTGACTAAATTCAAAATCATGTAACTTTACAATCCAACCACCTTGTTCAAATGTTCCATGTTTGATTATCACACGTATAAGCTCTTCTTGATCCATATAAATGGCCCCTTCAAATCCACTAAGTATAAGTCCATGTCTAATAAATGTATGCACTCCTTGGATCGCATCATATAGCCTATTTATAGGCTTAGACTCAACACAAATCACAAAGGAAATGGAAAACTAGATTTGCAGTAAACAACCAACCACACCTTATATAAGTAAACTACCAAATCTAGCACTTGTACCCAAAATATAAGTCTTGAAACACAAAAGAACTAAAACTCTAAACCAACTAAATTACTAAAAATGCCACTTAATGCTCCCAAATTGGGCTGATACATGTGGTTTTCTCTCAAGTCCATTGGGCTGAATTCAAGTCCACTTGATATGGTGTTTACTTCTTCAAGGTGGCGGATGGACTTGTGGTGTTTGGAGAGTGCAAATTGCTTCACACCCAAATCAATGTGATCAATCCTTGTATTGAGCTAGATGAAGCTTCATTGACCCATTGAACACTTTGATCATGCAAGTCGAAGATTAATCCATGCATTGCTTCTTTCATCTTCTTAGTCGTCAAACGAGTCATAGGTCCTCCAATCCCCTCCATTGGACTTCCACCTCACATGTTCATCGTCTTGATCAGCTCATTGTGCTCCATCATCAATTGTGAAATGCTCTAAATGAACTGGAATCCTTTAATCTTTTGATGAACGACTAGAACTACTTCTGCTTAATTGTTCATTCTGTCAATCTAGCAAGCTATATATACTAAACTTTTACCACATTGGCCACTTAGTGAACGAGGTTGCTAGGATTAGATCCAAAGCTAGTTGATAGGAAAACCAAGTGCCTCTTGAGCCATTGAGTGCCTACATATTGTGTTTGGGAGATTGTGTTTTGATTATACTCGAACCACATGCTTATACATACATACATACATACATACATATATGAAGGAGTTGGATGTCCATTTTGTAAATGTGCATTATTTTGGGCTATGTGAATGGTAATATTCAAATCCCTATTTTGGAAGAGTGAAAATTGGCTATGGGTTCTCTGTTACACTTTAAGGTATTACGTTTATGTTACACCATCTAAGTGAGTGACATGTGTCCCTATCTTTGAAGAGATAGTTTGTGAAATTACACCAATCACTCATTTTAAGTAGTATAATATAAATGTAACACCACAAAATTTAACAGAGAACCTCAAATTGTGAAAATATGAAGTATGTTTGATAATGTTTTGCCTATCTATATATGTAAAGTAACTTGTTTGGACAGGTGAAAAAAAATTTTGACGGCTTACTGAGCATGTCTATCTCACACTGTGAATCCATAATTGTTTGCTAAGGTTACTTCGTTTACAATAAGTGGGATTGGACAAGCTTCCGAGGAATTGGCACAGTTCGTTCTTTAGTTGTGTTTGTACCCTTTTTTAGTTTTGTTCAGCTGTTACTTCAAGGAATTTGATTGTAAGTCTTGGATACTAGAATAATGTATTCTTAGGCTTCTGGTTTGATAATTTTATTGTTCCATGGAACATGTTTCAGGCACGGCCTTGCTTATTTGTTTTCTTCTTTTTTTGCAAAGAGGTCCTTTAATTTTGTCAATATACTCTTTTACTATTAGACATGGCAACTCCTATATGATTGCTCACAATCTTTTCATGCTTCGAGGCATGATAATCCGATTAGAATTTGATAGATGCAAAATGTTAAGAAAGTCAATTGTAAATTAATAAAAAGAATATCTTACTTTATGATTAATGGCTTGAAGAGTCTCAAATTAAATATGGCAACCAATAATGTTTACTAGCTTTGGCAGGAATAACATTGTCCTATAGTATAAACAATAAAAATCTAAACATATTGAATAAGAACTAACGAGTTGATATTAGTGATTGAATCTCGTTGTCAACTATAGATGTTAATGATTGAACCTCATTGTCTACTATTTGGTACTAGACTTTAACTTTCATGAGAAAGTATCAAAATTAATGCGCTAAAGTGGGAATGAATAGATGGTCGAGTAGTTAGAGTTTTACGACTCCATCTTAGAGGTTGGGGGTTTGAATCTCACCAAGTACCATTCCCTTTCTCCCAATTGTAATAGTATAAGTTTGATAAAACAAAAAAGCACTGGAGTAGAAATGTTTGACTGTCAGTAACTTTTTTCACGTCATTTAATTTTATAGCTCCTTCTGCAACTGTTTGTTACAGTTTAGTTTACAAATGAACAATTCTTTTTTGCCTCTTTGATACTGGAAGTGAATCAACATCTGAGGCCTTCTCATCCTCTACCTCAGTGAAAATTATCTCATCTCAATCTTGCCCTTAGCCTAAACTATATACTTTATGTATATTGATCAAGAAATATCGAGTTACATTTGAAGATGAGTTGAGAAAAATTTTATATCAGAACAAACAGAGTGGGTAGGACTCACCACAAAGCTGGTGGAACCTTCAAATCATGTAAAGCCACCGGCCAAATTGCTTGAGGCATCATCTGTGTTGTTCTCCTCCATCGTGTAATTCAAGGATGGTTGATGCTGTATTTCATAGTGAAAAATCTCTAAAAACTAAGCATTTCGTGCTATCTCATAATGGGGTGTCCAAACAATTACGAATATCAATATGCTAGCCAGACATTTATGTGCTATCATGGCCTTTCGTGCTGTATTCATGTTGCTCTCCTTTAGACCGCAAAGTTTATAGATGGGAACTGTGAACTCGATCTACATAAAAATTTTCTCATGAAGGCAACAACAAAGAGAAGCACATCAAAACTTAAAACTGACCATTTTCTCAATGGACTTGACTTTATATCATGCCTTGTTTTCAGATGGGAATTTGTAGTTGTTGTTCTTGGGTGTAAGATTTGTACCCGATTTGATGAATATGATTAGAGTTATGGTGCTTATATCTTGTGAAGTATTTTATCGTGGCTTAATTTTTTAGCTACTGTGATTTACCGAGTTTGTGTTTCTAAAAAAGAAAAATTTCAAAGTTACGACGTGTTATGTACTGGATACAAGGCACGACATTTTCGCCTTGTGATTATAATAGTTTTCCCATTTCGATCAAATTAGAATTCAAACTGATATAAAACAAAGGTGGCCCTTTTCCATGTTTTTGAAGAGTATTCATTGTTTCACTTTATAGTGTAACAACTTAACTTTTTACCCTTTATATTACAGTGTAACAACTTTTTATTCTTTATCTTATAGTGAAAAAATGAACTTATTTATGATAAAAATTATAAAATAAAATATTTGTCAGTAGTATAAGATATTATTCTCTTGAAAATTAGAAATATTCTATACCTATCAATTTAATTGCTTACGATATTTGTTGATACAGTGTGAAAAAAATAAAGAAAATCAAGCATATACACAATTTAACATGAAAAAAAAATATTAAAATATCCTCACAGCCTTTTTTGATTAGTTTTTGTATTGCTATAGGGTTCACGTCTTATTCTTATATTCACTTTAAAAAATGACAATTAATTAATTTTTAAAAAATCCGTACATAGCATATAATGTTAGTATTGTCAACTAACACTAAATATGAAAGCATGCAGATCCTGAAAACAATCCTTTATTCACTTCAATAATAGTTTTAGACAAGGAGTTATAATTGCGACCGTTATTTTCGATTGTGCCTTATGCTTTTTTCAATGTCATAACTGGACAACGGTAACCTTCGTTAGAGTGTACATATAATATTCTTTTCGGCAAACGAACAAAATGTGATATTATTATCTTACAAATATAATAAAATAGTACCCCAATTAATAATGATTCCATTCTGATAGTATTGAATTCTAAGTTATTTGATTAATTTTCTACATAAACCAACATCCTTAATTCCTGCCCATTTCTACCAAAAAATAAATAAAAGGCCGGACTTTCAACTTTTTAATATGCACCAGAGTGGATATGTTTCAAGATTTATTGACAAGTTACTATTTTTTTTTTTTTTTACTATAACATACTAAAAAAGGTACTAATATTGCTTTAAAAATAAAATATTGAATGGAATACAAATGGCAAAAATCGAGAATGGATGCCAATGTTCATTATCCTTCTTTGTTTCATAGTTTGGAGCTGATATTAAGTTGTTATTCGTTAATTGCATCTTCTCAATTTTGAACAAGATAGCTTTATCAAAAATGTTAAGCATTAGAAATTCTCAAGATTTTCAAGTTGTGAGCTTTATAATTAGAAAATAATTTTAAGTGCAATCTAAATATAGTTATTTCATAGAAGCCTCAATATTTTAGTAAAATCCTTATATGTGAGAATTAAAGCTACTCAATAATTTTCCGAATTGACTCGAACTGACTGGACCATAAAAAACCAAACTGAAAAATAAGGTTAAGAATCTTCACATTAAAAACTAAACAATACTGCCAAAACAATAGTTTGTATTGGTTCCTATGTTATTAATCCAGAAACCAAATAGAATCGAAATATATTGATTACGTATAAATTTTTTAAGATGTGATAAGTCACAGATTCTTGTAAATGCAATTTGAATCAATTAATATTTAAGACTATTAATTATATGAGACTTTTTTCTTAGTAGTTAATACTGTAACAAATAAATGTACTCATAATGCTCATTTTAATTTCTCAATACATCATACACATAATGATTACATGAGTAAACGGAATACTTCACGTTACAACTTTTTAATATTTCCAAAAAGCAAGCATAATGATATAATTTAAAAATTATCTAAAACTGCACCAAACTGCATCGTGAATACTCCTAGTAAAAGTATCTATAACATATGAAATTACGCAGCAATAGGATCCATAATCTGGTTGTAGATTGGGAGTATAAAATTTTATTACAACTACAGAAAAAATTGTAGAATTTTGTTTATATATCCTTTGCTCTGTGGTGTTTCGCTTTTCATTCTTTCTTGAATTTGTTTTACTTAAAGACTTTAAATCTATTTTTACTTAACAATAACTAATACAAAAACTGCCTATCTAATAGTGTTGGCATTAAAAATATTCAATAAGTATTTTTTCATAACTGTAAAATTAATTTTTATAAAAACAATTCACAAATAATTTTATTCATTCTGTTGCGCACACACATCCTTGTGTCTTTCACCACTAGTGTTGATAAATATTTATCAAGGACAAGTTTGTCTATTACCAAATTTATGGATGAAATTCTAAGATTTAAAATGTAAATATAAGGGCTAGAGTTCAATATTGGACTTCAAGCTTTAAATATTAAAGATGTACTTCTCAAAGAAAGAAAGACAAGGATCAAACAAAAGAAAGGTATCAAACTAAGATTCGTTCAAAAGTTATCATCGTGTTTCCCAGCGGTGCATGTTTTAAAAGTCTAAGCTCATAATTTATTTTCTTTTTAAATAATGGCCTTATTTATTTATTTTTTGAACTATACACATAAAATGGATGGTTATCGGTTGTCAATATAAATTTTGGTTATCAATTTTGGTAGGCGAATAAGAATGCAGAACCATTTAAAATGAATAACCGATAAGTGAATGGGGCATGGTTCAATTTGTTTTGTAATCTTTAAATGATGAGCAAATTGTTAAGGGGCGTTCGGTTTAAATTCTTCAATCACTATCACTATGCGTATCATAAACCCTACTATGAGCATGAGTTTTGATGATGCCCTGTAACATATTTGGTTTAATAATAAAACGGATATCATTATAAAAATACTTGTTTGATTTACAGGAATAACTTTCAAGTAAAATTTAAAATGTTTAAATCTTTTATTTATGATATACGTATTTTTTAGATTTCTTATTTTGTATTTTTTTTAAAGAAAATTTCTAAAAAGACGTTTTCAATTTTAAATATAGCCATGCTCTAATTTGAGTTTTATGCAAATGATAACCCTAAAAAATGTTTTTTTTTTGTATTAACAAAGAGTACTATATATCTTTGATTTTCAGTTCAAATTTTTATTAAAAAAATTAAAAATAAAAAATTATTAAAAAGAATTTTTATAGAAATTTTATAAAGTACTAATAAAAAATATTCAAAATAGAGAGAGAGAGAGAGAGAGAGAGAGAGAGAGAGAGAGAGAGAGAGAGAGAGAGAGAGAGAGAGAGAGAGAGAGAATAGTATATTGGTGGTGGATAACTCAAAAGATATGTATTTTTCTAGTGAGTGTGTTTTTATCCTTAATCATAAGGTTTAATAGGTTTGATAGAATTGTATTTTGGGGAGAATCATCAACACCTCAATTAATCACTATCATGAAAGTTTAATGGGTTTGATAGAATAATATTTTGGAGATAATCATTAACACCTTAATTAATCACTCTCATACCCATTGAATGATATTAATAGTTATTTTACAAATATCAACAATGAGCGCCATTACTTACGATATTTATTCTCCTCCTTGATTCTCCTCAATTTTCTATGACCTATTTACAAAAACATACAACCGAAAAACTAAGACAAAAAATCCGTTGTTTGGGTTGCTTATAACCTGTTACTCCTTTGCTTGGCTTGAATTGGTTAACCACTTCCAGCAAACCCCAAGTGAGCTAAAACGCACCAAATGACTATTTTACCACTCGTCATGCCATCATTAATCCCACAGCATTGAAAATTCGGGACACCAAAATTCAAGAGATCTGATTACGATTCTGACTCAACAATTCAACTCGCCGGTCGTCCTCTCATAGCCCACCTCCCACTGCAACGCGAGTTCTCCAATTGCCCATTAGTATTCATCAAAATTTTTCCGATTAAGCTCCAAAATTTACTGTCTCAAACGCCCCATTATTCCCAGCAAACCAGCAAGAAAAGAAAAGAAATTGAAACTTTGATTCAATATTTGGGATCCCAATGGACCAAAATAAAAAACCCACCAGCCTTCTCGACACGCTTGGCGAAGAAATCATCAGAATAATAACACCAGTGTCAATCTGCATATGCTTGGTGGTGATTTTGGTCTCAATATTGAACAATACCTCAGATTCCTCAGGGCCTTCAATCACAACCATAGCCTCAATAGCATACACCGAGGACAGCTCAGACTCCATTTGGGACAAATTGAAAGGTGCCCTTCTGAACTCACTAGTGTTTGTTGCAGTTGTCACGGTGGTTACCTTTTTATTGGTGCTTCTGTTCTATCTTAGATGCACTAAGTTCTTGAAATATTACATGGGTTTTTCTGCTTTTCTTGTTTTGGGATTCATTGGTGGAGAAGTTGCTGTTTTTGTTATCAAAGACTTGAGCATTCCTATCGATGCTGTGACATTTTTTGTGGTTCTGTTTAATTTCACTGTGGTTGGTGTTTTAGCCATTTTTATGGAGAAATTTTCGATTTTGGTGAAACAAGGGTATTTGGTTGTTGTTGGGATGTTGGTTGCTTATTGGTTTACTCTTTTGCCTGAGTGGACTACTTGGGGGCTTTTGGTTGCCATGGCATTGTATGATCTTGCTGCTGTATTGTTGCCCGGTGGCCCTTTGAGGCTTTTGGTAGAGCTTGCCATATCCAGAGATGAGGATATCCCTGCCTTGGTGTACGAGGCACGGCCGGTTAATAGTAATGATTCTGTGCCGTCGAGTGGAGTGGTACAGAGGAGGGTATGGAGGGAAAGAATGCGCGTGGGATCTGATTCCAATGGCAATTTAGATGCAAGTTCTGATTTTAATCCAAATTTGGGTAACGTTTTGAGTACCAGTTCTGGTGGCGGGACGGTGTCGACAGTGGAAAGGGGTCAGAATGAGAGAAACTTGGTTGATGCTGAAGAAGGTAGAATTACAACAGTGGATTCTGAGCTCTCTGCTCCATTGATTCAAAATAGAATCAATGTCCAGATGAATTTACAGGAAGCGCCAAGTGACAATTTTGCACTTGAGGGAATTGGCTTGGGCTCCTCTGGTGCGATCAAGCTTGGGCTTGGGGATTTTATATTCTACAGTGTGTTGGTTGGAAGGGCTGCAATGTATGATTTCATGACAGTTTATGCGTGCTACCTGGCTATCATAGCTGGTCTAGGTATTACCTTGATGCTTCTTGCATTTTATCAGAAAGCTCTGCCAGCACTTCCTGTGTCTGTAATGCTAGGTGTGGTATTTTATTTATTGACCAGGCTGTTACTTGAAAATTTTGTTGTACAATGTTCTGTAAATCTTCTGATGTTTTAGAAGTATGATACTTTCCAGAGGAAGTTCTGGTCTTTCCCAGGCTACCAGGATATCATGTTCTCTTGCTGTCATTCTTTCTTTTCTGCTTTTTATTTTTGTTCTTCTATCCTATGCTATGGCTGTAGCTTCTTACTCGGTGTTACAATTTTGTTCATAGCCGACACAGATAATACTTTCTGAGTCCAAAACACTTATATGAGATTCAGTTTTCAATTATGGAGATTGTTGCAATTGCATAACACTAAAATGCTTAAGGTAATTAGTATAGAAGCAAGAGAGGAAATCGTTGCTGACTTGTAGTTCATTTGAAAACGATATGGCATATATATTCATTTGGTCTATGGCAAAAATCAGGATCAGCAAACTGTTGACATATCAAGTGCGTTGTAATGAACGTATAACGCAAGTTCAAAAACGGTTGCTGGCAAGTCAGCATTTGTCTTAATGGCCTGTGCAGGTAATTGGAGGACCTTATAACATACCATTGACAACATATTTGAGCAATATACTGAGGATGCCATCGAAACATTCAATCGTTAATGAATGAATATGTTCTGTAATTCCTACTTTTTTGTCTGTAAGTATTTTGTGAGTAATGACTTGAGAAAACTGTGTTCTAGGATTTAATGTGAAGGGTTTCTTGGCTTCACTGTAACTATTTTTTGGTAACTAAGAAAGAGGGTCATGGTGCGTATCTTTTCAGTTTGAACTTAAAACACGTGAAGGATGGCAACTTCATATATCTTGTTTACCGGATAGTTTCTTTTTAGACTGTAATTTGAGTCAATAAATGCTGAGATTATCACAGATATGTTGTAAGAATGAGCAAGGTTAGCTGTATCAATCAATATATCAGTCTAAGGGTCATGAAATAGTTAAAAATTTAAATTAAAACTTCCCAATTTGGCACATGCGGAGAATCCTGTCAATTTTAATTAGGCAAACTAAAACTCTTAAAAGAAATAGATGCAGAGGGAGAGGGAGAATGGAAGGGGAAAGGGGGTGGAGGATGCTGAGATGTGGCACTTGGTCTTGGGGACAGGGTTCAAGGCTCTGTTGACTGAACTGTTATGGATAAACTCATAAATACAGTTAAAATTTATTGAAGATTTTCTGTATTTTTTGTTTGTAGATGCTGGGACAATCAACTTCATTTGTTTATTCTTATTAATTTTGGTGAAAAATCTTTTTTATCCTTCATTCCATCTAATCTTGATTTGAAAATGAGAATTTTGGTTCAGAAAAATAAAGTATTATTGCTTGTGATGATCTTTTGGCCCTCAATAGAGTTCATTTATCCTCCCTCAGATGGTGCCATCAGGCTTCTTTTATCCATTCACCTTGGATGCCAAGGATTGTAATTAAGCTATCTGTAAAACAACGTACCATAAAAGGGAAGATAATTACTTTATGCAATAACTTCGCTCAATACATGCTGTTTTCTGAATAGCATTGCTTTATGTCTGCTTATTCTGTGTAAATATTTGGAAATTCTTCATGTGATCTCTCATGGTCAGCTTCTCTCTCTAATCAGCTTGAATCTTATCATGAGGAAATATTTTTATGAGAAGGAATTCACGAAATAAAAAAAGTAAAAAAAAAAAAAGAGAGAGAGGAAGGATGTCATTGGGAATTTAGGGTGATATGGTGCATTCTTCAGCAGACCTTAATTGCTTTCTGCACATTATCTCTTAGATGCTAACAATAGGACTCTGAGAATGTCAGAACTCTTTGCATTTTGATATGGATGTCTGTGAGTATGTAATCGCCAATCGGTAAAAGGGACAATGTCTTTCTTCAGGTTAAGCAACTCGGGTGAAGCAGCTTTAATGGTTAAATCCAGTAGGTGAGGATCTAGAAAAATGAATGTCTGCTTTCCTTAAAAGATTAGGCATAGCTGCTTTAGAACATATTAGAATTATGGATAACATGAGACCGTTATCTAAAATGAAACCACATAATGAAGAGGAAATGGATGCTGTGTAAAATTCTTGAATTATTTCTTCTTATTGGTTAATCTGGAGAAGAAATTGACCAGTCATCTTATTGCACAAAGAAATAGATTCATGTATCTGTCACCCATTTATAGTTCTAGTCTTGCATGTGCTGCAACCTTTATTTTGCTTGCACCATAGAGCTAACCAGCGATAAAGAAAATGGAGGAAGTATCTGTATACATGAGCATTCCAGTTACCAGAAGGTTTCACATAAATTATAGGAGTTTCGCCATCTTTTTTAGTAGTTGCAACAGATGAGGATAACATCTTGATTATCTGCTAAAAAATTTTACCGCCTTTGAGCTGCTTGCATGACTGCAGAAACCCTTCATGCTTGGTCATATTGCCCCATTAGAATCGGTTTTGCTACACTGAATATTCCCTGTGTTGTAAGCTTTCCGATGTTGGAAGCTCCTTTTCCATTTGGCCCGAGCTTTGGGTTGTGACTGCTTCTGATTCTTTTGTTCCATTATCCTTTTGGTTATTCATCTAGTCAAAGCTGTAGATATCATATGCCCCTTCCGACATCTATTGTTTGATTGAGAAGTATTTTATGTATCACTGTCTTGACTTGACTACCAACAGAAACTACATTTCCCATTAGCATACTTCCAAGAAGAAAGGCTGATTTCATACTTGAACTCATCTTTTGCAGTCAAGACTTTTTGAATGGCTAATTATATAGCAGTTTGAGCCTGGAGTCCTTTAATAGGTACATTTCTTCCTTGTGAATAGGGCCATTATATCAGGAGCGGTACCATTTTTTATACCTTAATATATTTAACCGCTGAGGCTCGTGGGAATTTGGAAATATATCATGTCTATTCATAATCAGAAATTAAGAAGCTTGTCGTGGTCTTCTGTGCATGCCTTTTTCATGTAATCGCCACATCTTGGGTATTCTCTCCCCAGGTTGAATTTCAGAGGTTTCTGTCGCAGCAAAAATGTGGAATGAAGCCATCTTTCATAGCAAGATAATTAATCTACATTTAGACATTAATGAATGAGAACCTTAGTCCTCGCAGAAGCCTCTTAGGCTCCTGATCTTGGGAAAGAACAGTAAAGGCCTCTAATGATTTTATATCCAGTAATGTAGGAAATGGACAAAGACAATGTCAAGGAACAGTGTGACAAATAGGAAGATCTTGCCTCTGTGTCTGTATAGGTGATATCTAAAATAATCCAGTTTCATAGGTTGCAAATGTCTCTTTGTTCTACTAGTCATTATAAAAGTCTGCTACAGATTTTTAACTATCCAAATAAACAGCTGAATTGATCATTGGATTTTTGGATGTCTTGAGATGTTTCGCTTTTGCAGGTCATATTAAACAATCATGTTTCTTGAGATATGCAGGGCAAGACCTTGTAAAACCAAGTTGACCAATAGGAGTAATCTATTGCATGAAAGCACCAAATATTTTAGTACTTGATCTTTCTCTTTCAGCTTAAAATTGCCAATAAATGCCTTGACTCTAACAGCAGTAAAATATAGTTCACATGTACCATCACATTTATATTACTAGTTGACATGAACACATGGAGATGTACTGGTAAGATTTAAAATACTTTTGGTTAATTTTTGTAGAATTGAAGCATTCATGTGGAATTTTCTTTTGCATTAACCAAAGCGTAACCTAGTCTTAAGCTCCAAATGAGCAGGATTCGGCTAAATTTTGGTCCCGTGCAAGTTGATAGTAAATGAAGAAAAGAATTCTACTTCCTCTGCAAACTAGTTCGTCGAATTTTAAAACTGTGGTTTGTCTAGATGTAGGTCCGTTCAAGTTGAAAGGTCCTTTTCTAGGGCCAGTTTTTGGACCTCTCGTCTATATGATCTGTTGTTTACTCGTTTTTACCATTTAGCAGCGCGTTGAATGCTGTCCCCATATTAGGACTTCCACCCTCCGGTCAAGACTCAAACCAATGATCTTCAGATGTCAATTTATTTGAAAGAGTACTACGCGCAACAATAGGGCTCATATTGTAAGAGTAATTTTAATGCAGCACTGGTGCATCATGAGTTTTCAGTGTAGCTGAAAACATCCCTTTTAGCTCAAATATGCATCTCTCGTACTGGTGGATAGTGTTGAAAGTCATGATCAAGGGTAGAATAATGCATAGTCTTGGTGGCAACAAGTTTTCAAGCAATGAGAAATAAGCAAAACTAATTTGACTTGTTAACTTTGGCCAATCTATGATGTTATGCACAAATATATCCAGCTTCTCTAAACTCGAAAGAATTGACATGCAACATGATGCACTCTGATTTCTTCTACTTCTTCTTCTTCTTCTTCTTTTTCTTTTTTTTTTTTTTTAACTCACTTTGATTTCATGCTAGTCTTCAGTAATCTGAAAGGATATAACAGCACATAATTGAACAGAACAAGCAATTCGACAGCAAAAGATTGAAGTTAGGTATGTCGGAACTGAGTTGATTATTGAAAGTTTAATATGAATTGATTATCTAGTTCAACACTGAGAACAGGCAGTTCAATTACATAAGAAGAGGTAAAGAATAGAAGTAACAACAGAAATACAACAGATTTGATGATCGAAGCTACAAATCAGGAGTTTAAAGTTGACAAATTTATGAGGGATCTGATACACAGTTACAAGATAATCAGGAAAAAGCAGGGGGAGAATGCGGGGTCCAAAATGAACCAAATTCACCTCCTCTTTAGATGGTTCAGTGACTTCGGAAAACCTTCAAAAAGATCCCAAATATAATTCTCCAAGTCATCTTCAGTGTACTTGATGTACTTGTCACTGAGACAACCATCTCTTAACCTAGCAGCAAATGGCCTGTATGCATTGATAACTTTCTGTGAAGTCGAGATTCTTAGCTCTTCTCGTAGTTGAACATCTGGGACCCTCCATGCTGTCTGGGACTTGTATACTTCCTCAAAAGCAGTATTAAATTTCCAGCATTTGTCCTTGAGCATTGCCTTCCCTTTGCTGCCATCATCCTTTAGCTGAGAAAGTATAAAACCCCATGCGATTCTCTGATAGCTTGTTGCATGCAGCCTGAATTTCCTAACATGTCTTCTGATCCATTCATCACCAAAGTAACACCTTAGTTGTGGCTTTTCAACCTTTTGGACAATGTAATGGATGTTGTTCATCATAAAGATATGCTTCAAAGATTCATCTCTGTATAGGTCAGATTTGGCATCCAGATTGGCTTCCAAAACTGAAGTAACAGATTGTAGGATATGTGCCACAGGACTTGTACTATATAAATCGATGATCTGAGCAACCTCTGCTTTGGAAAATTGACCTGTATTGCCCCAATTCTGCTCTTCTAGAAGTGAATTGACGGTATCCCCATATTCTACAAGTAGCAGAATATAGTTCATAACATACTTAGACAGATGGGTAATACCTCCCCTTGTAAAAGGAATTGTCGATGTATTTGACGCAACATGGATCCCAAATTCAAGAAAGATCTCCTTTGCAGAGTTGCCTAATCTATGTAGAAGTTCATGAAACTCTATCTGAAGTAAAGAACCAGCGTCCTCTGCAAACAAATCATCTAAATGTGGGAGAAGTTTTGACAGAATTTCATACATATCCAGTAAACAAAAAAGTCGTTCTGGACGACGGGGGCAAATTATGACAGCTTGTCCAAAGTTCAGAAGGCACAAAACAGAAGCCTTTGAAGCCTCAATAAAGCAAGATGAACTGGTAGATCCAAATTCTCCTAGGATTTTGTCAAAAAGCCGTCTCTCACTTGCAAGATACAACCTAATAATGCTTCTGGTTGCACGGCACCAATTTCTGATTCTGCAGGTCAAGCACTTCCAGTCCATCTTGAGAACATCCTCAATGCTGAGTTGATTTATTTTGAGATTGATCAAGTAATCATCCAATGCCCGCTTCCAAAAGCTAATGAAAGTTTGGCAAAATTCCTGATCATAATGACAAGCAAACATCAATTCTGCGATACGTTTGATCAGAGGAATTGCATTTGGATGGATCAAATCCACTATATACTGCTCGCAGTCACTTCCTCTTCTCTCCATCTGAGATGGAATCTCAAAGGATTCATCCTCGTTTGGAACCATCGATTCCTCCTCCACAAAAGTCACCTGGAAAGACTCGACCAAAGCATATTCATGCTCAAGTGGTTGCATATTCTTAGAAAGGATGTGAATCAGTTCTTCCTGGAGCTTTACCATCGCCTTCTGCAGAATATTCTCAGTTTCATCCAAAAGCTGCTTTACTTTCCAAGTTTGGTTTGATGGCGTGTTTTCTAAACTTTCTGCCAACCTTCGAACTTCATCAACAGCTTGTAAATATCCATTATCTTCACCAGAACCTGAATCCCAAATCTTCAAGTTTCTTGACTGGAAACTCAAGATCTTGTTCTTGGCAAACTTGAGCCTGTTTTCAATCGCCCTGGTCCTATCGCCCTCACTCTCGCCAATTGTAGACATTCTGGACAATTGCATGTCAAGATCGGTTAGAACTCTTTTCATGTCATTGTTCAAGTTCTTACTAGCCTCAAGTGCCTTCACAATATGATAGGCAGCAGCAATCATATGCTGTTCACTTTCAAGGGCTGCAGTTGCAGATTCATAGTCCCCCATAGCCAAACAATCAGAGTGGTAATTTGGATAGCCACTAAGTTCTACAGGAGGTCAGGACAGGCAAAATTAAACTTAATTAGGAGCACAGAAGCCTTCTAAATGGAAATTCTTGCCTTAATATTATAAAGCATATAGTGACTGTAGAATAAATTTAATCATATTGTGATGAAAATTTTGGTGAATAGTGGACAAGAAAGGACTAAATCTGTATATATATACATATATACCCATCTGAAACCCGGTCTCAGAACACAACCGAAATTGTGATGAAAATTTTGGTGAATAGTCGACAAGAAACGACTAAATCTGTATATATATACCCATCTGAAACCCGGTCTCAGAACACAACCGAATTAAAAGAAGAGAAGTTAAGATTTGAACAAGACAAAAGAACGAAGAAAATTGGGATGCCAAAGAACTGAAAAAAAAAAAAAAAGTACTACCATATAAGATCAAGAAGTCTTCTTTATTCTAAACAACCGTATTGATTACAAAGTATGAGGGAAGTATAGAACCGTCTAACTATAAGAACTCTTCCTTTAAGACTTGTCATGTTCATTGACATAAATTCATCACTGACCAGAATGTGTTAGAGCTGAAGACTCACAAGGCAAAATAAAAAGGTTCAGAACAGCTAAAGGCTAATCAAAACAGCAGAATTAACTAGCATAAAATTGATGAAGTTGAACGCGATTCTAAGTTCGAATATGCCACAAACACAAAATATTCAATTCATGACCCCTCATAGAATTCAAAAGAATTTGTGAACTGTGATTAAACGCAGAAAAGAAAGAACGGAAGGGGAAAAAAGGACGCTTGAATCAGATGAATGTTGCTGGTAATTTGAACCACAAATATTGCTTGTTTCTTGGAATTGTTGGACAAACATGTGAAGGTGTGAAAAAATCTAAGTGTACTACTTAGAAATGCAAAAGATCTTGGAGGAAAAGAAAACTATTATGTTAAGAAACGGTGGGCTATGACTATGAGAAATTCTAGTTGTGGTCCTTTTCAAACATGAACGAGAGAGACAGAGGATGAACTTAAAGAATGGAATTCAATTACTCTTTACCAACTCATTGTCTTTGTCACAGGATGGTCAATAAAATATATTCACATAAATTTATTTGATTTTTGTTGAAATTTCTTTAATACAAGTAAAATTTATTTAAAATTTACAACATATAAACCTGAAATCTTGAAAAGTTAAGAAATTTAAAGAAGATTAAATCTTGAAAACTCAGACAGGTTAACCAAAAAAGTCAACCATGACTATAATAGTGAGCTTGGAAGAGTACTAGTAAAGGTTAACTAAAGTCTGTAATTGCAGCTGGAAAATGAAGCTGAAGCTTCCAAGGACACAAAGGTTGTTTTTTTTTTTTTTTTTTTTTTTTTTTTTGACAACAGGACACAAAGGTTGCTGAGAATCAACGTCGGATGCTTTTCCGTGCAACTTCTGATGCTTTCAATAGAAATGACAAAGAAAAGAAATTTAAAAATGTAGATTAGAAAAATGATGCAATTGTAGGGTCCAATTTGCGTCACTGCTTGCATCCAAAAAGTAAATAAGTATATACGCATTAGTTTAAGAAAACTTTTAAATTATGCCCACAGGCATAAATTTATTGTGATATTGTTTAGACAAGCATCAACGTTGTACGAACAAATATGATACAAATCTTTTGAAGAAAAAAAAATATATGATACAAATCTAGAAGGATGCTGTTGATGCCAAAACAAAACAAAAAGAGGACACCATTATTTCTAATGTCTTCTGCTTCTTGATTAGACAATTGACATGTGTTCTTTCTTCACTTATTTCCTGCAGGTATACATAGAGTTTATCTTTTCACTTGCATTCCAATATTTAAGTCGGTATCAGCATGAAAATAAATAGAGGTTTCAAACTTCAAATTGAATTAACTTAATTAACTTGAATCAACTTAAAAATAAATGTTATTTCAAAGATCAATTAATAGATCTATTAGTTAGATAATGAAGCGTTGCTCAATTAGTATGACACTTCACCAGGGATCTGTAGGTCTTGGTGTAGACAATTAAAATTTGTTTAGTCAAGATTAACTAAATTAAATTAATCTTGGTTAAATTAAATTAAACTAAAATCTTACAAGTCCATTAATGTTTGGGCTTATATGTTGGGTGAATGGCAATTGGGCCCTAAATTAAATTAAGTGCAAAGTCCAGTTAAGTTAAGTTGGGTTAATTTAATTAATCCTCATTAATGGACCAGTGCATATGGGCTTCAAATTAAATTGTAAAGTCCATCCAAATTAAAGTGAATTAATTAATTAATTCACATTGGACTAATTTGGGCCAACCTAATTATCAAACTCTATTTAAGACGGGCTTTCTTGGAATTGCAAATAGCCCAAGTGGTGGAACATTCTGGAGAGTTTATTTCAAGTCAACCACTCACTAAATTTTGGCTATAAATAGGAGGATTACTCCTTCAAGTCAGACGTACGTTCATTCCCCAAAGTTCAGAGAAAAACTCTAAAAGCTCTCAAGAGATTTTTCTCTAAAAGAAGTTCTAAAGAGATTTCTCTCTTAAGTCTTTCAAAAGATTTCTCTTAAATTTCTCAAATCCCCTCAAATCCAAATCAAAATCCCCAAATCACTACGTTCGTGTTGAAGACTTGAAGATTTGAAGGTCAAAAGCCTCAAGTATTCAAAGGAACATCATCAAATTAACTGTTTTCTACACTAAATTGTAGAAAACTCCAGATTTAGTTCAAGAATAAGCCTTTTTCTTGGCCCTTGAATTAAATTCTTGAAGAGAAGAATCAGAGGATAGTTTCTTGTATAAAGAAACAAATTCGGAGATTGTAACTCTCATTCAAATCAATAAAATATCAATTTGTGCAATTATTTCCTTATTTTATTTTTGACAACGAAATTTGTTGTTACAAATTTCTGGCACGCCCGGTGGGACAATCTTTGCCTCTCATCTCTTTTCTTCCAAAAAGACCCTGTTCCAAGAATTCAACGATGGATTCAAACAAAAAGTGTTCTTCTGCTGCCCGATCTAAAGTTGATGCTGTGAAAGATTCAATCTTTCCTCCTCCTGCAAGTCAAGAAGTGCGATGTCTTGGGCCAATGACAATGAGCAAAACGAAGGCGTTGGTGCAAAAGGCGACAGAGAATACTGCTGCTGCTGCTGCTGCTGCTGTGGTGGAGACATCTGCCATCCCAACAAAGAACGATGATCATAGTGCTCGTGCTGCATATGTTGATAGTATGAGCCATGCAATAACTCCTATAGTGATGCCTGTCATGATGACGAATGCCACAACATTGAAGGAGCAACTTGCTCACATGACGAAACTTGTTGAAGGACTTGTTACGCATATGCAAAGTCAAGATGACAAAATCGCCAAATTGATGGACAAGATCGAAAATGCTGATGAAAGTAGTCCGTTCGTGCCCAAGGCGACTGAAACCCACGATGATGCTGAAACCTCTCTCAAATCAAAAGAACCCTTTAAGTCGAATGCAACGAAGAACGTCTCAGTTTCTCCTAAAGGAACTATTGATATCAACCATCTCAAGGATTTAATTGAAGGAACAATCAAGAACAAATTCGATGGAGTTTCGAAATCATTTCACTCCTACGCCAAACCATACACTACGAGAGTTGATGTCTTGAAGATGCCTGCTGGATATCAACCTCCTAAATTCCAACAGTTTGATGGCAAGGGCAACCCTAAACAACATGTTGCACACTTTGTGGAGACGTGCAACAATGCTAGAACTGATGGAGACCTATTGGTCAAACAGTTTGTCCGTTCACTGAAAGGCAACGCATTTGACTGGTATACTGATCTTCAGCCTGGCTCTATCGATAGTTGGGGACAATTGGAACAAGAATTCCTCAATCGATTCTATAGCACAAGCCGAACTATTAATATGACTGAACTCTCAAATATTCGTCAATGGAAAGATGAGCCTGTTGTCAATTACATTGATCGTTGGCGAAATCTAAGTCTCAATAGCAAAGATCGCCTCTCTGAGCCATCTGCTATTGAGATGTGCATTCAAGGAATGCATTGGGGGCTCCGCTATATTCTGCAAGGAATACAACCAAACACTTTTGATAAGTTGGCGACAAAAGCTCACAATTTAGAAATCAATCTCGGAGGGCAAGAGCCGCCAGTGTCTGATCCTCGGAAAGGTAAGGAGAAGCAAGAAGCAAGGAGAGGAGGTAAACCTCCTGTTAAAGGTGAAAAGAAAGAGTCACTGACCGCAAGTGTGGGGCCCTTCAAGATTTTCTCTAAAGCGACAAAGAAGGAAGACGAGAAGGGTAAAACTCGACAAGAACAAAAGAAGAAACAATCGACTCTAAGGGACATGCAAGAAAAGGAGTACCCTTTCCTTGATTCTGATATCCCTGGTATGTTTGATGATCTGTTGAAGTTGAACCTAATTACATTACCTGAAATGAAGAGACCTGACGAAGCAAAAAGGATAGACAATCCCAACTATTGCAAGTACCATCGCTTGGTAGGGCATCCTATACAAAAGTGCTTTATCTTTAAAGATAAAGTTATGGAGTTGGCTAAACAAGGGAAGATATTACTTGAGGAGGACAAAGCAAGTGCACACCATACTAGTATTGGCTCTGCTTTATCAAAACCTGTGGAAATTGGAAAACCTATTGAGGAAATTCAAGAAGCTATTGTGCCATATGTTATAAGGTTTGGATCACTCCCTCCTATTGAAGTTAGGCCGACTATCTTTCCCCTGATCATTGGAGAGACTTCAAGTCAAGAGGATTTAGAATCCATATTCTCAAAGCAGAATGATGTCAACGATGAAGAATGGACTCTTGTTACTCGGAGAAGAAGGCAAAACTCTCATGCATCTCGCAAGACAAGCAACTCACTGATAAGAAGTAGAGTAGTATGGAAGAAAAGGGAGAAAAGGGTGAGAAAACAAGATGTCACCAAGGCTCGAACGAGTCACGAGTTTGTACAAATGGTTCGTCGTCCAATCACTTTTGCAGACTTCATACCAAAGGAATTCTTTGGTAATAATATTCGTGTCTAATGTAACACCATCAATTCTGAGGATCTTCAAGACGAAGAGTTGGCTGACGAGTCCAACAAAAAGGCCTCTATTATTGTCAAAGCGCCTGTCGAACGCGCAACTCCAATCGAAAATGAAAATTTGCCACATCTCCAACAAGTTGTTCAACTAGTCCGAAAGTTTGAGCTACTTAAAGGTGTTCCGATTGATCACCTAGATGAAGCGGGAAATCCTGTGTATTCTTTCAGTAATGGCGATCACAAATATTTTGATCCATTATGTGACTGTGACGCTTGTGAACAAGCCTCTTTTGATGCTTAGTACGAGGATGATGAAGCATCACGAAAAAAGAATTCAAAGAAAAGGAAGTCACGAAGTCAGAAACGATTAGAAGAACTTCTCAAAGCTGGAGATTCTTCTGTGGGAAGACTTTCTGAACCATCTGGAAAGTATGACTTTTAGGTCTACTATTCCAACTCAAAAGGTGAAGCCGTGCTTAAAAGCAATCCATCATCTTCTACTGCATCCTCTCAAATTGAAAATGTCCGTTCTTGCAATGTTATCAACACTGATGACTTTTCTACCTATCAAGTTGATGATAAAGGGGAGTCTGTTGCTGTTGCAAAAACATCCATGGAGTGCGCGACGATAATCATTTTCAATGATGAAGATCTAATGTTGGGATCTACCTTACATAACCGTCCATTATTTGTAACTGGTTATGCTCGAGAGCAAAAGGTGAATAGGATCCTTATTGATGGAGGTTCTACTGTCAATATCCTACCACTGCGAATTTTGAAGGATATTGGTATCTCTGTCAATGAGCTCTCTAACAGTCGATTGATGATTCAAGACTTTAACCAAGGGGGGCAAAGAGCCATTGAGATAATAAAACTTGATATAGTCATTGATGATATGTCCTCGAAGGCATTACTCCATGTGATAGATGCAAAGACGACCTACAATATATTCCTTGGGAGACCTTGGATTCACGAAAATGGAGTCGTACCTTCAACCCTTCACCAATGTTTCAAATACTATCAAGACGGTATCATGAAGAAGATAGTAGCAGACGACAAGCCATTCACTGAAGGTGAAGCGTATTTTGCTGATGCTAAATTTTATCTCAAAATGTGCGATACAAATGAGGACGACGATTCGCAACCAAACAAAAGTATGGTTCAAAATTCAAAATCTTCAGACTTGGTTAGCAACTCTACAGTTGATAAGGGGAAACAAGTTGCCGGCAACAAAACTCAAGGTACTAGCAATACTTTACGAAATGGTAAGCCTATTACTCTTCGCTATGTCCCGAAGACAAAAGTAAAAGAAGAGCAATCGCCTATAGTCAAATGTGAAGCATTGAGAGGCCTAACATTGCCCATCACGAAACTAGATGACATCAAAAGATCTCAACCTCTATTGCAAGGATTTGTTTCGCCCATCCAAGGAATCAACTGTTGATCATGTTGCCTTGCCAAGTACAAGAACTGAAGGTTTCGATCCCAATGCCTATAAGCTTCTTGCTAAGGCTGGGTATGGTGTTGAGAGTTCTACTATATTGGGTACGTTACCACCTGAAGTTGCTGGTGAAAAAGTTCACGGATTTAATACTACTCAAAAGATGATGAGAGAAAAGGGATATGTTGTTGACAATCCCTCAATGGGTCTAGGCTATAGACCATCTTCACCGGTACGTATAGCAATTAAAAGAGCCAGTGTACATTGCATCACAACAAAAGAGGTTGCACTAACAACTCCGAGGCAATCAGTTTTTGATCGATTGGGAAAGACACCATCTTCGAACATCTGTCTTTGACAGACTTGGCCCAAAGGGAAAGAATGTGAGGGGCTCTGTTCACAAAAGACTGACATTTTCTAAGGCGAATAAACAAAGTTTTAAGAAGGAAGACAATAAAATCACTCAAAAACATGAGGTGTCAAAGAAACGATTTACTAATCTTTTTATTCATCATGGTGATTTGTTGAATATAAGGATGGAAACTATTGTTGATGAGCAACCTGAGGAAGACGACAAAGAAAGTACAAGCTTCCTGCAACCATATAACTATGGTTGATGATGAACCACTTGAAGAAGAAGATGCCGAGGATGCTCCACCTGAATTTGAGGAGGGAGTGAAAGCTACTGTTGATCAATTGAAAGAAATTAATCTTGGCTCTCTCGAAAATCCACGTCCGATATATGTTAGTGCTCTATTGAGTGTCGAGGACAAAGAAGCATATACTAAACTCTTTGTACGAATATTGCGACGTCTTTGCATAGGAGTTATAAAGAGATGCCTGGCTTAGACCCAAAAGTAGCAGTACATCACTTGATCAGTCAAACGAGGGGTACGTCCTATTAAACAAGCTCAAAGGCGGTTTAGACCTGATATAATTCCATCAATCGAAACTGAAGTGAACAAACTCATCGAAGTTGGGTTTATTCGCGAAGTCAAGTATCCTACATGGATTTCGAGCATTGTGCCTGTGCGGAAGAAGAATGGACAAATTCGCGTTTGTGTTGATTTTAGAGATCTCAACAATGCTTGTCCCAAGGATGACTTTTCCGCTTCCCATAACTGAGCTCATGGTTGACGCTACGACTGGGTACGAGGTATTGTCATTTATGGATGGATCTTCTGGTTACAACCAAATTCGCATGGCACCTGAAGATGAAGAACTCACTGCGTTCCGTACTCCTAAAGGCATATATTGTTATAAAGTTATGCCATTTGGACTAAAGAATGCTGGGGCAACGTATCAAAGAGCCATGCAAAATATCTTTGATGACATGCTCCATAAAAATATAGAGTGTTATGTGGATGATTTGGTTGTCAAATCAAGGAAAGAAGTGATCATTTAAGTGATTTAAGGCAAGTATTTGATCGACTGAGAAGATATCAACTCAGGATGAATCCACTCAAGTGTGCCTTTGGAGTCACATCTGGAAAATTTCTTGGTTTTGTGGTTCGTCGTCGTGGTATCGAAATTGATCAAGCCAAGATAGATGCTATAGTAAAAATGCCTGAGCCACAAGATATTCATGACTTGAAAAGCTTACAAGGAAGGTTAGCCTATCTTCGAAGGTTTATTTCAAATTTAGCTGGAAGATGCCAACCATTTAGCCGGCTTATGAAGAAAGGAGTACCTTTTGCGTGGGATGAAGCTTGTGCAAATGCATTTAAAAGCATCAAGTCGTATCTCATGAAAGCACCTGTCTTGACTGCACCGATACATGGTAAACCATTAATTCTTTACATTGCTGCACAAGAGCGGTCTGTGGGGGCATTACTTGCTCAAGAAAATGTTGAAGGCAAAGAGGTGACTTTGTACTATTTGAGCAGAATGATGACTCCGAATGAGCTCAACTACTCACCCATTGAGAAGCTGTGCCTAGCCCTAATATTCGCCATTCAAAAGCTGAAGCACTACTTTCAGGCTCATACAGTGCGTCTCATTTCCAAAGCAAATCCTATCAAATACGTGATGAGTAGGCCAGTCCTCTCCGATCGCCTAGCCAGATGGTATCTGCAACTACAACAATTTGAAATTGTCTATGTCCCACAAAAGGCTGTCAAAGGACAAGTTCTTGCAGACTTCCTAGCTGATCATCCGATTCCTGCTGAGTGGGAACTGTCTGATGACCTTCCTGACGAAGATGTGCTTCTTGTTGAGATCCGTCCGCCATGGAAGATGTATTTTGATGGTGCTGCTCATCGTAAAGGAGCTGGTGTTGGAGTTATCTTCATAACACCTTCTGGAGAAGTCCTGCTATATTCTTTTGCCCTGACTCAATGTTGTTCAAATAATGTCGCCGAATACCAAGCGCTCATATTAGGACTCGAAATGGCAGTCGACATGAAACAATTAGAGTTAGGGGTGGGTATGGACCGGTTAACCGGTCCACACACTTAATATTCTAACCGGAACCGCTTGTACCGGTTCGCTTAATTTATAAACCGTATCCGACCCTCATTAATCGGTTAACCGCTTATCCGTTACTCAGTTAAAGAGGTTCGGGTACTGCGGGTAACCGAAACCATATAGTTTAAGTTAATTTTATAAAATAGATCAAAATATTATAACATAAACCTTTGCTCAAATTAAAAAAATGCTTATACAATTTCAATTACTTTAAAAAATAAGCAATAAGATTACAATTAAAACTCTTGCATCCACTTTTTTTAAAAGTAAAAAAGGTTAAAAAAGATTACTCTTTTTAAGAGTAAAAAATTTATGTATTTCAATTATATGAAAATAATTTTTTAGTTAGCATCAAGAAATTTAATTGAAAGAAAAATTAAATACGATATTCAAGTTTTAAAATAATCTTAAACTTGAAAATGAAATGAATTAATACTCTTCAATTCCTCTATAACATTACAAATATTAGCCTTTAAGACGTATATATGGACCGGTTCGGTTAACCGCGGTTTTTAAAAATTGATACCTGGAACCGGAACCGCTTTTATAAATGAAGTTCGGTTAACCTAACCGCTTTCAAAATTCGGTTCGGTTACCCTCATTTTTCGGTTCGGAATGGACCGGTTACTGCAGTTTTTCGATTTTTCAGTTATTTTTGCCCACCCCTAATTAGAGCTCCAAGTTTATGGTGACTCAAAATTGGTCATTAACCAAATTGAAGGAGACTATGAGGTCAAGAAGCCAGAATTAATTTCCTACTATAATTATGCCAGACAACTCATTGGATGGCTTGGGGGTGTGACTATTGCACACGTGCCAAGGAACGAAAATAAGCAAGCTGACGCGTTGGCTATGCTCACTTCGACATTGACTCTATCAAGTCACGAGACAAAAGTTCCCGTGTGTAAAAAATGGGTAGTTCCACCATTATTCGATGAAAATGGCAAGGAGGTCGAAATTCACGCATTCTTTGTCTATGAAGTTGAAAAAGAGGATTGGAGACAATTGCTCATCGAGTATCTCAAATATGGAAAGTTGCCTGATAATTCACGAAGAAGAACTGATGTTCGCCGTCGTTCCCCACGATTCATTTTCTACAAGGATACATTGTATCGACGTTCATTCGATGGTGTATTCCTGCGTTGTTTAGGAGAAGATGAAGCCTTTCAAGTCATAGAAGAAGCTCATTCTGGAATTTGTGGTGCACACCAGTCCGGTCCTAAGTTGCACTTTCGAATCAAAAGGATGGGTTATTACTGGCCTACTATGATCAAAGATTGCATGGAATATGCTAAAAGGTGCCAAGCCTGTCAATTTCATGCGAATTATATACATCAACCTCCTGAGCCATTACACCCAACTGTTGTCTCTTGGCCTTTCGACTCATGGGGGCTTGATGTTGTTGAGCCATTACCAAAATCATCTGCTCAACATTTGTACATATTGGCTGCTACCGACTACTTCTCCAAATGGGCTGAGGCTACAGTACTCAAACAAGTGAGAAAAGAAGACGTGGTAAATTTCATCCGTGTTAACATCATCTATCGTTATGGGGTACCTCGATATCTCATAACTGATAATGGTAAGCCTTTCTCCAATAGTTTGATGGACAAGTTATGCGAGAAATTCAAATTCAAGCAGTACAAGTTTTCCATGTACAATACTCTAGCAAATGGTCTCGCCGAGGCAGTCAACAAAACTCTCTGCAATCTGCTAAAAAAGGTTGTCACAAAATCAAAACGAGATTGGCATGAAAGGATTGGTGAAGCTCTTTGGGCTTATCGCACTACATATAGAACTCCTACGCAAGCTACTCCTTATGCATTGGTGTATGGTGTTGAAGCTGTATTTCCTCTTGAGCAACAAATCCTATCTCTAAGGATTGCTATCCAAGAGGGGCTCACTGAGGAAGAAAATGCTCGCCTGCATTTGGAGGAATTGGAAGCTCTAGATGGAATAAGATTAGAAGCACAGCAAAACCTTGAGTGCTATCAAGCTCGCCTTTCTAAGGCTTTCAACAAGAAAGTTCGTCGACGCGCCTTCCAAATTGGTGACATGGTTCTTGCTGTACGGAGACCAATAGTTATGACGCATCGCTCCAAAGATAAATTCGTGCCTAAATGGAATGGATCATATGTGGTGCGAGAAGTCTATACAAATGGTGCTTATAAGTTGGTTGATCAAGATGGCGTGAAAGTTGGCCCAATAAATGGAAAATTTTTGAAGCAATATTTGCCTTAAGGAAGTGAAATGCTCCTTGACGCATGAGCCTAAACTGCATGTTGCTCCTGGCCCGCATGAGCTAAAACTGTGGATGGCAACCACCAATAGTGTAGTATGTGGTTAAACTGCTGAAACACTCCACCAAGTCTAAGGTGGTAAACAAATAGATACTCCTGGCCCACAGGAGGTTAAACTGTGAACGGCAAGGAACTACGGGTGACTTGATTCCCTTTTGGGATACGTAGGCAGCTTAGGGGGCAACTTCTAAGTTCAGTTACACTATCCAAAACACATCATGTGTTCCCTTTGAAGATTTAAACTTTATTCTAACTAGATAGAATGCAAAAATAAATACATTTTGTTCATAATATTTGGACAATATGTTTCGAGTGTTCTTTTACGTTAGATAAAGTTTAGTTGCATGCTTTATTTATTTATTTATTTATTTTGGCACTTGATAGCTTGAAATTATGGCTATTAAAGCAAAGAAATGGAATAAAGCATAAAAAGGGAAAGAAATACAAATATGTAAATTGAGAACTTTATTGATAAAGCAAATATACGATATCTCAAGTTACATGTTTGATCCTAATCTAAATAAATTGATTGCAAAAGTCTACCAAATGAAAAAAAAAGAGAGAGAGAATGCTACTAAAACTAGAGTTTAAACTCTACTAGCTCCTTGCGGCTTGCCTCTAAAAGCTCCTTCATCTTCTCCAACGTCTCACTCTCTTCAGCAAGTAAAAGAGTTGAAGCCTCAATCCTGTTCACTTCTACCTTTAAGTCCTCAATGTCAGACTGCATGTGGGAAAACTCCTCTTCATCTTTTTCAACCAGTGAAAGAGTTGCCTTTCTCTGGGTATCCAAAACTTCAAGTCGGGCCTTCAAGTCCGCCTCTTCACGATCAATGTCTGCAAGCTTAGTCTTATGAGATAAGACCTTTTCAGTTTGTTGTTTCGCTAAAGTCTCAGCATCAACAAGGCGTCGCGCAGCAGCAGCGAGTTCTTTGTCATATGACTCAGCAGGAACTTTTTGAGAAAGTATGGATTTGGTAGAATCATAATGTGTAACATTGGCGAAAAAAGTTTTCAGAAGACCCTCCAAAGGTGAAAGATCTATAGCATTATTCTTGCACATCTCTGCCATAATGCTGTTAGCTTTAGCCTCAAGGGAAGACATACGTTCCAATGGCTTGCCTGATATCTGCACCTTGAGGTTGTTCCAAAGCATCTGAATATATTGTTGGCGACAGTCTAAAATAATGTTCTCTGGGCAGAATTCAGAAGCTTGTGGTTGTCTTGGCCATGTTGGTGGATCAAACACCTTAAGTTTCTTCTTTTCAACAGATGGTTGAACATTTGACCTTTGTTTCTGAGAAGCCGAGTCCAAAGGCCGAATCTCTTCACTCACTACTTGCTGCGTACTATCGGCAGTGTCTTCAAGTGGAGTTGATGAAGCTACTTGCTTCGCCAAAAGCTCATAAGCAGTAGGCCCATTAACTGTGCCTTAGCTAACTTCTTAATCCTCAATGACCACCAAAGGCAAATCATCCAACTGCATCCATGGCAAGTTAAAGCCAATTATAAAAGCATTTCAACAGATTCAAGAATAATGTGAAACAAAAAAAAAAGAAAAGAAAAATGAGCACTCTTACAATATGTGGGAGACTAATGTCAGGTACAGATATATCTGGGATTGCCTCAAACAACTTATTAGGATCTAAATCATTTGAATCCAAAGCGTAGGTCATTACCTTATGCTTTTTGCGCTTCCAGTTTCGATCGCTATTGTGAGAGCCTTCATCATCTTCAATGAAAGGATTAGCCCTCTTATTCTCATGAGGAGATGAAACCCCTTGATTATTCGCTTTCACAACTATGGATGAAAGACGACGTGAAGTGCCTTTTGGAGGTGTTTCTTTAAAAACAGGATCTCTGGGTGTAGAACTCTTACCCTCTTTATCCTTCGAATTATTCTGCTCATCCTTTGTATGTTTGGTTGTCTTCTTTGTTGTCTCTTGAGCATCATTTCCTTTGGAAGTTTCAACCAAGTTTGCGAGATCTTTACCCTTTGATCTCCTATTTTTCACAGTTGGTTGAAAACTGGTTATCAATGTATTTCGTCCGTCAAACATATATTTGCCATGAGTTTTTGACCACCAAGTCTGAAAATTTGGTGAAATATGTTTATATGCGTCTGGTAGAGGGACAGGAAAGAGCAGTTTCTCATGAGATTTATGACGTGTAAGAGTACGCCACAATGTTCTGCATAATTCATAATTGGTAGAACGCACATCAGCTCCAAGTTCCTTGGGAACATCCTGATAAAATCCAAATTGCCTGGCAAATCTGTATGGGCTGTAAGGCTCAACCAAGAATTTGTCTTCAACATGAAGGACTAAATAATTAGAGCGTGCACTAAAGAAATAATAGAGCTCTGAATCCAATAATCTCCCATTATCAACGAAAATTTCGTTTTGACTTGTTACGAGGGAAAGTTCTGACCATCTCGCCTTATCACCCTTATGGATAAGATCGCGTGCCTTCTCCTCATCAAAATATCGAGCTCCACCTTCTCCAGAATAGTTGGTCATCATAGGTGCAGGTAATGCATTTGGAGCAAGGAAATGTGTGGAGAAATAGTGCGCCAGCCACGCATGAACATAATGTATTGGGAAAGAAGCATTTGAATGCCCAGGAGTTGGTGAGTTAGCAATCTTGTTCAGACCTTTATAGATGCTAAGTAATACTGGTGTCGCGAGGCAAGTTTTGCGTCCGAAGGCTAGCGCACTTGCAACTTTAAACGTGGTAGGTCTGATGAAATTAAGGTTCTTGCATGGTAAAGCAAAAACGCATAGCCAGGTTGATATGAACGCTGCAAGATAAGTTTCTTCTCTTAGATGAGCCTTGACTCCAAGAATGCTAAATGCACTATTCCTTCCAATTGAAAATTTGCCTGGTTGACCAATCCTCCCTGTTGGGTTTTGAGTCGACTGTGGACGAGATGCTTTCCTCAGCCTCCTAGGTTTTGGTTTCGAGTATCTCGCCTTTCCATCAAACCAAAAGTCGATCCATTGACTAACTCGTACTCCAGACTTGTTAGTTTCACCCTTTTGTAGATAATGAAAGGCTGCGAATAAATACTCACAGCTATGAGGAATGTACCTAATGTTCCTTCCATCAAGGCCTGTCAATTCTTCAGCGCAGGGTATAACCTCTTCGTACATGCCGCCAGTTATGGAGAGCCCTCCCAGTTGATATAAGTCCCAGAGTGAAATTGACAACTCTCCAGCTGAGGTGTGCAATGTGTTTGTCTCTGGACACCACGCTTCACAAAATGCTCGAACAATATTGGGATTTCTGTCATAAGTGAAGAGTGACGCAAAGAGAGCATCGTATAGAGATGCATCACGGAGAACTTGCTTGCTTCTCCCCAAAACGTCTTCAAGCCATTCCCAATATTTTTCGATGAAGCCAAACTCTCCATTAATTTTCAAAGTACTTCCCCAATGAGTATCTCCAGAGATGATGCGCCTGCCTAAAGTCTGAAAATGGGTGGTCCTCGGCTTCTTATTGTGGATAAGAGACTTTCAAAGAATATACTAGTCGTGCCATCATCTTGCGAAATCTCCAAAGACCAATTGTCTTGATGAGGGTGGTTGTAAGAAGGCCAAGTTCCAATGAAGTTCCCATGGATAGGGGTATGGACCAATAATTTTGTTCCACTATCCTCAGCATCATCTTGCGTGGTCAACAATTAGCAAATATTTTTTGCCTGAGGCATCAACATCTTTAAATGTCACCATGATTGTGGCCTTAAATCTGCAAAAAAAAAAAAAAAGAAGAAAAAAAAAGGGGTGAGCATGTTTGGTTAAAAAAAAAAAGAAAGGGAAGAATTTTCAAGCTAACGGAGCAATAGGAGCTATTTCTTCGCACTGCCCCACTTAGTGACTTTCATTGATGAACAAGCCGGCATAAGGCTCATCAAAGCACTATGGATGTGTGAACCGGAATAAAGTTCACCCATGTGCCATCAATTAAGTCAAAGCAAAGTCCATCTAAGCGCCATGGACATATGAGCCCGAATAAAAGCTCATCCACGTTCACTGACGAACAAGCCGGCATAAGGCCCGTCAAAGCAACATAAACATATGAACCAAAAAAGAAGGTTCATTCACGTGCCATCAGTGCACAAGTCAGAAAACACACTGACGAACAAGCCGGCATAAGGCCCGTTAAAGTAACATGAACAAAATAAACCAAGATAACGCTTGTTCATGTACAATCAGTGTACAAGTAAGACTTGGAGCGCTATGGAAATGCAAATCGAAATGGAAATTTCCAAGCATGGTGAGCATGTGAGTCCATATTAGACTCGCTCAAAAGTGCTATGGAAATTATCATCCCAAGCATAATAAGCATATGAGTCCATAGCAGACTCGCTCAAATATGCAATGAAATGCACGCCTTTGGGATTTCTCAAGCCAAGTAGGCTATCATTGAAATTTTTACGCCTATGGAGATTTCTCAAGCCAAGTAGGCTATCATTGAAATGTACGCCTTTGGAATTTCTCAAGCCAATTAGGCTATCATCGAAATATACGCCTTTTGAGATTTCTCAAGCCAAATTAGGCTATCATTGAAATTTGAGTGTCACTTTGAAAAAAAAAAAAAAAAAGGCTCAGTAAGTAGTACATGTGCTACTTACACAAATTTTGAAGACTAGGATTTCAACAGACCGTGATGTCGTGGTCTGGTGGTGGGTTTGACTTGCAGTTTGCTCGCCTGCAAATTAAAAGATGTCGGTTCGAAAGACTTATGCACGGCTTGTTTCAAAAAAAAAAAAAAAAAAAGAAAGAAGAAGAAGAAGAAGAAGTAGAAGAAAAGGAATTTCTTGGGTCAACAACACCTAAGCATGCACGTGTGGAAATACAATCAATTATGTGCATGTGCAAGAAGGTGATTTCAAGGACGTAGGCTTCAAAAGCAATTTGGTTGTCATAAGAAACATGGCATCAAAGACAAATTCGGTCATGCAAGGAGGTTAAAGAAACAAGTTAAATACTTCCTGCAGCCTTAACTCTTTCTTCCAATCAATTTGTTAAAATAAAGCTATGCAGCTTAGCTTTTTACGGTTGTCTTATAGCTTCTTTGATAAAAAAAAAGTACAATAATAATGCATCTGTTGTTTCGCTATTTCAAGTCAAGGGTTCAATTACATGGCTATTTTGTGATGAAGAAATTCATGGAGTAAATATGTCAAGCAATTGCGATGAAAAAAAAAAAGAGGGGGGCATAAATGATGAAAATTTCAGCAAGATGGCACATGCACGATATTTTTGCAACATGCAGCAAATAAGCATGATATGTCTCTTAGCAAGTTTGCAGCAAGTTATTACATTGTTTAGCAGGCCATATTATGCTAAAAAATAACAATAAAAAACATAGCAAGAGAAGCACCAAGATTTGAGAGCTTACGGGAATTTCACAAAGCCAAATTGCAAAAGGCTTTTCTTCCAACGACGAGCAACCTGCTTGATTATCAAGCCAACAGAATTCCTGCTGTAAAATTGTAAGAGCCAGAGTCATTAACTGCAACGCCAGGCTGGTGATGGTCCACAAAGAAAGAAAACTTCTATAAATTTCGGTTCTGGAATAAACAAGGGAGACCATGCAATTGTTAGTGTATGCCCTAAAACCAAGTTGGTTTTTGGGATTTTTATTACGCTTATTTCGTGTTATACTTATATATGTGGCATTTTCTTTGTCATTTAATACTTGTTATTTATATTACTAGTTTATTTGATAAAGTCCATAGAATATTAACTGTGTATAAGAGATTGTAAGAGTTACAATGATGAGACTCTTATTACACATTAAGTTATATTCTTAAACATCCCTAGTCGTAGTATTAATGAGATTGGACATCATTAATATGGGAAGACTAGCACATACTTTGCCTCTACTTATGGTAAGTAGTAGTTGATCTCGTCAACTATGGCGTGTGACACCTAAGCTGGTATGTGGATGCTTGTTAGAGAACAAGTTCATTGGATTGATCCGCCGAGAGTTACTATTCATAGTGCTAATGAATTATACTCTTAATGGCAATGGTGTAAGTGATCCTTAGACTTGAGATTACCATGGTATCTTGAGTGTGGATTGCTATGCTTTGACTCTATTGCTCGGCTGCTCGTAAAAGAGTAGCCCATACGGTAGAGATTGGGTATAGTATGAAGCATGGAAGGATAGTGAGTAATCGATATAGGATTCACCACTCCTTATTATGGGAGAGTATATCCCGGATTGGCCACTTGTTGAAATATGACTTAAAGAATCTTTTGCGCAAAAGTGAAAGTATGACTTGAAAGAGTTTCAAGGTTATACTTTTATGAAAGTTGTATTTCGGGAACAAGAAATCATTAATTAGTCATTTAAAGAGTGCGCACTACACTCTTAGACTAATTGGGATATAGTGTGGTGAAAGGATATTAATTACACGGTAACATTGTCATTGATAGGTGTAGTCTACCATATGACTTTCCTATTCACTTGGGTGGTCATGATGCATTGCTAGACGCCACTCATGATCTATAAGTGCAAATTAATTAATTAGAGAATTAATGATAAATTAAAGTGTTAATTTATCTGGCTCTTAATTAATTAATTAAAGAGTTATAATTTGTACTTATTACCAACGTGAATGGAACCTAATGGGTCACACACAATAAGAACATGGTCTTTGGGTTAAATTGTTATTAAGATAAGTATAAGATACTTATGGGGTTAATTTATGCGATAAATTAACTTAAAGGACTTAATTATAAATATTCTAAGTCTTGATGGAAATTAGTTTCCTAAAAGGAATTAAGAAGCTATTTGGTTTCCTTTTGGAATTGGTTTCCTAAAGGAATAGGATTAGCTTAAGATAAGCTTCCTAAACCTTCTTGGTTTCCAATTGCTCTTGTTTCCTTAAAGACTAGGATACTACATCTATAAATAAGTCCATGCCTTGACTCTTGATTGATTGATGAAACATAACACAAAATTTAGAGAGAGAAAATTTGAGAGCTTGGTGGCGTTTTTCTCTCCAAGCAAAAACGCCACACCTCCTTCCCTAATTGTTAGGGTTTCAACTTCTTTCTTCTTCTTGTGTTCTTCATGAATCATTCAAGGGAGTTAGCACTCAAAAGGCAAGGCAAGCAAGCCCAAAGGTTCCTAAAGATCATGTTCGTGTGGATACCGTTGGAGGCTCGACACTTGGAGGGCTTTTCATGGTAGATCAACACCTTCATCAAATAGGATCTTGCCCTTTGAAGCATAGAAACCTTCTATGCTTGAGGTATTTGTGCTAAACACCCTTTAATCGTATAGATTACATCAAAGAGATCCATGGCTAAGGTAATAAATTTTTAAATTTTCCGCTGCGTTACTCCCCTTATTACCTTACAGCAATTATCTGTGACAAACCTTGTCAAGAAAGAGGAGAATGCCGTGGACTGGATGCAAATTGCTTTCACGGGTGAATAGTTCTGGGTAAATCAATTAGAACACAAACAACAGGCATGTGCTTTTCAGCAAATCAAAATTTCAGTAATTATAAATCCAAGGAGTGCATGCATTGTGCGATAGTGTAAAAAAAAAAAAAAAATCATGTGAGTAGGCGTGACCAAGAGATTGAACAATAAGCAATTGAAGATTCCAGGTGATGGTCGACCGAATTCTCAAGATATTGACAATAAGGCAATTTAATCAATGCATGGAATTGGTGACGTTGGCAACAAAACAATTAAATACAATGTATGGAAACATGAGGCTGGACAACATAAATTGAATGCAATTCTTTAACAAAAAAATCAGCACATGGCCATTGAAGAAAAGAGAAAAAAAAAATGATTCTAAGTAGCATCATCAAAATTTCTGCAAGATGGCATGTGCGACAGTCAGCAATTTTGTTGGCTTAATCGGCCAAATCAATTGCAGGTTAATTTGAACAAGACATGCAAGTTGCTGGAATACAAACACAAACAGGTGGTATGCGATTTTCGGCAAACCAAAGGCGTGAAAAGGCCAAAAACTTCAGCAACAAATCCATGCAAATAAGGCTTAAAAGATCAAGCATTCAACTGGGATGGTGAACAGAAGAAAATTACCTGCTAGGTGTGTATGTTGCCAAGTTGTTGAGTTGGCCGTCTCTCCACCGTTGGAAGTTCTCCAAGCTTTGGCAAGAGGGTGCAAAATTTTTCTTTCCAATAATAGTGGCTAGAAACTAGTTCCGGTTGATATGATTATGGCCTAGGCCTTACCCATTTATAGAGACAGCCTCATGCTAACTCGATAAGGATTGAATTCCAGATTACTGAGAAGTTGAGTTTGATTCGTATTTCGAGCGGCTCTTGTTTCCTAGTTGGATTTTATCTAATTATGGGTAATCCAAATTGAGAAGGAAACAAATTTGATAGTAATTAAATTGCTGCAGGATGTGTGGTCTTTTCTAAGTAAGCTGGCTGCAAGAACCCATGAAGGATATTGTTTCTCAAACCGAAAATGAAGTGGATGGCTATTGGAAGGAAACTAAGGATGTGTTCCCAATTTTTTTTAAAAAATGATAAAGAAGTTGTAGCTAGCAAGAATTAGCTTCAGTTTGTAATTCTTCGTTGCATCAGTTAGGACTTGCTAGTTGCAGATTAAATTTATAATTAAAATATGGATTCATGTTGGGAATTGGAAGTTTCTTTCATGTAAAGTTACATGGTTAATTGCTAAAATCATGTGTCCTAAGGAATTTATATGGAAGTTGACTTTTTAATTCTCTGGAACTCTAGCTCAAGTTTCATCGGGAAAAAATCAGCAGCAACATGTACTTTGGCCGAAACTAAAAAATGGCAATTAAGTAGCGATGGAATAGAACAAGACTCAAGTTTCGAAAGCTGTAATTTCGAACTTTGATTGGTGATTGCTTCCAATTGAAATTTGTTTGGAATCAGAGGCTCAACAGAATAATACTCGTGCGATCATTGACGTTTCTTGGTTGAGTTCTATTTGATCGTGATTTTGGAAGTCCAAATGCATAAGGAAACAAATCCCGGAATTGGAAAAGCATGCAACGACTTTCCACAAAAAAAAAAAAAAAAGAAGGGACAGATCAACTACGTATGTGAAGCTGGATGAAATCAAATAAGACACGTTGAGGCTAATTGAAGTTGATTCTACACGTGGCCCAAAGTCAAATGCTATTTGATAGTCTGGGAGTTGGACTTTGAAATTTAAAGAAGATTGAAGTCAATGGGCAAATGCTATTTAGGCAACGGATTTGAAGATGGATTGTGCAAAATGGAAATAAAAAATATGATACTTCAAGACTCGTTTCCAATAATTGTCCAAACAAATACCTCACCAAGTCTTGAAGTGGGGGCATTTGTAGACAATTAAAATTTGTTTAGTCAAGATTAACTAAATTAAATTAATCTTGGTTAAATTAAATTAAACTAAAATCTTACAAGTCCATTAATGTTTGGGCTTATATGTTGGGTGAATGGCAATTGGGCCCTAAATTAAATTAAGTGCAAAGTCCAGTTAAGTTAAGTTGGGTTAATTTAATTAATCCTCATTAATGGACCAGTGCATATGGGCTTCAAATTAAACTGTAAAGTCCATCCAAATTAAAGTGAATTAATTAATTAATTCACATTGGACTAATTTGGGCCAACCCAATTATCAAGCTCTATTTAAGACGGGCTTTCTTGGAGTTGCAAATAGCCCAAGTGGTGGAACATTCTGGAGAGTTTATCTCAAGTCAACCACTCACTAAATTTTGGCTATAAATAGGAGGATTACTCCCTCAAGTCAGACGTACGTTCATTCCCCAAAGTTCAGAGAAAAACTCTAAAAGCTCTCAAGAGATTTTTCTCTAAAAGAAGCTCTAAAGAGATTTCTCTCTTAAGTCTTTCAAGAGATTTCTCTTAAGTTTCTCAAATCCCCTCAAATCCAAATCAAAATCCCCAAATCACTACGTTCGTGTTGAAGACTTGAAGATTTGAAGGTCAAAAGCCTCAAGTATTCAAAGGAACATCATTCAAATCAACTGTTTTCTACACTAAATCGTAGAAAACTCTAGATTTAGTTCAAGAATAAGCCTTTTTCTTGGCCCTTGAATTAAATTCTTGAAGAGAAGAATCAGAGGATAGTTTCTTGTATAAAGAAACAAATTCGGAGATTGTTACTCTCATTCAAATCAATAAAATATCAATTTGTGCAATTATTTCCTTGTTTTATTTTTGACAACGAAATTTGTTGTTACACTTGGATTCGAGTCATCAAGAGAATAGGTGAAGTCTCACTATTGATCCTCAAGAAGGAAAAAATAAACTATTATTAGGCTTATTTGCACGTCAAGTATAGTAGGCCTTTTTGATAAGCTCTAAGTTCATAATAGAGGTGCACATAGGTCGGATATCTGACTCACATGAGGTATTTTTTGACCCGACCTGCTAAATGAGAGTCAGACAAAATTGTGACTCGTATATGTATCCACATAAGAAGATATTCGGCGGATCGGATATCTACTTTTTTTGGATCGAATACCTGTATTATCTGACCCATACCCACATATTGTTAAATCTATTTCAAATCCTAGATAATCTAATAATAATTAAAGTGCCATTCATAACAAATATAAACATAAATAGCATATATTAAATCAAGTCTTACAAACACCAGCCGTGTTTTTGAGGCAAAAAATGAAAAAAATAACACAAAACAACTATCATAACTGTAAGGTAATAAGGGGAGTAACGCAGCGGAAAATTTAAAAATTTATTACCTTAGCCATGGATCTCTTTGATGTAATCTATACGATTAAAGGGTGTTTAGCACAAATACCTCAAGCATAGAAGGTTTCTATGCTTCAAAGGGCAAGATCCTATTCGATGAAGGTGTTGATCTACCATGAAAAGCCCTCCAAGTGTAGAGCCTCTAACGGTATCCACACGAACATGATCTTTAGGAACCTTTGGGCTTGCTTGCCTTGCCTTTTGAGTGCTAGCTCCCTTGAATATCATGAAGAACACAAGAACAAGAAGAGGAGGAAGACAAAACCCTAACCCTTAGGGAGAAGAGGGTGTGGCGTTTTTCTTGGGAGAAAACACGCCTCTCTCAATTTTCTCTCTCTCTAAATTTTATCTTGTGTTTCATCAATCTTCCAAGAGGCAAGGCATGGACTTATTTATAGATGTAGTATCCTAGTCTTTAAGGAAACAAGAGCAATTGGAAACCAAGAAGGTTTAGGAAGCTTACCTTAAGCTAATCCTATTCCTTTAGGAAACCTATTCCAAAAGGAAACCAAATAGCTTCTTAATTCCTTTTAGGAAACTAATTTCCATCAAGACTTAGAATATTTATAATTAAGTCCTTTAAGTTAATTTATCACATAAATTAACCCCATAAGTATCATATACTTATCTTAATAACAATTTAACCCAAAGACCATGTTCTTATTGTGTGTGACCCATTAGGTTCCATTCACATTGGCAATAAGTACAAATTATAACTCATTAATTAATTAATTAAGAGCCAGATAAATTAACACTTTAATTTATCATTAATTCACTAATTAATTAATTTGCACTTACTAGATCATGAGTGGCGTCTAGCAATGCATCATGACCACCCAAGTGAATAGGAAAGTCATATGGTAGACTAGACCTATCAATGACAATGTTACCGTGTAATTAATATCCTTTCACCACACTATATCCCAATTAGTCTAAGAGTGTAGTGCGCAATCTTTAAATGACTAATTAATGATTTCTTGTTCCCGAAATATAACTTTCCATAAAAGTATAACCTTGAAACTCTTTCAAGTCATACTTTCACTTTTGCGCAAAAGATTCTTTAAGTCATATTTCAACAAGTGGCCAATCCGGGATATACTCTCCTATAATAAGGAGTGGTGAATCCTATATCGATTACTCACTATCCTTCCATGCTTCATACTATACCTAATCTCTACCGTATGGGCTACTCTTTTACGAGCACCGAGCAATAGAGTCAAAGCATAGCAATCCACACTCAAGATACCATGGTAATCTCAAGTCTAAGGATCACTTACACCATTGCCATTAAGAGTATAATTCATTAGCACTATGAATAGTAACTCTTGGCGGATCAATCCAATGAACTTGTTCTCTAACAAGCATCCACATACCAGCTTAAGTGTCGCACACCATAGTTGACGAGATCAACTACTACTTACCATAAGTAGAGGCAAAGTATGTGCTAGTCTTCCCATATTAATGATGTCCAATCTCATTAATACTACGACTAGGGATATTTAAGAATATAACTTAATGTGTAATAAGAGTCTCATCATTGTAACTCTTACAATCTCTTATACACAGTTAATATTCTATGGACTTTATCAAATAAACAAGTAATATTGATAACAAGTATTAAATGACAAAGAAAATGCCACATATATAAGTATAACACGAAATAAGCGTAATAAAAATCCCAAAAACTAACTTGGTTTTAGGGCATACACTAACAATAACTAGAATTTATAGCACTGCATCTTCAATTCCTCACATTTCAATGTTGATATATATATTTATTACATAATTTTATGAGTTTGACAAATAACTCTAATTGATATTACCAGGTGATCAATTAAGTCAGAGTCTATGGAGAAGCTAAATATTCAGTAATTTAAAATACGTCCTTTGGAAATATTAATTTTGGTATAATTATATAAAGTGTCATTTGATACTTCATAGCTATAATAGAGATACGTAAAATTATCAACTAACTTATCAAAAGCTTAAGGATTTCAAAGTATAATTACATATTTTTATACAATATCAAGTTACATTTTACATGATAACAATTCAAAAATTTTAAAAGATTTCATAAGTTATTTCAAATGATATTATAAAGAAACCGTCTCTATGCCAAAAACTTTCTTTTGCTATTGGACATATTCATCTGTTTTGTTCAAATTTTTTAGAAAAGAAAATAATGTGTGAAGTTAAGAAAAGATAGACTTGAAACTATTAAAGTAAAGTTAGTAGTAGTTCGGTACTTGAAATGTAGGTTTTTGATAATAATGGTTATTTTCTATTTGTTTTTAAATATATAATTAACTGGAATCTCATATAAGTTTTAGACATGGTTTTAAAAAATAGGAAAACCAAAATTATCATTTTTTGTTTTTTCCATTTATTATATTATTTATTAGATGAATTTATTATATCATTTACTAAATGATTATTAAACATGCGAAGGATAAAAGATATTAATATTAATATTAATATCATTTATATCATATATATAAATTTTCAGTGTCAATTAGAATATCAAAGTTTCTTTGCACGTTTAACAGCTATTTAATAAATGATATGATAAATTTGTCTAATAATGATATAATAGAAGGAGAAAAACAAAAAAGGACAATAATTGTGGTTTTTCCATTTTCTCAAAACCATGTCTAAAAATTATTAATATTAATGAAAAATTAGGGAAGGTCACCTAAATTATAAAATCACTTCCCCTATATGCAGGTCCAGTCAGGTACCTGCCGAGTTTTTAAAATCCCAATCTGTATCTGACCTGCTTAATAGAGTAACCCGCATATGACCCATATTCAATAAAACCCATCGGGTCACATACGCGCATTTTTAGGATTGGGTCCAAGTCGGATCAACTGGATTTTCGAGTCACCGAGTCAACTTGTACACCCTTAGTTCACACCTTTCGCTTTGGTTGGGCGCACCAATCTACATCGTCTGCAATACATATTGCTTTTGGATTGGAAAATTATTTTTTGCATCATCATTTACTCCCCTCCTCCCTGCACTCTTCAGTCTAGATCGTTGGGCTTAAAATAACTTATCAGTCTAATAGCTAACATAAGTTATGTTAGAGTAGAAGATCAATTGTTGGCTAGGCAACTACCTGAACATAGAATCATTGTTATTGTAGAGACTGCTTGTATGCAAAGCTCCATATGGTGGCTATTTCTTGTTTAACACTTACAAAAATTTTCTAAATCTTTCTCATAGCTTGCAAGAGAGAGTTCCTCCTAGTAGGCTTCACACTAGAGAGGGCTCCCTATAAAGGTCAATAAAAAGGAACTCCCAAAAGAGGTAAGGAGGTGGAGCTTATAGCTCCCATGAAGGGCCACTAGGCGTTAGTGTACGCCCCAAAACCAAGTTAGTTTAAAACTTTTTGTATTTACACTTATTTATGCTATATTTATTCATGTGGCATTTCTCTTATCATTTATACTTGTATTTTCATGTTACTTGTTTATTTGATAAAGTCCCTAGAATATTGACTGTGTATTAGAGATTGTAAAGGTTACAATTATGAGACTTTAACACATAAAGTCATATTCTTAAATATCTCTAGTCATATTATTAATGAGATTGGACATCATTAATACAGATAAACTAGCACATACTTTGCCTCTACTTATGGTAAGTAGTACTTGATCTCATAGAATATGGTGTGCGTGACACCTAAACTAGTACGTGGATACTTGTTTGGAACAAGTTCATTGGATTGATCTGCCAAGAGTTTTCAACCATAGTACCAATTTTTGAATTCTTAATGGCAATAGTGTAAGTGATCATTTGACTTGAGATTACCATAGTATCTTGAGTGTAGATTGCAATACTTTGACTCTATTTCTCAGTGCTTGTAAAAGAGTAGCTCATAAGATAGAAGTTGGGCATAGTATGAAGCATGGAAGGATAGTGAGTAATCGATATAGGATTCACCATTCCTTATTAGGAGAGTATATCCCACTTTGACTTTCCTATTCACTTAGGTGATCATGATACATTGCTAGACGTCACCTATGATCTATAAGTATGAATTAATTAATTATGAATCAATGATAAATTAAAGTGTTTAATTTATCTAACTCTTAATTGATTAATTAATGAGTTATAATTTGTATTTATTGCCAACGTGAATGGAACCTGATGGGTCACACACATAAAGAATGTAATCTTTGGGCTAAATCGTAATTAAGATAAGTATGAGATACTTATGGGGTTAATTTATAAGATAAATTAACTTAAAGGACTTATTTATAAATATTCTAAATCTTGTAGGTAATTAATTTCCTAAAAGAAATAAAGTAACTTTTTGGTTTCCTTATGAAATAGGATTCCTAAAGGAGAAGGATTAGCTTAATGTAAGTTTCCTAAACCTTGTTGGTTTCCAATTACCTTTATTTCCTAAAAGACAAGAATACTACCTCTATAAATATGTTCATACTTTGACTATTGAATTATTATTGCAACACAAGTCAAAACCCTAGAGAGAAAAAAATTTGAAGATGACGTCACCCCCCTTAGTCATCCACCTCTCTCTCCCTTTATTTGTTAGACTTTTTCTTTCTTTTGTGTTCTTAATTAATTCAAGGGAGTTAGCACTCAAAAGTCAAAGCAAGCAAGCAAGCCTAGAAAGTTTCCAAAGATTTGTTCATGTGGATATTATTAGAGGCTCGACGCTTGGAAGGCTTTTTGTGATAGAACTACCTTTTCATCGAAGGATCTTAGCCTTTAAAGGAATTGAAATCTTTTGTACTCGAGGTAATTTTGGTCTAAACCCCCTTATAATCATGTAGATATATAAAAAAGATCTATGGTTAAGGTAATAAAAATTTTATTTTTTTATTGTGTTACACGTGTTATTACCTTATACTGGGATAAGCTCCCATGAGTGTATGTTGGACAAGACTACCAAAGAATTTATGCTTGATGGGGAATCCCAGGAGCGCTTGGTGGAAGAGGCTCCCAAGAGCATTTTCTAGATGAGGATATACAAGAAAATGCTGAAAAGAAAAGAAGCTTTTAGGAGCTCTTGCTAAAGGAAATGAGCTGATAGTTTGGTGAAGAATTCTAACACTTAAAAATTTTTCAACATTTTTAACATTTTATGAAAAACACTTTCCAATTTTAATTGTTAATATTTGGAAAGTTAAATTTTAGAAACCTACACCTCTATAATTTTATTTTGAGACAAATAAATTCAAGAGTATTAGTCTAGTTTATTAGACCATGTGATTTATAAATAGAATTAAATAAATTAATTTATTTAATTGTTAAATTGAATGATGGTATAGTGGATGATTATAGGCTAGACCAATGTGATTGAATGGTTATTATTTCTATTTTGGTTGACTTGTATTGGTTTTGAAATAGGACCTCCGTGTCCTGCCTTCTCTATTATTCGAATGTAATTCTCTTCTCACCTAAACTCCCCTCCAATGCCACTGGAGGTTTCTTGATCAATACTTGTAATGTATATAGTATAATTTATAAATAGGTTGTTAGGTCCCAAGGCAACCTAAGAGGGGGATGAATTAGGATGGATGAAAATACTAATCCCAAATTGTCATTTTTTTCACTCCAGAAAGATAAACAATTCACAATAAAGCAATTAGTTCACATAAGTAATAAGTTTAAGAATATAAAAAGTAAAAGTAGAGAATACAACCAATTTATAGTGGTTTGGCACCAAGCTCAATGCCTACATCGACAATTTGATCACTTGGAATTTAAATCCACTAGTGAGCTTCTTGAATTGGTGAAGCAATACCAATCATACAACTTAGAGGGATAACTTTTGCTCACACTAAACTCCTTTAATTGAGCCAAAAGGTTTACAAACTCACTCTCTTTAATTCTCCCAAGTTACAATTGAAAAGCTCTCACTCAACTAAGAAAGAACTCCACTAGAATACTTCACAATTACCTCACTTGAAAGAGCATAGCTATACAAAGGGGAGTATTTTTCTCCCAAAAATCACTCTTAAATGACCAATATTCAAGTAGACAAAAGTTCTTTTCCATTCTGCACACTTTGTCTTTTATAGGGAGTAAAAAACAGCCCAAAATGGACTCTAATGGTCAAATTAGAAAACTAGCCGTTATACACGGTTGTTTTGGTCCGGATGTCCATAAGGAAGGGTCCGGACGTCCGGACCCTCATCCGGATTGTCTTTCGAATGCATTCTGCTCAACTTAAAAATGCAACTCCATGATCCAGTCGTCCGCATGCCTCGTCTAAATAGGCGTCCGGATATTTGTTGACTTTATTGCCTTTTGGATTCTTCTTGCGATCCGAACATCTGGATGCTCATCTTGATACCTACTAACTTTTCTTCTTTTTGGAATCTTCTAGAAATCAAAATGTCCGGATGCTCGTCTAGATGAGCATCTAGATGCTCACTGCTTGCTTTTGGTCATGTGCATCCCATTGATCCGGACGTCCACCTTATGCGTCCAGATGGCCGTCTGAATGACCTTTTTTGCTATCTTTTTCAACCTGTTTGATTACAACTGCAAAGAACACTTATTTAAAACATTAGTTGCTTCATCATAGGTTTAGTTAATCATCAAAACCAAGAGAATTTAGACCTCATGGTCTTCAATCTCCCCCTTTTTGATGATGATAAACTTATGAGGAAATCTGAGCATTATAAGCTTTTCATAAGAAGATGGCCTCAACATATGCTCCCTCTCATGGTGAAATATGGGCATTATACGCTTTTCATAAGAAGATAAACTCAACATATGCTCCCCTTCAATATATGTTTCTCCCCCTGAATACATGCATATTAACTTTGTATAACTTTGTATTCTAACTTTTCTCCGCCTTTGGCATCATCAAAACAAAATGACATAATGAAGAGTAACAAATAAATATAATGAATCAAACATCATCCATAGGAACATAATTCATAGTAACAAACAAACATATCCATCTAAATTTAAACCATCATCCATAGGAACATAATGAATCTTACAAATGAAAATTATCATCAAAACATAACAACACAAAAAAAATATTAAATCCTAATATAGGAATTTCTATCGGAAGCTTCTCCACTAGTAGATGATGGATCATGTCTTTGCCTTCCTTCTGCATTCTTGCCCTTGTCTCCTTGTTCATGTATAAGCTGAAAAATTGGCACGATCGTCAAAATCTTATCCACACTCGTGTGCCAATTCAATGCGCTCGAGTCTTTGATCAATGCCCCACACTTCCTATTGAAATTCTACTTGCAAATTTGTTATTTGAGAGTGTAACCAAGAGAGATCATTTTGCATATGAGTCATATAAGTGGATGAGCCATTTATGGCATCGAAAAGTCTACTCTCCCACGTAAATGAAAGATTGTGAGATGAAGAGGGACAGAAATGTGGAACACTAGTATAAGGAGTGGGGAAAGAAGGTTGAAGATGAGGATCATCTATATCCATATGATGTGTTACTTCCTCCACATGTGCAATAGTATCATCAAAAATAAAGTCACGCATCCAATATTCAAGAGAATGATCGTTTTTCAGCTTACTCTATCTATATAGCCATCTACCTCCATGAAATGCTAAGTGAAGCCTCTTAAAACACTCTCTATCAATTCCATTTCCTTCACTAGGACATTCTCCATTATTCCGAAAAGGGGAGTCAAAATACGCCCATATGCCAAACCTTTGTTGAAATCTAGCTTACACGTAAACATATATTCAATCATAAATACACCCAAATTAATAGAAATTGATCTCATAAGCCCATAAAAGAGATAAAGTGCTATGTGAGTCACATCGGTCTTGTGTCCACTAGTGGGTGCCAAGATACTCACAATAATGTGGTATAAAACTCTATTTCAAGGGGTAAAATAATTGATCTTATAGTATGCAAGGCTAGAGCAAATAGGATTCTCAAAGAAGGAACTCTTAAGGTCATCATAATCAATAATAGGAGGTGGTCCTTTTAGAATACAAAAATCACTATCCTCATTTTTCATCCCAAATAATTCATTCAACTCTCTAGCATCAAATGTGAAATGCGTGTTATTCACAATAAATTCCACATTTCCATCAACTTTCCTCAAATTGGCATAACATTGTTTTACTAAATCAACATATAGAATTTCATTCACTTCACAAACACTATCCCAATGATTAGCTCTTAACATAACAAGGATATCGTTTAAGCCATTATTAAAGTCATCAAAAACACAATACTTAACCCCAATAACATTCTTATTATCCAAGCTTTGATATAATTCTAATGAAGGATATCAATAAAAGTCTTACCAAGATATTCTATAATCCCCTCTTGATTGATAGAGTAATTGACATTACCACGGCCTCTACCACGTCCACTCTGTCCTCCTCTATGTCCCCTTTGATGAGAACTAGCCATGAAAAGTGAAATTGCTATAACAATTTGAAGAAAAAAGAGAAGAAACAAAAATCCCTAAATCAAGAAAACCCTAAAGAGAAGAGAGAGAAAATTTTGATAGTGTTAGACTAAGAAAAAGAAGAAAATTTTAAGAACGAATAAAATTGAGTGAGAGAATTGAGTGAAATTCAGTTTGGAAGGAGTTTTGGAACTATTTGGCTTGAAAGAGAATGAAGAGGAGAGAAATAAACTAAAAAGAAAGCAGTGTTTATAACTTATAAGCCGTGATCTGGACGTCCGAATCGCTTGCCCAGCTTCCAGACCATGTGTTCGGATGATGGTCTGTTTGAACACAATTTGTTGACTATTCGGACGTCCGAATCCTCCCAAAGGTTGTTCGGATCAGGCTAGAAGAAGGAATTTCACAGAAGACTTTAGTGAAAACCCTTTTCTACCACTCCTAACTTGTTTCTAAGAAAGATGAATCTATTCTCAAGAAGAGCTTTTGTGAAGATGTTGGCTATTTGTTCTTTGGTAGAAATATAATCTAAGCTAATCTCACCTTTGATCATTAATTCTCTAATGAAATGGTGCTTCACATCAATATGCTTAACTCTAGAATGTTGAATAGGATTTTTGAAGAGATTGATAGCACTAGTATTATCACAATAAAGAGGCATACAATCAAATGTAATACCAAAATCAACAAGTGTGTACTTAATCCACAAAATTTGTGCACAACAACTAACGGCGGCTATGTATTCAGCTTCCGCTGTGGATGCAGAAATAGATCTTTGTTTCTTACAAAACCAAGAAACCAAACATTGTCCAAGAAAATTACATATTCCGCTAGTGCTTTTTCTATCAACCCTATAACCAGCAAAATCGGAATCTGAATAACTTATTAAATCAAAAGAGTTTGTTTTAGAATACCATAAATAAGAGTTAATAGTACCTTTCAAATATCTCAAAATTCTTTTTACAGCAATTAAATGAGAATTTTTTTGAAGAGGATTGAAATCTAGCACACAAGCATACGACAAATGTAATATCTGGTCTACTAGCAGTTAATAGAGTAAGCTTCCAATCATACCTCGATAACTCTTGTCATCTACTTTTGTACCTTCCTCATCTTTCTCCAACTTGGTTGAAGTGCATATCGGAGTTCCCACTTGCTTTGAATCCTCCATGCCAAACCTCTTGAGTAACTCCTTTATGTACTTGGATTGATTGATGAATGTTCCTTCTCTCATTTGTTGAATTTGAAATCCAAGGAAGAAGTTCAACTCACCCATCATGCTCATCTCAAATTCCCTTTGCATCATGTTAGAAAAATCCTTGCAAAAATTCTCATTAGTAGCACCGAAAATAATATCATCAACATAAATTTGTACAACTAAAAGATGATTATTTTAGATTTTTGTGAAAAGAGTAGTATCAACAATGCCTCTTTTGAAGCCATTTTCAATCAAAAAACCACTCAAGCTTTCATACCAAACTCTTGGAGCTTGTTTCAAACTATATAAAAAATTTGAGAGTTTGAAAACATAATTTGAAAAATTTTCATGTTCAAACGGTGGTTGTTCAACATACACATATTGATCAATAAAACTATTAAGAAATGCACTTTTCACATCTATTTGATATAGTTTGAAGTTTATATAACAAACATAGGCAAGAAACATTCTAATAAATTCTAATCTAGTTATCGGTGCAAAAATTTCATCATAAACAATACCTTCCTCTTGTGCATAACCTTTTGCAACCAATCTAGCCTTATTTCTAACAATATTTATTTGTCATCCAATTTATCCTTAAACACTCATTTTGTGCCTATAATTGTGTGATCATGTGGTCTATCTAACTAACTGTCCAAACTTTATTTCTCTCAAATTGATTCAATTCATCTTGCATGGCCAAAATCCAACACTCATCTTTCAAGGTCCTCATCTATATTCTTGGGTTCTAACACGAGAGATAAGAGCAAAATTATCAATTAGAGGTCTATGAGAGGAACGAGTTTTTACCTTTTTGGAAGGGATCACCTATAATAAGATCTCGTAGGATGATTGTTGAGCATATTTCCTAAGCTTTGGTAGCTCCTTTGGAATGTTATCTTCATCATGATCTTTTTTCTACATCTCATTTGTGGAAGATTGTCTTTGTTTGATGTGCCTTGATCATCATTGATCTTCAATTTCTCAAGACCTTGTTGCACACCTAAATCTATCATCTTCACAAGAATTACTAGTAATAACAGTCATGTGATTCATCAAAGGTAACATGTATGGCCTCCTCAATAGTAAGAGTTCTCCTGATTGTACACTCTAAAGTCTCTCTTATCATGGGAATATTCTAAGAATATCTCTTCATTGGTTTTCTTGTCAAACTTGCCTAAATGCTCCTTAATATTCAAGATAAAACATTTACAACAAAAAACTTTAAAATAACCAACTATAGGTTTCTTTTCATACAAAAACTCATAAGAAGTTTTGTTCAAAATAGGTCTAAGAAGCACACGGCTCATAACCTAACAGGCGGTATTGATGGCCTCGACCCAAAAATACTTTGGAAGATCACGCTCACTAATCATAGTCCTAGCTGCCTCTTGAAGTTTCCTATTCTTTCTTTCTACTACACAATTTTGTTGAGGTACTCTAGTGGTAAAAAACTCATAAGATATACCATTTTGATCACAAAATTTGAAAAAACTACAATATCTAAATTCGGGACCATTGTCACTTCTAATCTTAACCATATGCAAATTCAACAAATTTTGTACTTTAGCAAATAAGGAAACAAAGTTTTTAAATTCTTCATCTTTATGAGCTAAGAATAATACCTAAGTAAATCTAAGATTATCATTAATAATAACAAATGCATATTTCTTTCCTCCTCAACTAGCAACTTGAGTAGAACCAAATAAATCTAGATGCAATAATTCCAATGGTCTAGATGTAGAAACACATGTTTTGGGTTTGAATGAAACTTTTGTTTGTTTACCAAATTAACATGCATCATAAATTTTGTCTTTTTCAAATTTGATTTTGGATAAACCTTTAAGAAGATCTTTCCTAGCAAGTTCATTCAATAAATCTAATTAAAATGACAAAGCTTTCTATGCCGTAACTAAGGATCATCATTAGTAACAGTAAGACATTTTACCTTGTCATGATCTAACCTTTCTAAATGCACAACATAGATCTCATTATGTCTATTACCTTTCAACACAACATTAAAATTCATGTCAAGAATTAAACACTCATGTTTCTTAAACAACACATATAAATTTCTATCACATAATTGACTAATACTAAGCAAGTTATAGCTTAAGTTGTCAACTAGAAGCACATTTTGAATAAAAGTATCACCATCTTTACCAACATCTCCAATGTCAATGGACTTGGCTTCTTGTCATCACCGAATGTGACTTTACTACTACTTTTTGCCTTGAGATTCATGAATAGTGAAGCATCTCCCGTCATGTGCCTAGAGCATCCACTATCTATATACCACCTTGATCCCATGTTGGTGTTCTTTAAGCATACCTACACACAAAGTTAAGAAATAACTTTTGGTACTCATACTTTCTTGGGTCCATATGTGTTAGTAAAATCTTTAGTTACCCATATAGCATTTATCCTAATTTGATATTTTTCTTAACATAACAATCCTTTTTAGAATGACCATGTTGGCAACAATAATGACAAGTAGCATTGGCATCTCTAATAATCTTAGACTTTATCCACACAAAGATCATTCTTTTTGAAGATTGTAAACTTTTTATTTGAAAAGGTAGTTTTGAAGATTTTGTTGTCACAAATCCTTTGTTTCTCCATTTTGAAGAACTTTGGAAAGCTCGTCAATTCTTCCTTTCAACAATTCTTGCTCTTTTTTCATTTTTTCATGGAACATAATCTTTCCATCAAACTTCTTTTTGAAATCATCATTTTTTAAATCAAGAGCAAACTTGTTTTTTCTAAATTCATCATTTTCATTTCTCACAATTTGGTTTTCTTTAAATAACTTTGAATTTTCACTCAATAAGGCATTAATCTTCATTTTTAAATCTTTATTTTTGGCATATGAGTCCTTTAATCTATCATGCAATTTCATAACAAATTCTTCCATATCATTATCACATTCATTACTAGAAGAATAATTAGAATTTTCCTCATCATCACCTATGGCCATGACCATTTGGGCTGTTTCTATTTCTTCATCTACTTCACCTTCGGAATTGCAATCCTCCCAAGTTAATTGAAAGTTATTGATAGGCTTCCTTCTTCTACCTTTAGCTTCCTTGTTTTTCTTCGTTGGACATTCATTCATATAATGTCCCAGTTGCCCACATTCAAAACATTTATCACGTTGCTTTTTATTTCCTTCTTGCTTTCTTTTGCCTTTGTTATTGCTGAAATTGCTTGGACCACCTCTTCTATTTCTTCTTTTGCTGAGAAAGTATTTTTTGATCCCTTTTGTGATGAGGGCAAGATCATTGTCATCCACATCTTCATCTTCATCATTAATAGAGTATATATCATCTTCTTCTTGTTGAGCAACTTTGAGAGAAATGTTCCTTTTTGCTCTTGCCTCCTCTTCATCTAACACCTTAGATTTAAGCTTCAATTTGAAAGTTGTTCAAGAATTCACAAGTGATTCAATAGATATAGTATTTAAATCCTTTGCCTCTTCTATTGCAGCCACTTTACTCTCCCAATCTTTTGGCAAAGTGATAGACGTGTAATTAGGTCTAAAAATATAGCAAATAATCCAATTCTATCACACACAGATAATCAAGTTATAAAACCTAATTTCTCTATATATACTGCAAATGCACAGATCGTATCAAGTATAGAGCAACAAGGTTGATTCCACAGGGAAAAGAGTATAGCAGTACTAAGGCCTTATCGTTAGCTTTATTATCTAAAGAACCCAAATAAAGAGAAAAAATGGAAAATAAAAAAAGAAATAAATAAAGTAATCAACTCTATCTATTAACAATATTGGAGAAAACTCACAATTGTAAGATTCTAGGAAATAGATTCCACTAATGACCAAGCATAAGATTGAATAGATAAATTCATGCCATGGATTCTTGTATTGTTTAGGGTCCAATTTCAATTGTACTTTACCTTCACTCTCATGATAAGTTAATGATTACCTCACTACTAGTTCTTTCCTACTCTCATGGTAAAGATACTATTATTGGTTCATTAACCCCTTGAATTGCACAATTGACCCACCTAGGTGCACCATTGCTCTTGTGTGACATGCAACCTAAACTTCAACTATTTCCTTTCCATCATTATTAGCAACTCTCGTTGCATAATAACAACTAAGAATTCATAGTCGGTGATCAAGCAACTACAAAGCCATACAAACCAAAATAGAGAACAAACAATCACAAGATAGCATGAATAATCACAAACAAGTCATATGCATAAAACCATTAGTTTTCTCTAGCCCTAGATTGACAAATTAGCACATACCATGATGGATTTCACATAAAATATCCAAGCTTTAATAGAAAAATCCATAATAATCAGGATAAAGAAAGAAACAAAGTAAAGAAAACTTATTCAATTGATGAACAAAGATCCAATGATTGTATTCCTTTCTCCAATCTTGATGTGTACAAGAGAATCCTCCAAATATGTTATTCTATAGAAAGAAATCACTAATCTATGGTGGTGGCTCTCTCAAAGAGAGAAAATCTGTCTAAGAGAGACCCTCACTATTCTATACTATTCTCTCTCTATGCTATGCTACGCTTCCTTCTTGTGTTTCTAGCACTGTAAAACCCTCCAAAGATGTATCCCCACCATCCACAAAGAATATGAATTAATCCCTTGAAAGATAGCTCCAAAATGCCTCAAAATCGTATATCTGCGCCCCGAACCATGCCCGAACCTGCGGCGAGGATACAGCCGTGGCTTCAATTAACAACTTTCTGACCGTACCCACGGTGCAACCTGCAGTGCTGATTTTGCCTGGGTTCGGTCAGAAATTTTGCCAAAGTAGCTTTTACTCTAAACATGAAAGTTATATCCCTTTGAGTTATCTTTCCAGAAGTACAAAAATCAGGTCGTTTGGAGTTGTGTACACAAAGATATGGCCAAAACATTGAGACGTGGTCAGAAGAGCATTGCTGCACAAGAATGCTTCAGTAATGTGGCAATTTGAAATTGTAAACGTGAGAATCAAACTTTGAGATCTTCATAAGAATTGTAGATAATTCTCTTAGATTTAAACTGCTTTAAGAATAATCTCAATTCAATGTCTCTAGCTCAAGATATTACCAAAACACAAAAACATATCGGTGCAGTCAAACCCTTTTCTCACCAATTCTTCTTCTACCATTCCTTCTTCATGCCACATCTTGGACCTTTTTGTTCCTTACTTCTCATCAACTTCAAATCACTTTCAAGTAGTATTCAAATGCACTTCACTTGATCTAAGTTGATGATCGTTATAGCTAAAACCTACGAAACACAATGAATTGCACATTAAACTACTCATTTGCACATTTTAGCTACAAAATTCAAGATCGGAAGAAATAGACATAAAAGTGACTATTGTTCATTATTTAAGCCCTAAAAAACTAGCCTAAAAACTAATCTAGACACACTAAGAAATATGCAAACTAGACACTTATCAAACTCTCCCATACTTGAGCCATTGCTTGTCCTCAAGCAATTAAACATACAAAACCAAGACAATGACTCAACCATAGTAAAAGCAACACATGCGTTTTCAAAATCACATTCTCAACAGCTATGGAAAATAATCATGTAATTATTAATCTTATTTTAGACACTCATCATATTAAGCAAAAAAGAAAGAATTATACGTCAATTGAATTAGCTCAATTCCATTTCTCTATGTTATTCAAAATTCATAAGTAGTGCCTAGAGCTAAAAGTACAACTATATGCCAATAATTAATTCACTTTTTATCACAACTAGGGACTTTGCTTATTAAGCTTAGCCTTTCCTAGATACATAAAGTTGCCTTTCGACGCGAAGATCGACATTGGTCGGATGAAGACTCCCGGTTACTCAGCACTTCATCTGCCCAAGTTGATATACGCACTCATAGCTCTAACACCTTTTTACGCGAAAGTCGACATTGGCCATATGAAGACTCCCGATCAGCACTAAAACCAGTGAAGTAGAACCTAAGCTCAATTATTTCTTGTTTTTCAAAAGATTTTCTCTTTCAAAACACTATTCTCTCTTTTTCTTCTTTTTTTTCTCAAATAAGCTCATTTAGTCCCTTGTCCCTAATACATTGCTAATCAAATGAATAAGCCATACCCATGAACCTCGTTCACTACTTAACTCATGAAGAAAAACAAATAAAGTAGAAAAACTTCATTAAACTCACAAAAAATTTCAGCACAGTTCCTCTCACTTCACCTAATATACTTTCTCTAAAACAAAATTTCATAATCACACAATAAAAAATTTCCCAGTCTATTAAGAAAGAAATTCTCAAAACACAAAATTATCTCAATTAGGGAAGAAGAATTTGATTACTAATGGTTGTAGAATTTAACCATTAAGCACTTTTGAATTGTTGGGCAAATTTTTTTTGAAAAACTTTGGTAGAAAATATTAGACAAATTGCAATTGGTACCCAAGCAATCATAAAATTTACAATGCAATCAATATTCTCTAAAAAACAAAAAACCAAGCAATTCAAACACAACAATTACTACGATTAAAAATATCCTAAACTTCCCTCCACACTTAAGATACACATTGTCCTCAGTGTAAGAAGGAAAAATAAGATAAAATAACAAAAGATAAAGAAACATTACTCCCTTATCGTAGCCATTAAAGTGTCTATCCAAGATTGCCATGCTCCCTTGATCCAATATCGACTATTAATCCTACAATAACAACATGTTAAATAAATATAAGCTCTACAAAACCATTAGTCACACAACCTAAACAATAGAAAATAAAAACTAAATAAATCCTACTATGACTTTAAATCCTAAAAAATGCAATAATATTCAAATAACGATTGGGTTGTCTTCCAACAAGCGCTTTGTTTATAGTCTTCAGCCAAACTTTTCCATCAACTTTCATGTAACCCCTTGATGGAAAACATCAGAAGCCCACTCCTTCTTGGGCTTTGTGATCTCAATCATTAGATATTTCTCCTTTTGAGCACCTTACAACCCAAAATGCTTAAACCTTGGTGGTGGAGTAGCAATAGAAATGACACTGCATCCTTCCGTATTGGCTTTGCTCTTGGTATCCTTCAACTTCCTCTTACATGCCATGATATCCTCAAGAAACCTCTCATAAGAAGAAATCTGTAAAATAGTACTGCCAAACGGAATATTAATATGCAGTGAATTACAAATTTTAACACAAGATACCGGTTGTGAAATGGGGGACGTAGTAGGAAGTAAGGCTCCTACTCCTTTAATTGTTTCCGCATGTCTCTCTTCCTCACTTACAAATCCTTCCTTGCTCTCATTTTCTTCCTTAACATATCATGTTCATTTTGGACCCTAAGAATCATGTACACCGTGGTCAGTTGGTCATATTTTTCATCTATTAGTTTGGATAATCCCTCAATTGCCAACTTATAATCAGGGTCATGTTCTACAGACGGAGATTTACTTACTTGGTCATTACTACAAAAGATAATTGCTTTTACTTGCCCACTATGATTTAACTCGCTATCACTCAGTGGGTTATATTGGTACCTAATGTGCAAAGCTTCAGCAATGTAATTAAGTTGATCCTCAAAAATTTTCTCCATCATTTCTAACCTTTCTAATGTTGTTTGAGCCAATTTTTCCAGATCTAATTCCCAATCGGGCTTAGACTCTACAGGAAATGGATAAAATTGAAAACTAGGTTCCTCCCAAATAGGTTGTTGATGGTTCCAATTATTCTTCCGTCCATAACATGGATCCCTCCACCCCGAGTCATATGAATTGGGGTAGGGGTCATGTTGAGGGGTATAGTTGTAATTGTTATCATATTGTACCTGTCTACAATTAATACAGTCATAAGAATTATGATACCCGCCATAGTAAGTACAACAATCAACAATTACTTGAGAATAACAAGAACCATTACCATATCACACAATAATCAAGTTCAACAATTCATCCATCGGTGCTTTTAACATACTAAGAATTTCACTTCTAGACATTCCTGTAGATCTGCTTATGGTACTTCTAGTATTGGCCCAATTAGCAAAATTATTCACCATCTCTTCAAATCAAATTAAGGTTGCACAATTGAGATCTCTTCTCCTTCTACCTACTAAAACAAGAAAAATTAATATAACAAGCAAAAATAAAAACAAGTTTAGATTAATAAAGTTCGCTTTAGGCCTAATATTCTTTTCTTTTCCTTGGCAATGGCACCAAAAAACTTGATAGGCATGTAATTAGGTATAAAAATATAGGAAATAATCCAATTCTATCACACACAAATAATCAAGTTATAAAACCTAATTGCCTTATATATACCTCAAGTGCACAGATCGTATCGAGTACAGGGCAACAGGGTCGATTCCACAGGGAAAAGAGTATAGAAGTACTAAGGCATTATCGTTAGCTTTATTATCTAAAGAACCCAAATAAAGAGAAAAAATGAAAAATAAACAAAGAAATAAATAAAGTAATCAACTCTATCAATTAACAATAGTGGAGAAAACTCACAATTGTAAGATTCTAGGGAATAGATTCCGCTAATCAACAAGCATAAGATTGAATAGATTAATTCATGCCATGGATTCTTGTATTTATTAGGGTCCAATTCCAATTGTACTTAACCATCACTCTCACGATGAGTTAATGATTACCTCACCACTAGTTCTTTCCTACTCTCATGGTAAAGATACTAGTATTGGTTCATTAATCCCATGAATTGCACAATTGACTCACCTAGGTAAACCACTACTCTCGTGTGACATGCAACCTAGACTTCAACTATTTCGTTTCCATCATTATTAGCAACTCTCGTTGTATAATAACAACTAAGAATTCATAGTCGGTGATCAAGTAACTACAAAGCCATACAAACCAAAATAGAGAACAAACAATCACAAGACAGCATGAATAATCACAAACAGGTCATATGCATAAAATCATTAGTTTCCACTAACCCTAGATTGACAAATTAGCACATACCATGATGGATTTCACATAAAATATCCAAGCTTTAATAGAACAATCCATAATAATCAGGATCAAGAAAGAAACAAAGTAATGAAAACTTATTCAATTGATGAACAAAGATCCAATGCTTGTATTCCTTTCTCCAATCTTGATGTGTACAAAAGAATCCTCTAAATATGTTATTCTATAGAAAGAAATCACTAATCTATGGTGGTGGCTCTCTTAAAGAGAGAAAATCTGTCTAAGAGAGACCCTCACTATTCTATACTATTCTCTCTCTATGCTATGCTACGCTTCCTTCTTGTGTTTCTAGCACTGTAAAACCCTCCAAAGATGTATCCCCACCATCCACAAAGAATATGAATTAATCCCTTGAAAGATAGCTCCAAAATGCCTCAAAATCGTACATCTGCGCCCCGAACCACGCTTGAACCTGCGGCGAGGATACAGCCATGGCTTCAATTAACAACTTTCTGACCGTACCCACGGTGCAACCTGCAGTGCTGATTTCGCCTGGGTTCGGTCAGAAATTTTGCCAAAGTAGCTTTTACTCTAAACATGAAAGTTATAGCCCTTTGAGTTATCTTTCCAGAAGTACAAAAATCAGGTCGTTTGGAGTTGTGTACACAAAGATATGGCCAAAACACCGAGATGTGGTCGGAAGAGTATTGCTGCACAAGAATGCTTTAATAATGTGGCAATTTGAAATTGTAAACGTGAGAATCAAACTTTGAGGTCTTCATAAGAATTGTAGATAATTCTCTTAGCTTTAAATTTCTTTAAGAATAATCTCATTTCAATGTCTCTAGCTCAAGATATTACCAAAACGTAAAAACATGTCGGTGTAGTCAAACCCTTTTCTTACCAATTCTTCTTCTACCATTGCTTCTTCATGTCACATCTTGGACCTTTTTGTTCCTTACTTCTCATCAACTTCAAATCACTTCCAAGTAGTATTCAAATGCACTTCACTTGATCTAAGTTGATGATTGTTATAGCTAAAACCTACGAAACATAATGAATTGCACATTAAACCACTCATTTGCACATTTTAGCTACAAAACTCAAGATTGGAAGAAATAGACATAAAAGTGACTATTGTTCATTATTTATACCCTAAAAACTAGCCTAAAATACTAATCTAGACACACTAAGAAATATGCAAACTAGACACTTATCACAAAACATTCAAAAATTTTCTATTTTTCTCACCATTAGAGTATTGCTTGTTAAGTACCTCAAGATCCTTTATAATATCATTAAAGTGATTATACATCTTATCAATTGTCTCATGAGGCTCCATTTTGAAGGATTCATACTAAGTTGCTAAAAGAGCCTTCTTTTGCTCTCTTACACTATCACTTTCTTCATGAATCTCCTTCAAGTTATCCCATATCTCTTTTGTGGTCTTACACCCCTTAACTCTAGTTGACTCATTAGCATCCAATGCATTATATAGAACATTCATAACTTTAGCATTGAGAGTAAGGTTTGTTCTATCTTGAGGTGTAAGTTCTTGCCTGGTTTTTGGTCTATGAATACCGTTAGCCAAATTATCAACATAGGCTTCATAGGGACCTTCATTCACTATATACCATAGTTCAATATCTATAGATTGAAGAAAGATTTTCATTCTTTCTTTCCAAATCACATAATTCACACCATTGAACATAGGTGGCCTAGTGATAGATTGCCCGTCTATAAACAAGGCATTGTTGGTTGCCATGATCAACTCTTAGCTAGTTAAGCTATAAAGAAATAGAGTTCTAGTTCTGATACCAATTGTTAGGTCCCAAGGCAACCTAAGAGGGGGTGAATTAGGTTGGATGGAAATATTAATCCCAAATTGTCACTTTTTTCACTCCAAAAGATAAATAATTCACAATAAAACAATTAGCTCAAATAAGCAATAAGTTTAAGAATATAAAAAGTAAAATTAGATAATACAACCAGTTTATAGTGGTTCAACACCAAGCTATCACTTGGAATTTGAATCCACTAGTGAGCTCTTTCAATTGGTGAAGCAATACCAATCATACAACTTAGAAGGATTACTTTTGCTCACACTAAACACCTTTAGTTGAACGAAAAGTTTTACAAACTCACTCTCTTTAACCCTCCCAAGTTACAATTGAAAAACTCTGATTCAACTAAGAAAAAACTCCACTAGAATACTTCACAATTATCTCACTTGAAAGAGCAAAGCTTTACAAAGTGGAGTATTTTTCTCACAGAAATCAGTCTTAAATGATCAATATTTAAGTAGACAAAATTTCTTTTCCATTATTCACACTTTGCCTTTTGTAGAGAGTAAAAAAAGTTCAAAATAGGCTCTAACAGTCAAATTAGAAAACTAGCCGTTAGACATAGTTTTTCTGGTCTAGACATCTGTAAGGAAGGGTCCAAACGTCCGGATCGGCATCTGGATCCTCATCCAGATGGATTCTACTCGACTTAAAAACTACAACTCTATCGTCTGGTCGTCCGCATGCCTCGTCCGGATATCTACTGACTTTACTACTTTTTGGTTCTTCTTGTGATTTAGACGTCCAGATGCTCGTTCAGATAGGCGTCCGGACATCTATTGACCTTTTTTTTTGGAATCTTCTAGCAATCCGGACGACCGAATGCTTGTCTGGATGAGTGTCCTACTTTGGGTCCTGTGCATCCCATTGATCCAGACGTCCACCTTATGTAGCACCCTAGAAAATGCACATATAACAGACATTTTCTTTTCTTATTTAGGGTTAAGTGTTAATCCTTGATTTATTAGTTGGGAGATTTCTTGAGTTAATTAGGTTAATTAGCTAAGATTTTCATTTTGAAGCAAGAACACTTAAGTACTAAAGTTAGAATAATTCTACTTGACCATTTAACTTATATTAGTGTTTAAATTTTGACTAGTTCATTTTACTATTTTCTAGTCTTTTGGCTACTTGAAATTTTGCCCAATTTTATTCAAAAGTTTCATTTATTTTCTTGTTTTATTTTCTTTAACCTTGGCTGGAATTTTTCTCTTTCCTTTCTCTCTCTTGGCCGAAAATTCTTCTCTCTCTTTTCTTTTCTTTTGGCCGAAATTTCTTTTTCTTTTCTTTCCCTTAGGGCCGGTTTCTCTCTTCTATTTTTGTTCTATTTTGCTTTAATAATTTATGTCTAATTATTGATTATATTAAGTGGTAAGAGTTATTAATCTTCACTAATTAAATTAATCCAAGTAGCTACTCTTGCATTAAAAGACTAACTATTTACTTTACTCTTGTAAGATTTTAATTGGACTACCATTTTCCCATCTTTTCTTCTTTTCTTTTTCATTTTTCCTAGACTATTTCTTTCTCTTTTTCCCTTCACCTTGGCTGGCCATGCTTTTTCTTCTTCTTCCCTCATTTTTGCTCTCAATTTCTTGGACTTTCATCTCTCAAGTTGACACAAATTAACCATAGGAAGTGGACTTCTATCTTTTCTAAGCAAAGTTCTAAGCATATCTAAGGTATTTACCATGAACTTACCTTATTAATTTCATGTTTTAAGTAGTTTTTATGCAAGTTTAATACCAAGTTTCTTGTTAATACTACTTGAAGAAATTAGTTAAAACTTGATATATACTTGCTATATAAAGTGTTCTTGTGGTTAGATAGACTAGTATGTGGCCTTTAAACCTTGGAAATTTATGTTTTATATGTGGTTTAGTTGAGGACTTAAGTTGGAACTCAAGAACACTTAAAACAGTCATGCTGGACCAGTTTTAGTAAAACTTTCATAACTTAGTGTAGATAGCTTGGATTCGAATGATTCTTGTTGTTTTAGAAACTAGATTCATAGGGATTTCAAACGGTATAAATCTTGCATGGTGGTTCATTGTGTACTAACCGCAGAAAGCTTGCAAAGTTGGCTGAACATTTGATTCTGCGTGAAACAGTTTTGATGATGAGCCAACTTGAGGGCTGATTTTGAACCTGTTCTAGTTGGAATTTGGATTGATGATCTTCACGAAAGTTGTAGCCCTATAAACGTACGTTAAAACCATGTAATCAGAATTCCTTAGTTCTTAATGGATTGACCCCAGAAATGGCACGAAGTTGGCTGAAAACCAACCCTGTGCAGATTTGGGTGATGATTCTTAGAGTAGGGATTTTGAATTTGAGTGGAATCTTGATTGAATGTAAGCTTAAATTGAACATAGAAGTTGTAAAACTTGTTGAATTGGATTGGATGGTTGATTTTCTTGCAGGTTTTAAATTTTTGGGTTAGTCCGGTTATAGGGAAAATGCTGCCGAAATTTTCGGTAAAACCTAAGAAATAAAAGTGATTAGGCTATGATTTAAGACTCTATAAGCTGTAATTTAGTGATTTAAGCGTGCAGAAATTTTTGTAGATTAGCTATTAGTGAATTAAACCTCTCCGAGCAAAACCCTAGAAAGTTAGAAAACCCTAATTTCGAAAACCCTAAACCCTAGGGTAAAACCCTAAGCTCCAAAACCCTAGAAACTTAACCCTAGAAAGACTTGGGGTATTTCTTGAATTTCCTTATGAAATTTCTTAGATTTTAGTCAGGGTTTTTACACGATTCTTTCTAGTGAATTTCAGGATCCGAAAGTGAGACCCGACCTTTCTACGAGATATTTTCTTAGGCACCAGGTGAGTGTTCTTCTGTGTGCATGATGCATGAAACGCCATGTCATACTAGTTATTATTATTTCCATGCATGAAATGGTATGATTACACTTGACATGAGTATATAATAAAAATGTGTTATTTGAGGAAAGATGTGTACTTTATCGCATCTATTCCGTAATGTGTTACATGCTTTCACTATTTAATGTGTTAATTGTGCTTGTGACTTCCATGGTTAATTTTACTATTTTCCACGGTTAATCAAATTGGGAGCGTATGGGAGAGATATAAGGTGTTGGGCTGTTATTTGGTGCTTGTTAATTGTTTATCTGAGTAAAGTCCTGAAAAAGGCTAACTCATGATTGAATTTATTCTTGATCTTGGACTTCCGGGGCTAACTTCACCGTTACTCCTCGGTTAGTCATCCGGGAGCGTTTGGGGTGATATAAGGTGCTGGAGAATATAGGTGCTTGATATTCTTTCCGATAAGAGTTTCATTCCTCAAAGAGGGTAACTCCGGATTGAATTTTACGAGTATGCTGGACCTAAGCTTGCTTCTGCAGTGAGCCCGTATCCGCCATTGACTATTTGTTAATTAATTTGTTCACAAATTGTTTATTTACTCATTAAATATTTTATCGAACAAAAATCACATTTCACTGGTATGATCGCATGACTTGAGCACTCACTGGGCTATTATAGCTCATTCCATTTTATTTGTTTTCCTTTACTCAGGTTACTTGAAAAATTAAAGCTGGACCCACTGGTTTTCGATTATTATGGATGTTGTAGCTATTGTAATAGCCGAATTGTGTTAGGCTATTTTTGTGAAAATCATGTATATTATGACTTGTAAACTTGCGGTATGACTTGTACCTTTCAATTAAATAATAAGAGTGTATTTCATTTTGTTCCATTTTATTTTAGTTTATTTTATTTTAAGTTAAGTACGCTCGGTCGTTTGCGTGAGTGCGTGAATCGAGACCTGGCGAGAGCTAGGCAGGCAGTCCGCTAAGCCCTTTGGTGCGCCTCTAGGTAAGGTGGGGCTGCTACACCTTATGCGTCCGGATGACCTTTTTTGCTATCTTTTTCAACCTATTTGATTACAACTACAAAGAGCACTTATTTAAAATATTGGTTGCTTCATCATAGGTTTAGTTAATTATCAAAACTAAGAGAATTTAGACCACATGGTCTTCATAGCTTTATTTTCTAAATTATTTATATTAGAATTACATATTTAATGTACAAGAAAATGGAGATGGCACCAAGGAGCAACCAAGGAGTCGCATCAAGAGTTGACACGTCTCTTAGGAAATTTTGACCAAATATTTTCTTCAAGGCTCGAAGAAAATATTATTAGTTAAAGTCCATAATCATTCATGTTTATTATGCTTTTATTTTGTATTTTAATATATTTTAATTGCATGATATAATGAGACATTAGCATTTAAAACTAAAATCCCTCAAACAAAATATTAAGTCAATCAACTAGTTGCCTTCTATTATTATAGCAAAAATGAGAGTTTTTGTTAAGTATTAACTTGTTGGTCCACCGTCAAGGTCACCTTACTTAGAACATATTTTTGTTATGAAATATGATCTCTGAATAATGGGTACAACTTAAAAAAAATACATAACTTGTTGGCCCACCATCAAGGTTATAGTATTTTTGAGGCAACATTTAATATCAAGGGTTTTCTAACTATCTAGGAGTCACAAGAGTTGTGATTGGTAAAAGTTACCTACATAGTCGAAGTTATCTTTAGATTGTTGGCCCACCGTCAAGTTCGAAGCTAATTAGATAGGATCCTAGCCCACTAGGAATTTTCAATGAATTCTTGAATCAATATTGAAGGTTATTAATTTGAAGTAAAATAGTAAGAGCAAACCAAATAAAATTTCAAGTCCACATTTTTTGTTTGCATATATGACATAAAACAAATACTTATTTCTATCTTTACTTTTATCGTAGAATGTCTAACGTAAATTTGTGACCGATTCTAAACAACAATAGACTCAATAACACAAACTTTGAAGATTGGCATATCAATTTGAGAATTATTCTCAAACATGAAAAAATTGAGTATGTCATTGACAAACCCATGCCGCCTTCTCCTCCTGCTACTGCATCCTCTGAGGAAATAGATGCATATGAGATGTATAAGGCTGACAATGATACTGCAACATGTATCATATTAGAAGCTATGAGCCCAGCATTACAAAAACAACATCTTAAAATGGATGCTCTGTCCATGATTGTGCACCTTAAAGAAATGTTCGACGCACAAGTTAGGATTGAGAGGTATGAGACCTCCAAGGAACTCTATCAGTGCAAGATGGTAGAGAGATCTTCAGTTTTTGCCCACGTACTAAAGATGATCGGGCTAATTGAAAAATTTGCTTATCTGAGACACTTATTTGACAATGAGTTAACTATTGACTTAATTTTTTAGTCCCTTCCTAAGAGCTATTCACAATTCATCATGCACTTCAACATGCAAAAGTTGGAGTACATGCTGATTGAGTTGATGAATATGCTCAAGGTTACTAAGTCCAATCTTAAGAAGGAGTAGGGCACCGTTATACTTATTTCAAGTTCCAAGAAAAAGAAGCTGGTATCCGTCTCACTATACTATGGATACTTTAGGCAAGTGCACCTATCGTTCCTAGTAGTACAGTGTACAGGAGTACCGAGTGTCGATCCCACAGGGACATGTGAGTACTAGTACTAACCTTCTTTCTATTATCTAACCTCACAAATCGAATGACAAATTAATTAGAAAGACAAATTAACTAAACGAATTACCTAATTAAACCACAATCTAGAAGTCAGTAGAGAGAATGATAAAAGTAGAGGGGAATCAAGATGAAGAATACCCTAAACCAAGCATTCTAAGACTATACCTTGATTAATGAATAACCCAATCACTTAGACCCTAGAATCCCTTAATTGGGTTCAATCTTTCTCAAGTATTAACCCCCTATCTCCTTGGTTGATTGATTGGAATCTCTTCTCAATCAAAACCCCAAAGAGAAGCATTAAGTTTCTATGGATTCTATGGTTTTGGTTAGGTTTGAATCTAACCGGGGAGACTTATGTGATTCTATCTCTAGCAACCCATGAAAGCCTCTTTATTCAAGAGATGATCTAATCAAATAGGTGATTTCTCAATCTAACTATATGAAATCAATATTGAATCTAAGGATGCATGCAAATCCCACTTCAATAGCCAATAAACTCAAGAACAAATCTAAAACAAAGTGGGCCTTTTATTAACAAAGAATAAAATCATAGCCATAAGAGTTTAGGGTTCTTTCCATCTAAATCATAAAAAACCCAATTCGTAAGTACAAGAATACAATTAACAAAAGACAAGAAAGAAAGAGAAAGCTCATTCTCATGCAGCCCTCTTGAATCCTCCCCCGTATCTTGATAAAATCTTCTTGTTTTGCACCATTGAAACCCTTGAGTTGCCCCTCTACTCTTGATTTTTCTTCTCTACATCTCTCTAGATGTGTGCAAAAGTGTATTTTTGATGTCTTTGGTGCGTGTCTAATCCCTCCCCAAGAGGTACGGTTCCCTTTTTAAAAGATTCCACCCAAAACAAAGAAAATCGCAAGTATTCGTGACTGAGCCGCGGCGCCATCCACGGCACGTCTGCATCCGCGGATGGAATACGTGACTTTCTGGTCCCATCCGCGGCGTCATCCGCGCCGCGGGTGAAGTCGCGGATGCGGACAGAACTTCAATTTTCATTTCTACATCAGATTTGACCTTGAAGACGGTAGGATTAGCTTTTACCCAAAACATGAAAGTTGTAACCCCTTTAGATAGCTTTCCAAATAAATAAAAATCAAGTCATTTGAATCTCTGTAGCTCGATATATAGTCAAAATATTGGGACCTGGTCGGAACTGCCTCACAGTACAGATGTGCTTCAGTAACTTGGAAATTTGATCATCAAAACGTGAGAACTGGACTTTGATGTCTTCATATGAATTGTAGACCATTGTCTTATCTTTAAAATGGCTCAAGAAGCATCTCAATCCAATATCTATAGCTAGATTTATTACCAAAATACTGAAACATGTCCAAGCTGCATATCCATTTCTTTCCCATTCTTGTTCTACCATTGATTCTTTGCACCAATTTGAGGGTTTCTTGACTTCAACTCATCACCAACTTTAAATCATCTTAAATTATCATCCAAATTGGTGACGCAATGTACAAACTCTATGAAAACACAAGAATAATGCAAATAATTATCTTTAACACACGATTTAGCTATTAAACTCAAAAATAAGAAGAAATAGCTAAGAACTAGAGGAAAATCCATAAAAAACCCTAAAAACCTAGTCTAAAAACCAACTAAAAACTAGTACACTTTGGCACTTATCAGAAGCCCAATTCTGGACTTAAGAAGTCTAAGAAGTCCAAGAAGAAAAGAAACAAGTCTAAGGGTGGGGTTAAGAAAGACAAACCCAAGGGCATATACTTCCATTGCGGGCAAGATGGGCATTAGAAGAGGAATTGCATGGCCTACCTTGACTTCTTGAAGTCAAAGAAGCTTGGAGAAGCTTCTACTTCTGGTACGTATATGATTGAGATAAATCTATCTACTAAACAAGACTCAAGGGCATTAGGTACCTGATTTGGATCTCATATTTATAATAATATGTAAGGTCTTAAAACTAGTAGATTCTTGGCAAAGGGAGAGGTCGAGCTACGCATGGGGAATGGAGCAAGAGTTGTTGCATTAGCCGTAGGAACCTATGTACTCTCTTTGCCCACTGGGCTTACTGAAAATTGAGTAACTGTTATTATGTTTTGGTACTTACGAAGAATATAATTTATATTCCTACTTTGGATTTAGAAGGTTTTACTATTATTCAAGAGAATAAATGTTATTTTTTTCCCGTAATGTATTACTTATGGTACTGGTACAATAATTGATGGTTTACACATTTTAAATGAAGATAAGTCTATTATCAACGTAAACACCAAGAAACAAAAATTAGATATTGTAATTTAATCATACATTTGGCATTGTAGACTTGGTCACGTGAATGAGAAATGCATCTCCAAGTTACATAAAGATGGATACTTGGACTCATTCGATTATAAATCGTTTGAAACATGTAAATCTTGTTTACTTGGCAAGATGACCAAGACACATTTTACCAGAAAAGGTGAACGTGCTAGTGTTTTTCTTGGGCTTATACATACTGATGTTTTGGCCCAATATCGATCCATGCTAGAGGTGGCTTGTCCTACTTTATCACTTTCAAGAATGGCCAATCTAGATATAGTTACGTGTTTCTAATGAAACACAAATCCGAGGCCTTTGAAAAGTCCAAAGTCTTTAGAGCTAAAGTTAAGAAACAACTTGGCAAGAGTATTAAAACACTTAGATTTTATCGAGGTGGAGAATATTTGAGCCAAGGATTTCAACAATATCTAGAGAAAAATGGAATTATTCCTCAATGGACTCCTCTATACACACCATAGCTCAATGGTATGTCTGAGAAGAGAAATTATACTTTTTTAGATATGGTACGTTGATCATGTTAGTGTATGCCCTAAAACCAAGTTGGTTTTTGGGATTTTTATTACGCTTATTTCGTGTTATACTTACATATGTGGCATTTTCTTTGTCATTTAATACTTGTTATTAATATTACTTGTTTATTTGATAAAGTCCATAGAATATTAACTGTGTATAAGAGATTGTAAGAGTTACAATGATGAGACTCTTATTACACATTAAGTTATATTCTTAAACATCCCTAGTCGTAGTATTAATGAGATTGGACATCATTAATATGGGAAGACTAGCACATACTTTGCCTCTACTTATGGTAAGTAGTAGTTGATCTCGTCAACTATGGCGTGTGACACCTAAGCTGGTATGTGGATGCTTGTTAGAGAACAAGTTCATTGGATTGATCCGCCGAGAGTTACTATTCATAGTGCTAATGAATTATACTCTTAATGGCAATGGTGTAAGTGATCCTTAGACTTGAGATTACCATGGTATCTTGAGTGTGGATTGCTATGCTTTGACTCTATTGCTCGGTGCTCGTAAAAGAGTAGCCCATACGGTAGAGATTGGGTATAGTATGAAGCATGGAAGGATAGTGAGTAATCGATATAGGATTCACCACTCCTTATTATGGGAGAGTATATCCCGGATTGGCCACTTGTTGAAATATGACTTAAAAAATCTTTTGCGCAAAAGTGAAAGAATGACTTGAAAGAGTTTCAAGGTTATACTTTTATGGAAAGTTATATTTCGGGAACAAGAAATCATTAATTAGTCATTTAAAGAGTGCGCACTACACTCTTAGACTAATTGGGATATAGTGTGGTGAAAGGATATTAATTACACGGTAACATTGCCATTGATAGGTGTAGTCTACCATATGACTTTCCTATTCACTTGGGTGGTCATGATGCATTGCTAGACGCCACTCATGATCTATAAGTGCAAATTAATTAATTAGTGAATTAATGATAAATTAAAGTGTTAATTTATCTGGCTCTTAATTAATTAATTGATGAGTTATAATTTGTACTTATTGCCAACGTGAATGGAACCTAATGGGTCACACACAATAAGAACATGGTCTTTGGGTTAAATTGTTATTAAGATAAGTATAAGATACTTATGGGGTTAATTTATGTGATAAATTAACTTAAAGGACTTAATTATAAATATTCTAAGTCTTGATGGAAATTAGTTTCCTAAAAGGAATTAAGAAGCTATTTGGTTTCCTTTTGGAATTGGTTTCCTAAAGGAATAGGATTAGCTTAAGGTAAGCTTCCTAAACCTTCTTGGTTTCCAATTGCTCTTGTTTCCTTAAAGACTAGGATACTACATCTATAAATAAGTCCATGCCTTGACTCTTGAAAGATTGATGAAACATAACACAAAATTTAGAGAGAGAAAAATTGAGAGCTTGGTGGCGTTTTTCTCTCCAAGAAAAACGTCACACCTCCTTCCCTAATTGTTAGGGTTTCAACTTCTTTCTTCTTCTTGTGTTCTTCATGATATTCAAGGGAGCTAGCACTCGAAAGGCAAGGCAAGCAAGCCCAAAGGTTCCTCAAGATCATGTTCGTGTGGATACTGTTGGAGGCTCGACACTTGGAGGGCTTTTTATGGTAGATCAACACCTTCATCAAATAGGATCTTGCCCTTTGAAGCATAGAAACCTTCTATGCTTGAGGTATTTGTGCTAAACACCCTTTAATCGTATAGATTACATCAAAGAGATCCATGGCTAAGGTAATAAATTTTTAAATTTTCCGCTGCGTTACTCCCCTTATTACCTTACAGATCATGCATAACTTCCTAGCTCATTTTGGAATTATGCCTTATATATTGCCTAATTTATACTCAATCGCATTCTATCAAAATCTATTAATACCATACCTTATGAGATATGATATGGTAAAAGAACAAATCTTAGTTACCTAAGAGTTTGGGGCACTTCTACTTATGTGAAGCAGAATATGTTAGACAAGTTTGAAACTAAGTCTGACAAGCACTTATTTGTAGGGTGTCCTAGAGAAGGTTAAGTATACTATTTCTACAATCCCCTTGAGCAAAAAGTGTTTGTCTCAAGAAATGCCATTTTTCTAGAGAAAGAGTTTATTCTTGAAACAAGCAGTGAAAGCAGAGTAGAATTGGAAGAAATTCAAGAACCAAAAAGTAGTCAACAGTAGGAATAAGAGCTTACGCCACATATAGATGAGGTGTAGTTAGAAGCTCAAAATACACAAGGTCTTTATAGATCTAGTAGAACATGCCATGCTCGTGAGATATATGAATTTCTTATTTGTAAGAGCAATGATGTATTAGTCATGGATGATGACGACCCTGTTAGCTACAAAGAGGCTAAGTCTAAATAGACTCTTTGAAGTGACATGAAGCTATGAAATCTGAAATAGATTTTATGTATGAGAACAAAGTATGGACCTTGGTCGAGTGACCCGAAAAAATAAAACCCATAGGGTGCAAATGGGTCTTTAAAAGAAAGACTGACATGGATGGTAATATTATTAGCTATAAAGCAAAGTTAGTGGCAAAGGGTTATAAATAAATGTAAGGAATTGACTTTAAAGAAACTTTTTCTCAATAACTATGCTTAAATCTATTAGGATTTTGCTTGCCATAACTGTTTATTATGACTATGAGATATGATAAATGGATGTCCAGACCAGATTCCTTAACGAGAATTTGCAAGAGGTGTGTACATGACACAACTCGAGAGTTTTGACTCCATTGATACTCATTAGGTATGCAAGTTACAAAAGTCTATTTATAGCAAGCTTTAAGGAGTTGGAACATTTGTTTTGATGAGTTGGTTTTCTCAAAAATGAAGACAAGACTTGTGTATACAAAAAGATTAGTAGGAGCACCATCGTTTTTCTGATACTTTATGTGGATGACATATTGTTGATGAGAAACGATATACCTTTGCTACAAACCATAAAGGTATGGCATTTCAAGAGTTTCTCCATGAAGGATCTAGGAGAGGCAACCTACATTTTGGGAATTAGGATCTATAAAGATAGATCCAAGAGGTTGCTAGGTTTTAGTCAATGGACATACATAGACAAGATGCTAAAGAGATTTAACATGGAGCAATTAATGAAAGGGTTCTTACCCATGAGACATGGGATTACTCTTTCAAGATACATGTGTCCTAAGGCAACTGTCGAGATTGATAGCATGCAAAAGGTTCCTTATTCTTTGGTAATAGGATCCATTATGTATGCTATGCAATGCACGAGACCCGACTTCTCCTTTTCTTTAAGTGTTATGAGCAGATTCCAAGCTAATCCTGGTGAAGGTCACTAGATAGCTGTCAAGAGCATTCTTAAATACTATGGAGGACACATTTTAAAAGTCTGTGGTCTTACTGATGCGAGTTTTCAGTCGGATAAAGATGATAACAAGTCACAATCTGAATTCGTATTCACGTTAAATGGTGGTGTTGTGAGCTGGAAGAGTTCGAAACAAAAGACTACCGCTAATTCTACAACTGAAGCCGAGTACATTGTTGCTTTCGAAGCTATAAAAGAAGGTGTTTGGATCAAGAAGTTCGTCACCGATTTAGGAGTAGTTCTTTCCATCGCTAATCTTGTACTTTTATATTGTGAGAATAATGATGCCATTGCTCAAGCAAAGGAATCTAGATCTCATCAATGATCCAAATACGTACTTAGACGCTACCATCTTATTAGACAGATAGTTGGTAGAAATGATATAAAGATAGAAAAGGTTCCCACTAATGACAATATGGCTGATCATCTCACTAAAGCCTTATCCTAGAAAAAGCATGATAGTCATGTAAATGCTTTTGGCCTAAAACAAATGAGTGATTGGTTTTAGTGCAAGTGGAAGTTTGTTAGTGGATGCTCTAAAACTAAGTTGGTTTAAGGATTTTTGTATTTACAATTATTTATGTTATATTTATTCATGTGGAATTTCTCTTATCATTTAATACTTGTATTTCTATGTTACTTGTTTATTTGATAAAATCCGTAGAATACTGACTGTGCATTAGAGATTGTAAATGTTACAATTATGAGACTCTAATACATAAAGTGATATTCTTAATTATCTCTAATAATAGTATTAATGAGATTGAACATCATTAATACGGATAGACTAGCACATACTTTGCCTTTACTTATGGTAAGTAGTAATCGATCACATAGACTATGGTGTGCATGACACCTAAGATGATATGTGGATGCTTGTTTGGAACAAGTTCATTGGATTGATCTGCCAAGAGTTTTTAACTATAGTGCCAATGGTTAAACTCTTAATAGAAATAGTGTAAGTGATCCTTTAACTTGAGATTACTATAATATTTTGAGTATGGATTGCTATACTTTGATTCTATTTCTTGGTGCTCGTAAAAGAGTAGCCCATAAGATAGAGGTTGGGTATAGTATGAAGTATGGAAAGAAAGTAAGTAATCAATATATGATTCACCAATATTATGAGAGTATATCCTACTTTAGCAACTTGTTAAAAATATTAACTGAATAAACTTTCTACAGAAGTGATAGTATAACTTGAAAGTAGTTCAAGGTTATACATCATGGATTATTTTTGGGAACAAGAAAAATATAAATTAGTCATTTAAAAATATGCACTATACTTTTTATACTAATTGGGATATAATGTGGTAAAAGGATATTAATTACACGGTAATATTGTTATTGATGGGTACAGTCTACCATGTGACTTTCTTATTCACTTGGGTGGTTATGATGCATTGCTAGATGCCACTCATGATCTATGAGTATGAATTAATTAATTATGAATGAATGATAAATTAAAGTGTCTAATTTATCTAACTCTTAATTGATTAATTAATGAGTTATAATTTGTACTTATTGCCAACGTGAATGGAACTTAATGGGTCACACACATAAAGTCTTTAGGCTAAATTGTAATTAAGATAAGTATGAAATACTCACAGGGTTAATTTATAAGATAAATTAACTTAAATAACTTATTTATAAATATTCTAAGTCTTGTAGGAAATTAGTTTCCTAAAAGAAATAAAGTATATTATGGAATAAGATTCTTAAAGGAGAAGGATTAGCTTAAGGTAAACATCCTAAACCTTCTTGGTTTCCAATTACCTTTATTTCCTAAAAGACTAGAATACTACCTCTATAACTATGTCCACGCTTTGACTCTTGAATTATTTTGCAACACAAGACAAAATCCTAGAGAGAGAAAAATTTGAAGGTGCCACCACCCCCCTTGGTCATCCACCTCTCTCTCTCCCTTAATTGTTAGACTTTTTCTTTCTCTTTTGTTCTTAATTGATTTAAGAAAGCTAGCACTCAAAAGTCAAAGCAAACAAGCCTAGAAGATTCCCAAAGATTTATTCGTGTGGCTATCGTTAGAAGTTCAATGTTTGGAGGGCTTTTTGTGGTAGAACTACCTCTATATCGAAAGATCTTAGCTTTTAAAAGCATAGAAATCTTTTGTGCTTGAGGTAATTTTCGTGTACACCCCTTTATAGTCATATAGATATATCAAAGAGATCCATGGTTAAGGTAATAAAATTTTTATATTTTCGTTGCGTTACATGTGTTATTACCTTACACTAGGGTAAGCTCTCATGAGCGTATGTTGGACAAGTCTACCAAAGAATTTATGCTTGATGGGGAATCCCACGAGCACTTGGTGGAAGAGGCTCCCAGGAGCATTTTCTAGATGAGGATATACAAGAAAATGCTGAGAAAAAGAAGCTTTTAGGAGCTCCTGCTAGAGGAAACAAGCTGATAGTTTGGTGAAGAATTCTAACACTTAAAAAATTTTCAACATTTTAGTTTCCAACTAATCTATTTGTAAATGCTTCACAACACTAGTAATTTTTTGTAGCTTTACTTGTTTGTCAAAAATTTGTGTCTACCTAAGCTTTTGTTTGCTAGAGTCTAGAAAATTTGGGTGTTGTGCTGTTTCAAATTTTCACAAGATACCACTTCTTGAAAGAACAGTCAGCCTTTCACTTTCTAAAAGGGGCCAACTGTCCCCTTTTGTGGGAGGTAGCCTGACCAGCCCTATTAGGGGAAAGGTCAAGCTGACTCTCCTGATGGAGGGCGACTATGCTTGGGCCCTTGTGGGGGCAAACAGGTTGGCTTCCTAAAAGAGTGGCTAGCCTTGGCCCCTGTGGAGGGCAATTAGCACTTTTTTCGCTCTTCACCAGCTGTCTCACGTGGAGGATGGCCAACTTTGGCCCTTATAGGGGGCGGCTAGGCCTGTTTTTACTTTTTTTTTTGTGCCTTTCCAGTCCTCTCTTTATATGGGATAGATAGCTTGCTCTGACTGGAATTATGTCTAATTGCTTTTACAAAGATTTGATTAGGTCTTACATTTTTTTCTTAGAAGTATATCTATAGATTGGTTGCATTGATTGGAGGTTTTTTTTTGCATGGCTTGATTTATACTTAGCTATTTTATTGCTTCTCTTGATCTTATATGGTTTAGTTGTTCTTTATAGACAAATCGATGATCTTCATTAAGAGAGATACTTCTTTGTTCGAGGTAAGAAATATGCTGATTTTACAAAGATAATTGCATAGGTGGGAAGGGGAGAGAGAAAGAGAGATCGAGAGAGAGGAGATTATTGCACTAAAGAAAGCAGCGGCTACATCTAAGAAGGGAGCTAGGCGATTTCTATTTATATTTCTGCACCTAATACTGCTCATGGTCAATCCTACTAGTGTGCTAGATTCTTGTGGAGTTCCTTCCTAACTGCTACACTTCACCAAAATGATGGGTTTCCTACTCACCAATCTTTTCAAGATGACGCCTATGGCTGCCTACATAGTAGGTCTACTTGCGATCTGGTCCAAACTTACACTACCCCAAGTTCATAAACTCTATGTTAATGTGTGCACTAAAAATAAGCTATTCTAGGGGTTTGTATTTTATACTTATTTATAGTTACATTAATAAATATGACATTTTTTTATTATTTAATACTTGTTATTTATATTACTTGTTTATTTGATAAAGTTCATAGAATATTAACTGTATATAAGAGATTGTAAAAGTTATGAAGATGAGACTCTTAATATACATAAGTTATATTCTTAAATACCCCTGGTCATAATAATAATGAGATTAGACATCATTAATGCGGATAGATTAGCACATATTTTGCCTCTACTTATGATAGGTAGTAGTTGATATCATTAATTATGGTGTGTGGCATCTGAGTTGGTATGTGGATGCTTGTTAGAAATAAGTTTATTGGATTGATCCATCAAAAGTCACCATTTATTGTGCCAATGGTTTGAACTCTTAATGGCAATAGTATAAGTGATTCTTAGACTTGTGATTACTATAATATCTAGAGTGTGGATTGTTTTTCTTGAACTCTATTACTCGGTGCTTGTAAAAGAGTAAACCATATGATAGAGGTTGGGTATTATATGAAGCATGTAAATATAGTGAGTAATCAATATAGGATTCACCACCCATTATGTTAGAAGAGTAAAAATATTAATTCAATAAATCTTCTGCAGAAGTAATAGTGTAAATTGAAAAGAATTTCAAGATTATGCTTCATGAAGAGTTATATTTTTAGAACAAGAAAAATAATAATTAGTCATATAAAATGTGCATACTAGACTCCTAGACTAATTGGGGATATACTATGGTGAATGGATATTAATTACATGGTAACATTATCGTTAATGGATGTAGTCTATCACACGACTTTCCTATTCCCTTGGGTGGTCATGATACATTGCTAGATGCCACTCATGATCTATAAGTATAAATTAATTAATTATAAAATTAATGATAAATTAAAATGTTTAATTTATTTAGCTCTCAATCAATTAATGAGTTATAATTTAAACTTATTGCCAGCGTAAATAGAACCTAGTGGATCACACATAATAAAGACATGATGGGTAAAATTGTAATTAAGATAAGTATGATATAGTTATGGTGTTAATTTACGTGATAAATTAATCATAGGAACTTATTTGTAATTATCCAAGTCTTGGTGAGAGTATATTTTTGGAAACCAAGTGTAAAAGGTCTTAGGTTTCCTTAAGGAATAGGAACTGCTTAATCTTATTTGGTAAGGTTAAAGCTTCTTAACTCTTTTGGTTTCCTAGTAACTTATTTTCTAAAGACTAGGACTTGTAATCTATATATAGGTCCCTAGCCTTGACTATTGAACATAGTACTTCAAGATACAAAAAAATCTAGAGAGAGAAAAATAGTGAGAGAAAAAATTAGGAAGACAAGAGACAATTCCTTTTCACTTTTGCCGTCCAGCCCCTTTCTTCGTAGGAGTTAGGGCTTTGTCTTCTTTCTTTACCTCTCACGTTTCTTGGTTGATTATTCAAGGAAGCTAATACACAAAAGACAAGGCAAAGCAAGCCCAAGGGGTTCCTGCAAGATCATGTTTGTGTTAATACTATTGGAGGCTCAACAATTGGGAATTTTTGTGGTAGAGATAACACATACATCAATCAAGGATCTGCCTATTGAAGCATAGAAATCATCTATGCAGATTATAATTTCGTTAAACCACCTTTAATTGTAAAAATTATATCAAAGTGATCTTGTAATAAGGTAATAAATTTATAAATTTCCAATGCATTATCCTCTTTATTACCTTAGACTTTAATGTGTATACTTCTATCTGCATGTATAAGTTATTAATGATTGCTTCTTTGACACTTAGTAATTTTTGTTGTTATGTACTACTAACACTCGTATTTTGCTAGTTTGTACCTGTGATAGCCCCACCTTACCCAGAGGTGCATCAAAGGGCTTAGCGGACTGTCTACCTAGCTTTCGCCAGGACTCGAATCATGCACTCACTCAAACCTCCAAGCGTACTTAACCCAAAATAAAATACATTCATAATGAAATACATTCATTTAATTCATTCAAAAGTACAAGTATCACAAGAAGTTTACATCCCAAAATATACATATTATTTAAAATAAAAGCCTACACAGTTAGGCTATCAAAATACATGAACAAAACATTTACTATATCCAAAAGCAGCTTTTGCAGCTTTAGTATTTTGGGAAACCTGGTTAAAAAAAACAAATGAACGGGATGAGCTATAATAGCCCAGTGAGTGCCCAAGTCATGCAACCATACCAAGAATTCATTATTTTAGAAAACAAAATAATTGACAAGATTAAATAAGTAGGGTATGAACAATTTAATTAACAAGTAGTCAACGGCGGATACAAGGCTCAACTACGGGAGCAAGCTCAACCGCAGGAGGAGCAAGTACTGATCATGTAACCATGACGTTAGGACCGAGATAATAGCTCAGGTCCTTGCCAAAGGTCATGCTAGTATTAACAAGCAAGACCCTAACCACCGTTCACCTTATACCTTCCGTACAGGCTACCACATCTAGGGAGTAATCTCGACCTTGGAAGGCCAACACGCGAGCAAGAAAGTTCAATCCGGAGTTGGCCTCTTTGAGGATTCACAACTCAAGGAGAAAGAACAACACGCCCTAAAACACCCAGCACCTTATATCCTCCCACGCATGTCCAGTTGACTAACCGTGAAGTAACGGTGAAGTTAGTCACGGAAGCCTCAAGCACAAGTAACACATTTGATCATGAAAGCATGTAACACATTGCGGAATAGATATGATAAAGTACACATCTTTCCTCAAGTAACACATGTCATAAAAAAACAATTACAAGTATAGCATAATATTTCATAATATAACATTCTCAAGTATGACAAAGCATTTCATGCGTCATGCACACATAGAGACACTCACTTGAAGTGCCTGAAAAAAGATTTCGTAAAATGGTCGGGTATCACTTCCGGATCCTGAAATTCAAGAGAAAATAGTCGTGTAAAAACCCAACTAAAATCTAAGTAATTTAATAAGAAAATTTGAGAAATATCCCAAGTCTTTCGAGGGTTTACTTTCTAGGGTTTTGGAGTTTAGGGTTTTACCCTAGGGTTTAGGGTTTTCAAAATTAGGGTTTTCTAAATTTTTAAGGTTTTGCTCGAAAAGATTCAATTCGCTAATAATTCATCTTCGGAAATTTCTGCACGTTCAAATCACTAAATTACAACTTATATAGCTTTAAATCATAGCCTATTCACTTTTACTTCTTAGGTTTTACCGAAATTTCGGCAACATTTCCCCTATAATCGGACTAACCCAAAATTTAACTTGCAAAGAAAACAGCCATCCAATCCAACTTTCAACAAGTTCTACAACTTCTATGTTTAATTCCAACTCAATTTCACTCAAAATTTCACTCAAATTCAAGATTTCAAGCCCAAGTTTCTTCATCCAAGTAACATATAATACATGAAATTTTCAGGTTTAAATGCTATCTACTAGTCTATCTAACCAAGAGAACACTTAATCTAGCAAGTAAAACTTCATTTCAAACTTAAATCTTCAAGTTGTAGTAAAAAGAATCCAGTATTAAACTAGTACAAAAGACTAAATAAAACTTGGAATTAATAGCAAAAGTTCATAGTAAATACCTTAAACAAGCTTAGAACTTTGCTTAGGAAGAAAAGAAGCTCACTTTCTATGGTCAAGTTGTCCAAAGTTTGGAGAGAAAGCTTCAAGAAGATGAAAACTAAAGAGAGAAGAAGGTGAAGTAGGAGGGCCGGCCAAGAAGAGAAGAAAAGAGAGAGAAATAGGCCAAGAAAATTGAAAAGAAATAAAGAAAATAATGGAAAAAAGAGTGACCAATCAAAGCATAACAAGAGTCATGCTAGGTGTTATGCTTTTAATGAAATAGTGACCAACTTGGTTGATTTTGATTGGTGATGATTTTAATCATTTATCTACTAGTAATTAACAAACTTTATGGCACAAAATTAAAGCAAAAAGAGAGAAAAATAGGGGAGAGAGGGCCGGCCATGAGGAGAGGGAAAAAGACAAGAAATTAAGTGAAATTTTTGAACCAAAACTCAATTAGTCAAAAGGCTTAATAATGGTAGAGTTAGTTAGTCAAAATTAAACACTATAATAAACTAATGGTCCAATGAAATTAATCCAAATTTACTATTTAGGTGTCCCACTTAATAATGAAAGAATCTTAGTCAATTAACCTAATTAACTTAAGAAATCTTCCAACTAATAAATCAAGAAGTAATACTAAACTCCAAATAAAAGAATTTCTCTTGTAAGTACATTTTAGGTTTTCCCCTTTTCTTTTTCTTTTCTCTATATTTTTTTTTCTACTAATGGACATACATGAATTAAATAATTCTTATATGAATTTCTAGGGTGTTACAGTACCTACTATGAATCTGTGAGAATTGAAAAGCATAAGTGCATTGGAGTGTGAAGCAAATGAGTTTGCATGCTAAGCAACTAGAAAAAAAAAAAAAAGACCCTGTAACAATGCCATCAGGTGGTTAGAATTGATAGGTGAGAAGTTGGATGGCTAGCTATTTTTGCCAAGCAGAGTTGCATGCTAATGATGATGCCTGCTATAATGGTGCTTCCATTTGGAGAAAAGGCCTCAACCATGTAAAATATCTATTGTTTTCATGAATCATGATCTTGACTTGTCAAGGTTTCTTTTAGTGTCTCTAGGAAGGGCAAGGAGAATAGGAAGGGTGAAGTAGTGGTACATAGAAAAGAGCAAAAGATGCCCTTAGCAAAGAAAGTAGAGAATTGCTACTCAATTACTGTATTTTTAACTTTTTGTCATTTGTTATCCTTCATACTTGTGAATTTTTTTTTTTTTTGCCTGCTTATTTTTCTTGGGTATCTGTCTTGCCTCCAAGCTGGGAGAGGTATTTTTTACATGTTGGGTTGTGTTGTAATTTGTTTGCTAGAGTTTTAGCTTTATTCTAGTCCTTGGGCAATTATATGGCCAGTAGCTTTCTAACTTATAGAGTCAAAATTTTGGGAAAGGGACTATGCCTTGCTAGTGTTTGTTAAAGCTAAAACTCTAGGTTGAGCTTTATTGGAGTCAAAGCTCTAAGCTAGTAGAACTAGAGCTGGTGGAACTTTGCTCTTATAGTACTTATTGGAGCTGAAACTCAAAGTGATGCTTGTTGGAGCCAGACTCTAAGCTGATGAAATTAGAGTTTTGGTAAGGATAGACTTCGATAGCATATGGAGTTTGAGACAATGTCCATTGGAGCTAGAGTTCTGATAAGCGATAAATTTACATATTTTAGTTTAGTGTTTTATATATGTTTTTAGTTTTTTTTTACTATAAAATGGCTCAAATTCATAAATATTATCCATTTGAAGAATTTCCCAAGAAATTAGGGTTTTTTACCTGGTTCTTAGGGTTTTGAGGTAGAATTTATATTTTGAGCAAATTAATGCATAATCTTTGCACAATCTTGTAGGTTTTATACATTCAATCATAATTTGGATCAATTGGAATTCATAACTTCACATTCATGGTTGATTCAAGGATAATTGAATTAGGAGCTCAATGGAACAACTTTTACATTCAAGCTCGAAGGATTGTTTTGCTCAACTTTTGAGGAATTTTCATTAGCAAATTCACCATGGAATTAAATGATCAACATCACAAAAAGGTCTTAATGGCATAAGAGGAATTACAAGCAAAAGAGAAGGGCAAAGAAGCAATGGAAGTGAAGAATTTGAGAAAACTGGGTGGTCAGCAACAATGATACATTTCAGTATTTTGGCAATACTTTGCGCTACAACAATTGGATTGAGATGCTTCTTATTAACTTTTAAAGCTAAGAGGATACTCTACAATTCTTATGTAGACATCAAAATCCAATTCTCAATTTTTCATAGCCAAATATCTAAATTACTTAAGTATAAAGCTCTCTCAACCATGTCTTAGTGTTTTAGCCATATCTTTGCATCCAGAGCTTCAAATAACTTGATTCTTGTGGAGTTGGAAAGCTAGCTCACAAGCTACAATTTTTATGTTTTAAGGAAAAGTTGAATCATCCATCTTCATAGTGCAAGTTGCTGATAAACTGACCTGCAGATCACAACTGACTTAAGGTCGGCCAGCTGCAAGTTGGAGCTCTTTTCACATTGCTTTTCTAGACTTCTTCAGATGCAAGTTGTATTTTGGTTGCTCAAGGGTATATTTCAAAGACCAAGAAAGACTTTTTATGATTTGGAGAATCAATATAATCATTTTGTTTCCAACTTGATTAGGTGAATTTGTCTATAAATAGGGAGCTCTTACAAGACATTTAGAACATGTCTTGAAGGGAGAAACACTCCCAAGTAGCTTATAGGAATTTTGCTTTGTAATTTAGAAGAATTTTCATTACTTGTAAGAAAACTCTTGGAAGATTCATGTGTATCAATTCATATCAATGAGAAATGAAGCTTTGGAGCCATGTTCTACCAACAAATGAGCATTTCTTACCTTAGCTCTAATATTTCTTACTTGTTTATGAGTTATTTCTATTATATGTTATTCATACAAGCTATGTTTAACTAAATACATGTCTTAGGGTTAGATGAAGCTAATTATATGATTTGAATGTTATTATACTATAACTTGTATTTTCTTATTTATATATCAAGGTTTAACATTTGTACCGCTTGATTAACTATTGCAAATCATTTAGATGTTATTTGACATTAAGAAATGCTTATAACATTGAAAAATGGTAGATGAAACTTCTGTTGTACACACATGCAAGTAGTGGTATAAGTAGATGGATTAAGGTTATTTAATATCACAATTCATGCATTTCACAAGGGTTCACATGGAAATGGTTGAATTCTAGTTAATTCTTAGTGAAAACAAGTCTTGATTTTATATGGAATTGCTATCCTAACCAAGACAAGATTAATATAGCAAGATGTTAATTTATTCAAACATATAAGTGACAATTAGTGAATTCTATACCCTATTACTTGTATTTTGTAAATCTATCTATTAGTTTTATTTCCAGTGATTGAACTTTGTTTACTTGCACATCGCTTATTTGTTTATTTGTCTAGATAATAAAGTAAGTGAAAAAAGCTTTGGTACTTGCTAATTCTTGTTTCCTCGTGGGATTAACCCTGCTACTTTACCTGCTACAATTGACTCCTACACTTGTCGAAAGGGGTATTTGGTTATAAATTTTATTACTTGTTTGTGTGAATCTTGCTTAAGTTTAATAGTATCTGAACCTCACAATCAAGTTCAACAGTTGAACTTAAGGTTTGGACCCTAGGGCTTTGGATGGACTGTGTCCAGAATTGCTTATTGGGTCAGCATCTTTAAGGGATGGAACTTAAGGCTTGGACCAATGTGAAGTTCGCCTTTCTTGCAGTTGTTCTCATTTCACAATGCTTTAAATTTTTTTATTGCCTTTAGGCTATTTTTGGTGGCTTAGGTAGCTATTCAAGCTTGAGTTTGACAACCGAACTTAAGGTTTGGACCCTAGGCTATTTTTTTGCTGTTGCTTTCATTTCATAATGTTTTAAATTTTTTTATTGCCTTTAGGCTATTTTTGGTGGCTTAGGTAGTTATTCGAGCTGGAGTTCAACGGCTGAACTTAAGGTTTGGACCTTAGGGTTTTTGGTTAGACTATGTCTAGAAATGCTTATTGGAGCAGCATCTTTATGGGATGGGACATAAGACCTAGACCAATGTGAAGTTCGCTTTTCTTGTTATTGTTCTCATTTCACAGTTATTTTCAATTTTTTTATTGCCTTTAGGCTATTTTTCGCTGCTTGGTTTGTTAGCTCTACCCTAAATATAGCAATTTGAGTAGAATGTTTCTCTACCCAAATATTGCAAGAAGTAAGTATGCTTTTATCTCAAGAGATAATTTGAAAGAATGAATGCGCTCCATCTTATGATTGCATGGAGTTTTGTGCACTAACATAAAGAAAAAGAGACCTATTGTTAGGTTCACTTGGCTTCTTTTGTAGTGGGTCTATTGATAGACTTTTGAGTTTAGAGTTTTTTTTTTGGCAAAAACCCGTACACAGGGTGGGATGCCAGCTCAAATTTTATTAATACTCAAATAAAATTATTTACAAGACAGAGGGGGGGCCAAACCTGACCTCAAAATAAATTAAAGTAAACAAGTCAAAACAAGCAAAATAAACAAGGAATACTACTCCTTTAAAGAAATATTACGAACATAAGGAAAATTGAACCTAGCTAGTTCAATCAATGAATACATACTATTGGGTAGCTCTCGTGGAGATTCAAAAACTATGCCTGTTGAAACTTCCATACTTGCCATTAAATCTACCATTGCATTGGCCTCCCTGAATATTTGGCAAATAGATCCTGAAATTTGAGCTAGATAAAGTTTTGATCTTCTGGATAGTCAAACACAAAGGCCATGCTGAAGATCCTAGAAAAATTTACTAGCCTATACAATAAATGTGAGTCCACTTTTGCTTCAATGTACATTAGACCTCTATCTCTACAAAGTTGAAGGCCATAATGTAATGCTTGGGCCTCTGCCTCTAATACTGATCTCCCCTCCAATTCCTTGTGAAATGCTAGAATAAAGCTGCCCCTATGATCCCTAACCACATCACCTCCTCTTGCTACTCCTTCCTTCATTGACGCATTCGTATTAAGCTTTAAAAACCCTACTCTCAGCTCTTTCCATGCAACTACAACCTTTTTTTATCTATCTTTAGGCATGAAAAAAAATTTTAAAAATAGGTAATCCCCCTTAAAACTCTCCCATATTATTTTTGACGCCAATCCCAATTTTTGTAAAAAATCCAAAACTGCATGTATAATATTATTCTCACCTCCCATATTCCCTTCAAACTTGGCTTTATTATGAAACCACCAAATAAACCAAGCGACAATTATAGGAAAGCCCCACCTTATATGTTCATTCACTCCTCTAGGTGCCGAAAGTATCCAGTGCATAACAAGAGCTCCAAATGAAGAACGCACCAAGAAAGGTATACCAAAAAAAGAACGAAAGTGAGTCCAAACTTTTTTAGCCACAATACAATGAAGAAACAAATGTTTCAATGACTTTATAGCTGGACACAATGAACACCTTGAAGCCAAAGAAATACCTTTATGTTGTATATTGGCTTCAATTGGCAGTATATTATTTAACACTCTCCATGCCAAAAAAGACATCTTACCTGGCAGAAAAATACACCATGCAGCCCTACAATACAATGATATTTGCTTCCTCTTTCTTGTCAACTCATAAGCGGACTTAACTAAAAATTCACTCGGTGAAGAAGCATTCCAAATCATCACATCCACCTCCCAATCGGCTATAGGAAAATCTGAAATTAAATTTATAATATCATGAGGAACATAATTTTGCAACAATTCACAATTCCATCTACCTTGATTGAAGAACTCCTTCACTAGGAAATTTGGCTTGTCAGGAGATATCCTCACATTATTCACTGGAAACAGAGTTATCCATTTATCTTCCCATAAATGAATCTCTGCCTTTCCAACCTTCCAAAAAATTTACTCCTCTGCTACCATCCTTATGTGACACAACCTCTTCCACATAACTGAACGACTTCTACTGGAAGCCTGGCACGGATGAACATCCCTGATGTACTTCCTTGTCATAGTTTGCGCCCAAAGTGACTTGCCTTCCCTTAAACTCCACCATAACTTCATGTCAAAGGCCTTTTGCATTTCCTTGAGAGACTTAAACCCAAGCCCTCCCTCCTGATGTGCGCAAGGGTAGCGAGATTGCCAAGACCGCTTGATGAATCCAAGTTGTTTGCTTCGAACCCTTCTCCAACGAAGAACTAAGTTCTAAAACTCTAATTTAGGACCAATGTGAGCGAGTTCAATATGCCTAAACTAAAGTTCTAAAGACTTGATCAAACGCGAAAGAATGAACTCTAAGCTAGGGTTTGTTGTCGCCACAATCTAAGGATTGATAAGACAAGAGTAGTTCTAATCCAAGAACCAAGAAAACACTCTTAAAAAGAGCACACACTATTCATGCGAATTTTTGAGGAATAATCTGATATTTTTATTGAATTATGAAGACCTATAAATAGGCTTACAAGAGAATTCTAGAACTTGAAGTTTAAGACAACTACTAAAAACTAAATACTCAACTATTTGGAAAATTAACTAAAACAATTTGTAAACAATTTGGAAAACTAACAAAACAAAAAATAAGCTCTAGAAAATATTAAAAATTCGTCCATAAAAGTCTCCTTGGGCTGGACGTCTCCATTGTGCACTATTGGGCCTCCATCTTGCAAGTTTAAGAGCCCTCCAAGTGAGCCCAAGTAACCAGCCCCTTGTATGCTTGTTATGGACAACTTAGAACCTTCAATTGGGCTATCTTTATAATTAGATTTGATCCAAAGCCAATACATTAAACCTTGGCCCAATCTACTAGCTTGATCATCACGTAACTCAAGCCCAACATTCATGCTCAACTCGTATGCAACACTTGGATAGGATTCATGCACGCCTATATCATTGATGAATGACTCTCCTTTTAGCTTGAAACGTGCTAGGCAATGCTTCACATATGTAGGTGCTCCTTGGATCCTATCATTCCCTCCTTCCTCGAAAGGATTCGTCCTCGAATCACGTACATGGTATACAACAACATAAGTGACACTAGGAGTGATAAACAAATAAACATATTCAGCTAGAACACTTAGTACACAAAGTTGCTCAGAAAACCCGTTTATCCCCATGCATGCATCAACGAAAACAAGACAACATTCAACATTCCCTAAGGATGCAACAATGTAAAATTTACACACATGCAAGAATGTTGCAAGGACAAATTCATGTTTAAGAATAATAAACTCATTTTGATGAGTGTCATCTTTAAAAACATGAACACGACTTAGCAAACATGGACTCGAAAGTAAACTCCAATGTCTAGCAACAAGATGAAATGATTCAAGAGGAATATCTTGAATAAGCGCATGATGAAGATTATAAATAATACTAGTATGCTCGCAATGCAAATAAAACTCAAAAACAAAATCTTTATGACTATCTAAAACACTTAACACATGAATTCTTACATAAAATTCAGATGGACTCATGCTTGTTTCAACACTAGTAGACAAAAACTCAATGTTCTTCAAAGATGAAACTAGATAAAGCTCAAAAACACCACTTAAAGATGCAAAGGCAGATTCTAACCTAAAAACAATAAACATGTGTAGATGATTAACATCCCTAAAATAGAATGCACCATGCAAAGCTAAATATGCTGAATGCAAAACATGATTACTAACTAAAACAATTGAATCAATTGGATAAAAAGCATACATAGGCATGTAATGCTTACCAGAGCATAAAAAATTATAAAAGAAATACCAAAAATCATTTAAAACATCATGAAGAAACACAAGAACTTTCTCAAGATAGAATGAACTATGAGAAGTTAAACATGCTAAATGCAATACGTAATTATCTAACCTAACAAGATAAACATGCAAAATAGAACTAAAGTGTAAACTAAAAACACTAAAACATATGTATAAAGAACCTAAAGAATTAACACAAAGGAAAGCTTCAAAAATAGAATAAACATGTTTACTATATGTAAATGCATCATGCAACAAACAACCTAAAGCACTACTAACAATGAAATTACTAGAACAAACTAAACCTAAACCATTAAAATTAGAATGTAATTCATGCAACTTATAATGAAACTTTATATGCAACACATACTTATCTCTACTACAAAAAACAAGATGAACATCATGACTTAGAACACTATGATTACTAAAACTCAAAATGAATTTCCTAGGAGAAATACTATGCACAAAATGCAAATTGTCACATAGATTACCACGAGACACTATATGCAATGTAAAATTATTCACATTAATGCTATAGACAAAATGTAGAGAATCATGCATAACTAAGTTAAAACACAAAACACGTATAAACTCAAAGTCAGAAAACCAATTGACACCATGCCACCAATCAAACATGTATTTGATCAACCAATTTGTGTTGATGGCATATGACCATCTTTTTATGTCAAAGCATTCCTTCTTCACCAAATCATGCTTTTGAATCACTTTCATCTTCTTGCTTGATAATGATAATGCTCCATCAATTTGCAACTTTACACCATTGAATGAGCAATTTGCTAGTGGCACTTCTCTTGGAAATTGATTTCCATGTTGCTGCAAAAGAGAAACAAAAGCACTAGGAAAACAAGTGTTAAGAGTATTAACAAAATAATCTACTTCCTTGTACAAAGGTACAAGAAGTTTAGACTTCACAACTAAAGCACTCTTATTTTCACTCTTACTATTTTCCACTCTCTTTTTCTTTTCACTCTTATTCTTTTCTAGCACGCACTCTCCTTTTTCTTCACTCTTTTCTTTTGATGGGGTACTCATTGATTTTTCCCAATCTTTGCAATCTCTTGCAATTTTCTCTCTATCCTTATTTGCTTCAAGTGGTGACAAAGGATTTAGCTTGATATTCTTCCCATTCCACATGAAAGAATATTTCAGTCCATCATACTTGGCTTTCTTTTCAAGTTGCCATGGATGCCCCAAGAGTATGTGACAAGTCTTCATTGGTACCACATCACAAAAAACCTTATCACGATACTTGCTAATTGAGAACTCTATCTCCACTTGATTGGTCACCTCGAATTCTCCATTGTCAGTCAACCATTTATATGGATTTGGATGCTCCAACATGGGTAATCCAAGTTTTCCAACACACATAGTACTAGCCAAGTTAGTGCAACTATTATGATTGATATGCATACTACATACCTTGTTATTCATAGTGCATCTAGTATAGAATTGACTTTCATGTTGCACTTGTTTATCATCACTACCATCTTTCAATGATTGCATCTTCTCATCATCATTGGCTTTCATGATCTTCTTAGACTTTGGAATTGATTGCTCATCCCTCCAATCAAAGGCACTCTTATTTCTCCAATTGATGTGACTCGATGAATCTTGGATCCCCCTTGACAGTTTAGCTTTGTCAATCCTTCCATAAGAATGAGTTTCATAGCTCCTCTCCTCATAAGTTGGATTGTTGGATACTTTTGCTTTTCCCTTCACGGCTAATTCCACATCATCCATGCGAGTATGCATCCTCCTAAAGTCCTTTTGCATGGTTTTCAACAAGATCTCAATGCCCTTAAGCTTTTGGTCAACTTGCTCGGCCATGACTACAAAGAAATTCCTGCAAAAAAACAAGTTAGTAACAATAAACAAATAAAAAGGAAATTGCCTTACTTCTCTCCCTTAGTGTATACACTCGTTCCCTCGTGTATCACTCAAGTTTGTTGGCTTTTTCCCTCTAGTGAGCTCACCACTAAGCCTTTTTCCACTCTTGAGATGCTTTCTTGTAGGCTCTTAGATAAAAACCTGCTCAATCAATCTCACCAAGACCTTATAGCAACTCAAACACAAGAATAAATATGAGAGTAATCAATGTGGAAAGCTTAGAGTAGGGTTTGATCAAGAGAAGTCCAAGAAAGACTGAAAAAGACAAGATTTGACTCAAGAAAACACAATTTGGAAACCCTAATGTGTGGTATTCTTGTGTGTAAAATCTTGATTTTCAAAGTTTTCTTGAAAGAAAATAGTGTTTCTTGTGTAAAAAGCAAAGTTTTCAAGATTTCCTAATGAAGATAGGCTCCACAAACCCTAGTTCGATTAAGTTTCTTGCACCACTTTCCTAAAAATTCCAACACAACAATACTTAGCACAATTAGGAAACCAAACAACAGCTATAAAATAGAAAAATTCCAGCCCAAAATCAGTAAGGAAAACAAGCTGGACGTTTAGAACACTTAAGGAAACCACCAGCACATGCACAAGCCTCACCGATTAGGAAACAAGGATCTTTGACCAAATCCCTTTGGGTTTCCTTATTCCCTTCCTAACGGCTCTCCTTCCCCCTTAAAGACTAGGTTTGTTTGCTTATTTAAACAACAAAGCAGCCCTAATTCTCCTCTTTTGGTCGTTCAACAAGCTGGAAAAATTTAAGAAAAATCGCAGGTAACAAGCAGCCAAAATTCCAGCACCAAAATTTCAATGAATATGCAAGAATCAAGTTCAAGAACTTGTTCCTACAAGGGAAACGTCCAAGAGGTGTTCAAGAACTTCCAAAATCAGTCTTAAATCTTCAGAAATTCGTGCAAGATTTCCAAGAAACAAGCCAAACAATTCCAGATTCAAGACAACCCACAACAACTTCAAGAAAACACCAAGACAGCTTTCAAGAACTTCAAGAACTCAACTAGTAAGTTCAAGAATTTCAAGAATTGTATTCAAAACACTAAGAAACCTTCAAGAACAATTGAATAAATGTTTTGCATGGCTTTTTAAACCTGGTGCAGCCTCTTGTACTCAATTCTTTCTTTATTTTTCTTTGTGCTATGGCTCTTAAACTTCAGCACGCCTCTTTCACTTTTTGTTTCTTTTTCTGTTTTTTTTTTCTCCAAGAACAATTCAAGAAACAACCAAAACAACTTCAAACCTTCAAGAAACTGAATCCGTGTGCTAGGTGCAAGAAGAATTCTTTTTCTTAAAAAAGTTTTTGACACAAGAACATCAAGAAAACAATAAAAACAGTCAAGATTTCAAAAAAAATACCACACAAAACCTAGAATTCTTGATTGGAAACAACCAAGAACAACTCTAAAACCCTAGGACTCTTCAAGAAACACGATTAAACAACAAAAAGACACATGAATAGATAAGAAACAAAGCTGGACAGAAACAGAATTACGAAGAACAAAACACGATCACAAGGAACAAGAAACAAAACACAAGTTGTTTGACGAGGCACGAAGCACTTGACAAAACAACAAATTAAAAGCAATATAAGAGGGATATATCCAATTTTTCTAAGGAAAAATTTGGATTGAATAAACCTGGAAAATCAAGAACCAAGGCTCTGATACCAATTGATGTGCGCAAGGGTAGCGAGATTGCCAAGACCGCTTGATGAATCCAAGTTGTATGCTTCGAACCCTTCTCCAACGAAGAACTAAGTTCTAAAACTCTAATTTAGGACCAATGTGAGCGAGTTCAATATGCCTAAACTAAAGTTCTAAAGACTTGATCAAACGCGAAAGAATGAACTCTAAGCTAGGGTTTGTTGTCGCCACAATCTAAGGATTGATAAGACAAGAGTAGTTCTAATCCAAGAACCAAGAAAACACTCTTAAAAAGAGCACACACTATTCATGCGAATTTTTGAGGAATAATCTGATATTTTTATTGAATTATGAAGACCTATAAATAGGCTTACAAGAGAATTCTAGAACTTGAAGTTTAAGACAACTACTAAAAACTAAATACTCAACTATTTGGAAAATTAACTAAAACAATTTGTAAACAATTTGGAAAACTAACAAAACAAAAAATAAGCTCTAGAAAATATTAAAAATTCGTCCATAAAAGTCTCCTTGGGCTGGACGTCTCCATTGTGCACTATTGGGCCTCCATCTTGCAAGTTTAAGAGCCCTCCAAGTGAGCCCAAGTAACCAGCCCCTTGTATGCTTGTTATGGACAACTTAGAACCTTCAATTGGGCTATCTTTATAATTAGATTTGATCCAAAGCCAATACATTAAACCTTGGCCCAATCTACTAGCTTGATCATCACGTAACTCAAGCCCAACATTCATGCTCAACTCGTATGCAACACTTGGATAGGATTCATGCACGCCTATATCATTGATGAATGACTCTCCTTTTAGCTTGAAACGTGCTAGGCAATGCTTCACATATGTAGGTGCTCCTTGGATCCTATCACCTCCTCTACTAGAAAACCAAGTTTTTCCCAATCTCTCCAATGCATTTTCTTTTGATATGATGATCCTTCCCTAAGAAAACCATTCATTATTGCCCCAGGCTTGTGCATTATACTCTTTGGGGGTGATAACACCTGCAACAAGTACAAAGGAATAGATTCCAAGACATGTCAAATGAGAATTAGTCTACCACCATGAGTGATAACCTTTGAGGACTAGTTATGAATTGAGGCCCTGATTTTGGACACCATATTCTCAAAATGCACCGCTCTAGTTTTTCCAACCTACAAATGAGCCCCCAAATACGTAACAGGCAACTCATCAATCTTGAAACCCAAGATAGAAGATATCCACCTCTTATAAACTGGACGGTGATAGGATGGCAAAAAAGCTAAACTCATATTCACATTAACTTGTTAACCCGAGCACCTCTGATAATCATCTAAAAATTCTTTAATAGCCCTTAAGCAATGCTTTGTAAGACGTGAGAAAATGATAGTATCATCAGCAAATGATAGAATTGGTACCTAACATCCAAATGCTTGAAAATTGATCCTCATTCTAGTTTGGAACATATGCTGCAAGCCTCTATTCATGTATTCAGCTACTATAATAAAAAGGCCCGCGAAAAAAGGATCACCCTGTCTAACCCCTTTGAAGGATTTGAAGAATCCTGCCTATTGACCATTGGTCAAAATAGAAAATCACTTGTTAGATAAAACCCTGTATATCAGATCAATAAACCATCTCCCAAACCCAAAAGCTCGCAGCATATCCATGATGAAGGTCTAGTCAATTCTGTCATACGCTTTCTTCATATCCAACTTTAAGATTAAATTGGGTTCCCTTCTCTTCATATTGATTTTTCCCACCAACTCCTGTGCTAGTAAAATATTATCTTCAATGTGTCTCCTTGGCACAAAGCCCACTTGAAAGGGAGAGATAATCCCCGGAAGTACTTTACTCAATCTCATAGACAAAACTTTAGAAATGATTTTAGAGCTCACATTGCAGAGGCTTAGTGGTTTAAAATCTCTCCATTGTACTACCCCTTTCTTTTTGGGAAATAAGGACTATCGACATGGCTATGAATCCATTTGGTTGGTTGGAACCTTTAAAGAAATCCAACACCGCACTCATCAAGTCATCCTTTATAATATCCCAACATGCCTGATAAAATAGCACGGGAAACCTATCAGGACCAGTTGCCCCCTCCTTATTCATATCAAATACAGCCTCCTTTACTTCATCTTCAGTGGGGAGCATTTCCAGGCCATCTACTTCCTCCCTACTAAGTCGTGGACATTGAAAGACTAATTCCAAAACTCACTCTATGTTAGTATTGTACCAAACAGATCAGTAAAATACTCTATTGTTGAGTGCTATATGTCTTCTACCTTCTCCAACCATCCATTGTAACCTTGCTTAACCCTCAAAATATAGTTTGCATTTCTCCTCTACCGAACTTCTGCATGAAAGAATGTTGTATTAGCATACCTATGTTTCAGCCATTTGATGGCCGCCTTTTGCTTCCAGAAATCTGTTTCCATAGCATGCCATTGTGTGCGCTTTGCCCTCGCTTCATGTAACTTGCTTCTTAAATCCTCTCCTCCTTGAACATCATAAAGATCCTAGAGTTTTTTGCATTTTCTCAGTAGCTTGTTGAAGCTGCTGTTTGATGTCCCCGAATGCTGTCTTGTTCCACTCCTTCAAGGCCTTCATCACCACAACTAGTTTTTGATGGAAGGCCACCATCCCTTAAGAACCTTGTGCTGAAGACCATGAATCCCTAACCACATCCAGAAATCTGTGGTGGTTCATCCACGCATTCAATAATTTGAAAAAGCTCTTTCGCTGTGTCATCATTAAGGATCTTGTGAGCAAAGGAGAGTGATCCAATCGTCCTCTAGCCATATGAGAGATATGGACCATGTGATATGCTACTACCCATAAATAGTTAATGAAGACCCTATCCAGTCTTTGCCACACTCTCCCATTTGTCCAGGTGAATGGAGAACTATCGAATTCCACCGTGAAAAGAGCTGCTTTGTGTATAGTCTCGTTAAACTCATCAATGTCTCAAGCTCTTGGTAGATTACCTCCCTTTTTCTCTTCTAGAGCCACAACAATATTAAAGTCACCTCCTAGCATCCATGGAGATTGAATTGATGAAGCCAGAACCTCCAAGGCAACCCACAACGCACGTCTAGCTATTGCTATATGTTTGGCATAAACAGCTGAAAGAGAAATCTCCATAGTTGATGGCAGCAAAATGGTACCATGCACTAGCTAGGTAGACAATTCAGTGAATTGGCAATGAAAGGCTTGTAACCAAAATATCCACATTTTTCCAGTTAACAAGCACAATGCTTTATCAAATCCCAACCTTAACCTTGTTAACTACAAATGATCCACCGACGAAAAAGGTTCTATTGATACTAACAAATGAACATTATTGTTATGACACAAATATTTTAGATAATTAAAAGACTCCTTATTTGATGCCCCTCTTATATTCCAAAACAAAACATTCATAGGACAAGCCATTTATACTCGAAATACCTTGTCACTGATGCTAGGAGATCCATGCGCAATGTCTTTCCCTAGAATTGATGAATGACTTCTTCTAAGAATCGTTATTTGCTGTTGCTTCACTTCTTTGTTCTCCTTTGGTTTCCTTCCCTTCTTCTTCACTTCCGCGAGTGAAGTACCCAAGCTATAGCCAACATCCTCCTGGTCCCTAGATACAGCCTCCTCCATGCGTGTGGCAAAGTTGTGTTGCCACTTCTTTACCTCTTCTATCGGTATGAGCTCATGCACTCCATCTGCATCTAAGGATTGTCTTCTACCTATCTGAACATTCACCTGCCTTACTTCGCTGGAGCAGAAATCGAAATCCCTTTTCCCACACCCTGCCTATCCCAATATTCCCCTTCCTCCCTTTGAGTCTTATTGGAGTCCCGTTCAGCTTCTTCATTGATAAGGTCCCTAGACCTAATCTGGAGCTCCCCCTCCTGGCACACAAGTCTGTTACCCAAAATAAGAGCCATATCGCATCCACATCCCCAAGTGCTTTCTGTAGTTGATGATTAGTACTGTTGGGACTATGCACTTCCTTTCCCAACACTTCAATATCCCTAGCTTCTTGGAGCTTTTCTATTTATTGAGTAATTTGATTCCCTATCTGCACCTCTTTCTGTGATTTCTCTTCCTTGTTTGTAGGTTTTTCAGGTGCCTTAGGAACCCATTGAGTCCCTTGTGCTGGATGTCGGTTGAAGTTAGAGTCAATCTGATTCGTTTCTAATTCCTAAACCCCTCTACATTTCAGTCGATCATGACCAACCTTGTAGCAAGTATCACAATATTTCGGAGGATTTTCATACTGAACCATCTTCCACAATCCCAGTTCACCATTGTTGATCTAAACTCTTTCATGTCTGGGCTTACTGAGATCAAGTTCAACGCACACCCTAGCAACACTAGGGCGTGACAGTGATGCTGTAGAGGCATCTATCCTTAGAGGCTTTCCTATTAATTTTGCTATAGCAAATAATGGAGCCTTTCCAAATAAGTGTATTGGCACGGTGGGAAATCGAATCCATGTTGGAACTATCGCAAATTCATGTTGCATCAAGAACATTGGTGTCCACTTCAACGTTCTCATCACATTCCCTGGAACGACCAAACTCCTCAAAGCCAGCTTCTATGATAATCATCTTCCAAGTCAAACCTTATCAAGACATATCTGGTATCAATTAAATCAAGAGAGAAAGATCCCTTGAAGCCCACGTTAATGAAGCCTTTTCTTAACGCCTCCATTGACGGCCTGCCTTTGGAGAACTTTCCAACCAGTGCGTACTTGAATGGTGATGCCAACGAGGAGATTTCATCCATAGAGAACGAAATTGCAGGTGCTCCCTTAAATTGTTCTCTTGGCTTACACAGATCAGCCATGCCTGATGACGAAGAGTTTGCCACAATATCAGCAAAAGTTTTCTTCATTGGTGACTGGCATGCCTTCCACATTGATTGCTGTTGGTTCCTTGGTTGTTGCTGAGATATGTTCGCCAGGGGGGGGGGGGCTAACCTTCGATGAGTTGGAGGGCAGCTATAGGGCTGAACCCTAAGAAATTTGAAATTCAAAATTAACAGCACACACAGAGAGAGAGAGAGAGAGAGAGGATGGATCTCTTTGAGTTTAGAGTGCATCTTTTCTACATACTCTACATTAAATATTACTTTTGGATGGGGAGTGGATTCTCTGCATCATTAGATACTATTTCTTCGTAAGGGTGCATGCAGAATATGTGAGAAAGACAAATATTCAAGTTCAATAATTGTCCGAATTATACTTTATTTGGTCATAAAATTTCTAAAATCATAATATTCTTAGAATTTTATCTAGATAAACTTTTGCTTACATACACTGGCTCAAAAAAAAGGCTTAGTTTAACTACTGTTTGCTCAAAAATTGGGAAAAAAATAATGTTTCTTCATTAGGCTGATAAAGTGGTGGCAAAAATGGAAAAATGGTAGCTTGCTTACAAAATTAGATTGAATTAACATAAATTTTTTTCTCAAGCTAAATTATGGCATCAACGTGGGTATCTACTCATTTTGCCAACATTAGGGGTACTAATTTAGGGTTTAAAATAGAAATTTCTTTGTGTCAAGATGCTATTTATGTCTCTAATTAGTGTGAACATTGAATAATTTCCAATTAGGGCATTAAACATATTTATTCCAAACAACGCGCATTTTTATTCATGCAACTCAATTCTGTTCAAGTAAGTTTTAATTTCTAAAATATATATTCACATTTGCTAAAACTGTAAGTCAGTCAATATCCAGCATTACGTTCTTGTGGTTTTCTATAAAAGATAGGGAGTAATTAATATTAAAGAGGGAGAAATTTTTGTAATTTCATTACAGCATGGTACCGCAACAAATCAATTTTCAATTGAACATATATTTGCCTTATATTTTTAACCACTTTAACAATGTAAAATTAAAAATTTTCTAGTGCTACCATACCATAACAAAACGGTAGAATTCTCTGATAGAATACTAGGGACTAGACTTGAAATGCAATTATCATAATTTCTTTGAGATGCAAAACTAGTCAAAAAAAATGCAAAAGTATAAAAGTAATCATAAACAAATCAAACTGTAAATTCTCACCGACAGTCCAACCCCAACTAACCCAATCAACTAACCCAACCACAAGTTTAATTATTTAATCTAATTTTTCTAGGGGTTTAAATTTGTATATATCAGGCTGATTAACCATTAAGCATAAGTCAAATAAATTATTGCATTCTTTATTTTTTTTTTGGAGAAGAAGATTTTTATATGGTATTGCACAAGACTTAACTATTTTGTTCTTCCGATGAGCTAAAGTCAAAGGGATAAAGGACGGAAATATCAAATATTCACATCATATTTTTGTAGAAACTCAAATTTTATTCTAAAAAGTTAATCCTTTGTCCTTGTTTGAGTTTTGTGATTGCATTGAATTAATTATCCAACCAGGTGATCTTGATTTCTGTATTTGTTATTTATATTTTACGTTTCTACTCGCATATGTAGGACAATAAAATCCTTAGGTAACTACTGGGTACCTTTTATTTTAAGAGTAATTTATCTTACAAATGTATCTTGCCTTTTTTTTTTTGAGCAATCACCATTGTATTACAGATGTATCTTGTTTCACACAAATGGGATAAACTCCTAATAGTATCTAGGTGAATCTAGACTGTTTGCCACACACGATTGGGAGGTGTGACTCCTTAAATACTACTTATTCTTCCATTTCCTTTAAACTCATCCTAACTACCGCAAAGAAGATTTGATCTCTTGACCTACGGCAAGGTCTCCCCTAACCGCTAGGCCATTGGCTCAGTGGCTGCTGCTGGCTTCCTAATCTAGACACTAAACAAAATGAGCCTTGAGAAAGCCATATCAAAGTTTAAATTTTTATAAAATAATATAACAGAGCAAAAAGAAAAATTTCCCCAAAACGTCAAAATGCCCAACATTTGAATTTACTTAAAGGATCGTCTAATCTGGATTTTTTTTTAAATAATAGTGTAACACTATATGTGTGTGTGTGTATAGAGTTAAAAAAGCTTGTCTTGAAAATTTATTAAAATATCATTAAAAAATGAGTTGTCAAATTCCCCGATTTGGTCAAGTGCGAACTTTTGTATGTCCTACTAACCTACTGACACAATTGATTGGTCATAATTCAGCTGTGGACTCGTAAAAAAAGTGGTCTCATCTGGTACCCAAGAAAGTACGGCATTGTACCCAAAACAAACAAATTTCCAAGGTAATCCATAAGTTCTATTCCAAAAGTTTATCAACTAATTCTTCAAACACATCTTAGTTAGTATATGCCTTAAAACTAAATCAGTTTAAGGTCGTATTTCAATTTTGTTCGTGTTATATATGTGTGGTATTTCTTTATTATTTATATACATGTTATTTACTATTCGAGTTTATTTGATAAAATACATTAAAATCAATCGTGTATAAGAAATTATAAGGGTTGTAATGATAAGATCTTATTACATATAAGTTGTATTTTTGAATTTCCCTTAGTCATAATATTAACGAGATTAAACATTGTTAATAAGGATAGACTAGCACAAACTTACCCTAAACTTGTAATAAGTAGTAGTTGATCTTATCGACTATGGTGTGTAACAACTAAACTAATATGTGGATGTTTATTGGAATACAAGTTCATTGGATTGATATGCTAAAATTTACCATATGGATAACTACTTAGTGTCAATAGTTTGAACTTCTCTTTTTTTTTTTTTTTGGCAAAAACCCGTACACTGGGTGGGATGCTAGCCCAAATTGTATTAGGATAAAATAATTATTACAAAAAAGAGGGGGACATAAAACCTTACCTCATAAAAATTACATCAATCTAATGTATGGCACTTGCTTAATATCTAATCCTACTAAGCCTAAAATATGCTTAGGAAGTTCATGATGAAAAAATTGTCTATTAATTCTAGTAGTACTAGCTAACATTGCTAATGAATTTGCTACAAAATTTGCTTCTCAAAAAATATGAGAAAACCGAAAGCTAACATCACTAGACAGTGCTTGAATCTTCTTGACTGTTGACTTGATCTTCCAAGGAATACTTACCTCGTCATGCATCATTCTTACCAATACTTGTGAATCCATTTCTACTTCAACATACTTGTATCCGTTACTTCTGCAAAGAGTAATGCCTTCTAGCAAAGCGAGACATTCGACTTCCATATTTGATTTTATGCCAAAATAAGAAGAAAAACTAATAATGACCTTGCCTGTGTGATCACAAATAACTCCACCTCCACCAGAATGTCCTAGATTTCCAACAGAAGAGCCATCAACTGTTAAGTTTGATAAAATCAGACTGAGGGAACTTCCATGCAATGAATGTTGGGCAGTGCTGTGTATTTGGCAACAAAAAACTGATCAATCCCATCCTAAACAATCTATCATCATCCAATTGTTTTTGTTTCAAAGGCCAAGCTCGAGTGATTGCCAACACCATATTCTGAATTTTCACATAAATACTCAAAGGAGAGAGCTTCTTTCCTTCATAAAAAGCCACATTCCTAGACTTCCATAATTCCCAACAAATTATTGAAGGTAAGATCACAATTAATTCCCCTCTAGCTATATTAAAAAGACATGTTAAGCCACCAAGTGTTGAATTCTATGCCTTATTTCTGACAGAATCAACCCTATGCTTCACATCAAATATACCTTCAAAAAACCCCCATACATACCTCGCAACACTACAATCATCAAATACATGATCCAATGTTTCCACCTGAGCACCACACAAGCAGCATTTGGAAGGCAACTAAAATCCAAACTTAACTAACACATCAGGGAATGACAAATAATCATTCAACAATTTCTACATAAAAATTGATATTTTACATGGCAACCTGTCTATCCCAGATCAATTTTCTAGAAGTCCAATATTGCATGCTTTTCCCTAACTTCATTCCAAACAGAGGAGATAGTAAAAATACCTGCGGAGGTGAGACTCCAAAATTTTTCATCCTCAATTTCTGCAGTATATTTTTGCACTATATCCTTAACTTCAAGCATTATTCTCCAAATATTTGTAGCAATCTAATGGTTTTAGTGGCTGCCTAATCCTTCATATTTAGCTACCATAAATGTAGCCCATAATGTATTAGCGTGTTGAAACTTCCAGCTACAATTTGCAACTGAAAGCTTCCAACATGTCCTCCAGTCTTCTCAACCTGAGTCCCCCTTCATCAGTTGGGAAACACAAGCTCTTCCATTTCATCCAATGCCGCTTTCATTTCAATAGCATCTCTGAATGTGCCCCAAACAAAATTAGCCATTAATTGCTGCAATCTGCAAAAAAAAATTTTTTGGTGGCTTCACCACCAGCAAATATGTGGAGGGGAATTGATGCAAGAACATGCTTGATCAAGATGAGCTACCCTCCTTGTGAAAGTAGTTTTTTCTTCCACCCTTGCAATCTTTGCCACAAATTTGTCAACAATAAATTGAAAATATATTACCTTTCGTCCTTCCATGATAAAGATTACAGCCCAAATACATGAATGGAAATGCCCCTTGCTTCATCCCAGTCATCCTTCCTATTAGTCTTCGCTGCCCCTACCCACATCTCTTAGAAATAATAAAAAAAACTCTTTGCCTTATTGATCTTCATGGCCTCGAACCCAGCTGATAATCATCAAGAAATCTAAGCAAAGACTGAATAGATCTCTTGTTTCCCCTTGAAAAAATTATTATATCATCTGCAAAAGCCAGATGAGTGACAAGCCGGACACCCTCTATGGCAAAGCAAAAGGAAGTATCTCCCCTCTCTCCACTCTTTGCTTGATGCCTCTACTAAAAAACTTCAAGCCACCAAAATGAACAAGATAGGTGACATTGGGATCACCTTGTTTAATTCCCCTAGAAGCTTGAAAGAAACCATTAGGTCTTACCATTAATCAAAATTGAGAATTAGCTTTGAGATAGATTACCAATAATAAGGCTGATAAATCTATCTGCAAAGCCAAAATGCCTCAAAACTAATGCCAGAAATTGCCAATGACACTCTATCAAATGCCTTCATCATGTCCAGCTTAAATAAAAAATTGTGTTCCCCTAGTTTTTTTTATCAATCGAAGCTACCACCTCTTGAGCCAGTAGAATGGTCTCAGAAATCTCCCTTCCTTTCACAAAAGCAGATTGCTCAGGTGAAATAAGGGAATGGCAATATCACTCTCATTCTATTTGCCAAGATTTTTGTAAACACCTTATTAGTAAACGTACTCAAACTGATGGGTTTATAATCTGCAAAGGTACTGGGATTCAGCTTCTTTGGTAACAATAGAATGAGAGAGCTAGAACTACTCTTAGGAATTGGCACTCCTGCCATAAAATCTCGCACTGCCTGAAGTAAATCCTTTGCAATTATGTCCCAACAATGAACAAAAAAATGCCAGAAATCCAGTCAGGCCCTAGAGCACTATTTCTATCCATTTCAAAAACCACTCCATGCAATTCATCTAATGTAATGTCTCTCAACAAAAGCTCATTATGGTCAGCTGACACCAAATGAGGGATTACTTGCACCAAGCTATCTGCTCCACTAATCTGCTCTTCTTCCAATAAAGCCCTGAAAAATGATTCTGCTTCTCTTGCAATCTGATCCTCCTTTTCTATCCAATGCCGCTCTGAATTCTTGATCCTAGTGATTCTCAAATGGTGCCTCCTCTCTTGAACTGAAGCATGGAAAAATTTGGTATTTCTCTCACCATCCGTTAACCACTTTATTCTAGCCTTCTGCTGCCAATATTCCTCTTCCTGTTTAAGACAAGTTAGCAATTGAGCCTAAGCCTGATGCAGATTAGACCTTGTAGCATCCGTACACAAGGTTTCATATTGCATTTCCTTCTGTCTCACATTTTCTTCCTCCCGTTTTACCTTCTGAAATATGTCACCAAAATATTGCCTGTTCCAAACTTTAAGACAAGATTTTAACCTCTTTAGTTTGTGAGCAAAAGCATACATACCATAACCATGTACAGACATACACCAATTATCCATTACCACTTGTGAAAAAAGAATTATGTGAAATCCACATCTTCTGGAATTTAAAAGGTCTAGGCATAGAAGAACATGTTACTTCAGACCTGAGCAGCAATGGAGAATGATCCGAAGTAGTTCTACCCAAGTGCTGAACATCAGACAACTCAAACACATTCTACCACTAGTTGATTCACAAAAATTCTGTCCAATCTCTTCCATATCCTGCGCTTCTGCTCTCACCCCTATCCAAGTATAAAGGCTACCAGAAAATGGCAATTCAAGCAATTCACACGTAGAAATAGCTTCATTAAAATCAGTAATTGCTCTCAAGTCTTGGTCCGATGAACCCAAATATTCACTCATTGATCTTATAACATTAAAATTTCTCCCCACTAGCCACGGTTTGTCAATTCCCCTTGCCAAGTTTTCAATATCTTTCCATAAATATCTCATTTCTACCCTTGAGCACATAGCATGCACAAAAGTTGCAAACCCCATATGATTCCAGCCATCATACGACACCATGGCATGCATCAATTGGTCCTTGTTAACTAATACAATTAAATGGTACCCAGCCTTCCAGAAAATCCAAATTTTATTAGACACATTAAATAAACCAAAATCAAATGATAACTTGACGCGCAAATACTCCACTTTTTCAACATTAGCTAAAGGTTCTAATAAAATCAATAGCGAAACACCATGTATTCTAACTAACAAATTTAAGCAACGAATAGAAGACTTACCCATCGCTCCTCTTATGTTCTATATCATCACTTTATTCATTATTAACCACAAAGAAAAATCATCAGACGCTTTTGAAGCTTTTCTTGTGAGAATTTTCCTGGGCATTCAAACATACTCCCTTCTTCTTCGTGATTTTTTGACACCACTTGCTGAAAACCATCTTCATCTGTGAGCTTAGGCATTTTTTCTATCAATTAACTTGCTAAAATCTTTAAAGGATTGAATGGAGATATCCTTTTTCCTAAGAGAGTGCTACTATTCCAAATCAGAAAATGAAGTGTTCAAGGCTTGCTCGTGTAGCCATTCCCCCCTTCTTACTTTGAAATCATCCATAATCACTCCAAACTACTGCTATGTTTTTTCTAGAGAATGTAATGCTGGAAGTACTTCAGAATTCTCATTGACAACTGGCTCTTGCTCCACTTGTATTAGTTCCTTCCCATTCGCATCACTTGCACAAGACTGCTGCTGTATCACAATAGCGTGACTGTCTAATTGATCAGCCATTTGGTCTCGCTGTGGCATCTCTAGTTTGTTCCCCTTATTAGGCAGTTCAAATTTCTTGTGTTCTCCTAATTGATCGCCTGGCGCTGCTACCTTCTCCTCACACTAAATGGGAACATAGGCCATTGTTTGTTGTTTTCCTTGCTGCGGTTTTGCTGCTGTTGGTTGCCCCGAATTTTGCCTTCTACATTCAGACTTAGCATGGGCTTGTTTACAACAAACAATGCAGTAAAAAGGCAGATTATCATACTGAATTTTCTACCAAAGTCCCTCTTGTCCAGCGCCTATCCAAATGCGACATGTGTGCTCTTTAGCAAGATCCAAATCTACACACACTTGTGCAATGTTTGGCCGTGATAAACTAGCTATGACTGCATCAATTTTCAGTGGCTGTCCGATAGCACTTGCCATGGAGAACAAGGCAGCTTTGTCAAAGAAATGGATTTGTAAGTGTTCAAAGGAGATCCATACAGGTGTATGGGACGATTCAGTGTTAAGCTTAAAATCTGGGCTCTATTTGAAGATTCTCATAGGAAATCAGCCACACTCCAAATTCCTTTAAGCCAGCAACATAAGTAATCCTCTTCAAGTATAAAACGGATGAGTATGTGCCTTTAGTCCAGAAGACCAATAGAGAAATTTCCTTGAAAACCAATAGATTGAAAAGCTTTACGGATGGACTCTAGATTCGGTCGTCCTTGAGAGAATTTTCCAATGAGTGAGTGTTTGAATGGAGTAACTAGTTTATTAATTTCTTCAGGAGTGAAAACCACTGCTGGTTCACCGTGAAAGTTTGTGACAGGTTTGATCTTGCAAGGTGATGCTACCGTATTAGTTTTCAATACCTCAGCAAATGACTTGCATGGCTGCTGTTGGGATGTTGCCAAATGCAGGTTAGCCATAGAGATGGCTGAACCTGTCGTAAAAGCATCAGAAGAAGAGAAAAGGAGAGAATAGAGAGGGAAGAGAAGAAGAAAAAGGAAAGAAAGTTGCTAAAGGTTTTCCGGCCAAGAGGCTACTGAAAAAAGTTGTTGAATTTGAAAATCAAACGTCCCTCATAAGGAGGAGGACTATTTCTATTTTGGTTTTTTCCTAACAAAGAGATTTTTTCAAATAACTTAATAAGTCTACTAGGTATAGATTGTTTCTAGATACTTAATACAAATATGGAAATAAAAACACCAAGTTGCTCGTGCTATAGCATTCCGAAAATTTGTCCATTCGTCGATTGGTGTGTACTATGCGAATCTGATTATAGTTTGAACTTTTAATGATATTAATATAAGTAATCTTTGGACTTAAGATTATTATGGTGTTTTGAGTGTGAATTAAGACTTGTTTTTAACTGATTCTGATTCTTACAAAAGTTGATTTTTGAAAAGCTAAAGATCATAATCGCAAAGCATATCTTTATTTTCTTTTGATTTTAGCCTAAAAAAATCCAAAAGGAGGAGCAAAACCAATTGAGAATGTCGCAAAACATTTTTAGTTGCTTTTCATTTTAGTTTAAAATTCCAAAAGAAGGATAAAAAAGTATTAGAGAGCATTACAAAAACAAATTTTTTTAATTGACAAACTAAAAGCAGTTACAAAAAGTAGCTGATAATAGGCCAATACTATGCTTTGACTCTATTACTTATTGTTGCTTTAAAAGAATCTCTCATTGGATAGAGATTGGGTATAGTATGAAGCAGAAAAAATGATAAGTAATCAATATAAAATTCACTACTCTTACTGGTAGGAGAGTATATTTCAAACTGGTCATTTGTTGAAAATATTAATTCAAGAAATCTCTTGCGCAAAAGTAAAAGTATAACTTTAAAAATGCTTCAAGGTTTTGCTTTGTGAGAGTTGTATTCCAAGAGCAATGCAAGCTCTAATTTCATACTTCTAGACTAATTAGGCATACAATATTGTTGGGTCTCTTAGTGCAATCTAAGAAGAGGGTGAATTAGAATATTCAATAACTAGTGCAACTACACTCAAATTATAATCCAATTCAACTTGACAAAATTTTCCTAAGTGACTTCACACTTAGTAATAATGATAAAATAAATAATATCACAAATAATCAATATAAAGAATAATAAAGTAAAAGATAGAAAGAAACAAAACCATTTATAGTGGTTTGGTGTCAAACTTGATACTTACATTCACTCCCAAGTTTCTCTACTTGGAGTTAAAATCCACTATTATGCTTCTTCATAAGTTGGTGAGGCAAATAAACATGTACAATATAGGGATCACTCTTTGCTCACCCTAGCACCCTCTAGTTGAGCCAAAGAATTTTACAATTCACTCAATTAACCCTCACAAAGCTACACTTGAATGCTACCATCCTCACTTTGAAGAACACAATTTATCCCCAATAGCTTCTTTTAACCTCACTTTGATGTGGATAAAGGTTCTACATCAATTCTATACCTATTGGTATTTATAGGGGTGAGAAATGAGGTTAAAAGAAACTTCAATGATCACAAATGATCAAATTGAAGATTGCTTGAAAAATAGTAGTTAAGGGCGTTAGAACGATCGAACGGGGGGTTGAAAGGGCAGCTGAACGGGCGACCAAAAGGGTAGCCGAACGCATTAGGACGGATGAATGGGTGGCATAAAGTGTGGCCGAATCTTTCTGGAGCCTTTTGTATCAAGAGCTTTAGGACGGCCAAAAGGATCTTAGGACGGCCAATCAAGTGCGCTAGGACGATCAATTAATAATATATTGATTTGTTATCATCAAAATTAGGATTACATTCTCCCACTTTCTGGTGATGAGAAACCAATGCTCAAAAGTTCATAAACAAAATGACAAACCAATGATGCTTAACACTAAGAACAAGTAGACAGCAAGCATCATTTATTTTTTCCGCTTTTGACATTATCAAAACTAGGAGTATCTTCCCCTTAAAAGGACTCCCCCTTAATAAAAGCATATGTTATGAAAAGCTTACTTTGACTTAAAAACACAAAACATTTTTGAAAGCGTATTTGCTGCTTAAACTTATTTTTGAAGACACCTACTCTTCTTTTTGGACATATAAAGAAAAATATTGAGGTACTAAAATGGTATCATATCAAAAATTGGGAGTATTGCTCCCCTCATTATTTGTAACACCATAAGCTAAAGCAAAATGCATTAATTGTCCCTCTAGAGGTCAAACACAAACAATGTAACCACAAGATGTAACAACATAGTTTTAAGCTAATCATCAAAACTAGGAAATCAACTAGTTTGTCATTCAATACATGTAAAAAACATATAAGATTACTTTTCTTAGTTATGCATGATTATTAAAATGGATTACTTGTGTTTAATTCAATTACATAAATAAATAAAAAATGTTTAATTTCTAAAAATTTCCAAACATACATCACAAGGAATCATGATTTGACTTTGGTCAAAAGTGTTAATAGAATCATTTCTAGCACAAGTATTTAAGTATATTTTTCAATCACTATATAACAATCAATCATTCATATATCTTACAATGAAATAGACCATTATGAAAATGCCAACATTTTTGCCCCTTGATTAATGTTGCCATGCATAAGCTTGTCTTCCTTGTGGTGATCTGCAAACCTACAAAATTAAGCAATAGATTTTGGTACCCATTTCTTCTTGGGTCCAGGAGTGTTAGTACAATATTTCTTGATCCACATGGCTTTCATGCCTAATTTAATATTTTTCTTAACATAGCATTCTCTTTGCATGTGACCATGTTGGCTACAAAAATGACAAGTAAAATTGGGATCTCTAATAAAATTGAAAAAACATTTTTTTTGAAACACTATTTTTTTTTTTTTGAAAGTGGAAAACTTTTTATTCTCAAAAGTATTTTTAAAAACTTTCTTTTCACAAATCTTTTATTTTTCACTTTGGAAAGATTTTGAAAGCCCGTCAATTCTCTTTTTCAATAAATTTTGCTCATTTCTCATTTTCTCATAAAACTCGATTTTGTTCATCAAATTTCTTCTTTAAACTATCATTTTGGCAATCAAGAACAACTTTGCATTTTGTAAAATCATCATTTTCCTTTTTCAACTTTTGATTTTCTTGAAAAAACTTTGAGTTCTCATTTAATAAATTATTTATTTTGGTTTTTAAAACTTTATTCCTAGCATATGGCTTTCTCAGACTATCATGCAATTTAATGATAAATGCCTCCATATTATCATCATAATCACTATTGCATTCATCATGAGAAGAGCAGTTTGATGTTGCCTCATTATCTCTAAGAGCCATAAATGCCATTTGTGTCGTTAGAACGCGTCTTCAATTTCACCACCAGAGTTGCAATCTTCTCAAGAAATTTGAAATTTGTTGAAATGCTTTCTTCTTCCTCCTCTTCCTTTATTTATGCTTGAACTACTTCTACCAAGTCTTCTTTTGTTGATGAGATATTTCTTGATCCCCCTAGTGATGAAAGCTAGATCACTCTCATCCACATCTTCATCTTCCTCATCTTGAGAAGCTTTAAGTGCAATGCTCCTCTTGATCCTTGCCTCCTCATCATCTTGGACTTTAGGTTTGAGTTTCAATTCATGAGAGGTTAGTGAACTTACAAGAAAATAAATAGGCATGGAATTTAAATTTTTTGCTTCCTCTATAGCCGTGACCTTAGATTCCCATTACTTGGGCAAAGCATTCAAAATCTTTCTATTCTTCTCACCTAATGAATATTCTTTCCCAAGTGCTTCTAGGTCATTCACTGTATTATTAAATCCACAATATATTTTATCAATATTCTCATGAGGTTCCATTTTAAATGACTCATATGTAGTGACAAGTAAGGCCTTCTTTTGTTCTCTAATATTATTGCTCCCTACATGAATTTCCTTTAATCTATCCCATATTTCCTTGGCCGATTCACATCTTCTTATTCTAGTTGATTCGATGGTACCTAAGGCATTGTATAAAACATTCATGGCCTTGGCATTCAATGTAAAATTTATCTTATCTTGTGCACTCAACTCACTCTTAGTTTTTGGTCTAACTTTTCCTAATTCCTAGTCAAGCAATGTGGCCTCATAAGGTCCCTCACTAACTATATACCATAATTCTATATCTAAGGATTGTAAAAAAATCTCCATGCTATCCTTCCAACTATCATAATTAACACCACTGCACATAGGAAGTCTGGTAATTGACTGCCCCTCTAAAAATATAGCATAGTTGGTTGCCATTCTTTACTCCCTAGCTTGTTAGGCTATCTTACCGGGAGACCAAGTTTCGATACCAATTGTTGGGTCCCTTGGTGCAAGTGAAGAGGAAATGAATTAGATTGTTCAATAACTAGTGCAATTATGCTCAAATTATAACTCAATTCAACTAGACAATTTTTTCCTAAGTGACTTTTTTTTTAATTGGCTAACCCCGTACACAGAGGAGGGTGCCACTCCTTAAATTTTATTACTATGAAAAGCTTGAGGATGGCAAGAACCTTACCTCAAATAAATACAATATGAAAAAATAAAAAATTACATAACTCTAATATAAGGCAACTGCCTTTGATCAAGTAAAACTAATCCTAAAACATGCCTAGGGAGGCTAGACAAATCATAATGCTGATTAGTTTCACCACTTGCTAGCATTGCCAAAGAATCTGCTACAACATTAGCTTCCCTAAACACATGAGAAACAGTAAAATTACTTTATGAGGAAATCATCTTAACCTTCGAGACAATTGGCCTAGTCTTCCAAGGAACATCAACTTCATCATTCATCATCCTGACTAACATTTCTGAGTCCATCTCAATTTCCACTTGCTTGAATTGGTGATGCATGCAAATTTTAATGCCTTCCATCAAAGCCATGCATTCAGCTTCCATATTCGTCCTTATGCCAAAATATATAGAATACCCCAATATTAACTCCCCCTAGTCATTCCAAATTACTCCACCTCCTCCTGCATGACCCAAATTCCCAATAGATGAGCCATCTACATTGAGCTTCACATAATTTTCCTTAGTCCTAAGTGACTTCACACTTAGCAATAATGACAAAACAAATAATATCACAAATAATTAATATAAAGAACAATATAGCAAAAGAGAGAAAGAGACAAAAACTAATTTATAGTCATTCGGTGCCAGACTCGACACCTTCGTCCACTTCCAAGTTCCTCTGCTTGGAGTTCAAATCCACTATTATGCTTCTTCACAAGTTGATGAAACAAATCAACATGTACAATGTAGGGATCACTCTTTGCTCACCCTATCACCCTCTAGTTGATCCGAAGAATTTTTACAATTCACTCAATTAACTCTCATAAACCTACAATTGAATGCTACCACCCTCATTTTGAAGAACACGATTTATCCCCAATCAACTACCTCACAAATTATTACAAGAACACAAAGAGAAAGAGTATTTTACACAAAAATCACTCTTGAAAGCTTGTAATAAATGTACGTAGAGGTTCTACATGAATTCTATACATGTTGGTATTTATAGGGGTGAGAAATGAGGTTAAAAGAGGTTCCAACGATCACATATGGTCAAATTGAAGATTGCTGGAAAACTAGCCATTAAGAGCGCCAGGAGGGTTGAAAGGATGGCCGAACGTGTTAGGAAGGTTGAGTGGGTGGCCTAAAGTGTGGCCGAACCTTTCTGAAGCCTTTTCTATCAAGTGATTTAGAACGGCCGAAAAGACAGTAGGACGTTTGATCAAGTGCATTATTAAGACGGCCAAAATGATGGCCAATCCTCACTTCAATTGTGTAATTTTTTAAATTTGATTTGCTCATCTTTTGTGCTTAATTTGATGTACTGGGGTCCTGTTTAATGCTGCAAAACCATTGCTAAACATAATATAAAACTAATTAATAATATATTGATTTGTTATCATCAAAACTAGGATTACAAATATGGTAAAAGGATATTAGTTACATGGTAACAACATTATTGATGTATGATGTTTTACCATATGACTTCTCTTATTAACTTGGGTGGTCGTGATATATTGCTAGATGTTGCTAATGATCTATAACTACTGATCAATTAGTTGGTTGAAGTAATGTTAAATTTAAAATTAGTTGGTTGAAGTAATGTTCTATTTAAGTGTTAAATTTATCTAATTCTTTGTTGATTTATTAATGAGCTATAATTTGTACTTATTGCCAACATAAATAGAACTTAACAGGTCACAACCATAAAGAGCAAGATATCTAGGCTAAATTGTTTATTAATATAAGTATGAATATTCATATGGCTAATTTATGAGATAAATTAATGGTAGGGGCTGATATGCAATAGCCTAAGTCTTGGAAACTTAGAGATTTTGTTTCTATGTAAAACTGGACTTGTTTATTTTTATCTTGCAAAGTAAACTTTCACTTGCCTATTGGATTCAAACTTATTAATTCATAAAAATACTAAGAGTAGTTAACTATAAATACTCTTAGCCTTGACTCTTGCACATACAAGACAATTAGGATACTAGAGTTGTGTGAGAGAAGAAATTTGGCCAGTCTCCCAAATGGTTTTCCCTAAAAAGTTAGAGTTTGTAGTCTTCTTCCTCCGTCTTTGTTATTGTCAAGTTTTCAAGGGAGTCCACATTCGAAAGGCTAGTCTAACCTAGGTGGTTCGCGGTTGATTTTGTTTGTGTGGATTACTGTTAAAGGTTCGACACTTGTAGAGCTTTCGTGGTAGGATTTTCATCAACTAAGGATCTACCCTTGTTTGTGTATAAAAATTATCTGCGCAATGATATATTTCTATAAAACTCCCTTGTATCATATATTAGTCATATCATTGTATGGCTTTGTTTAAGAGAAGATTTATAGGATATATTGGTAGTAAGTAAGTAGGTATGGGGCTTGCTCCTCCTTATCGATCAACTTTTTTTCTTTTCTATGAGCTTCTTAAGTTCTTTATATCCTTTCATTCGAGCGAGAACTTCGTTTCCTTCACTTTCCTCAAGTCTGAGCAAGGTGCCATCAAACGTTCAACCAGCGGTCTCAGGATCGGGAGCCAGTGAATTCATTTCATTCTATATATGAATTTAGGAAGGAAAAATAACTTTCTTGCTTGCTTTCTGCCTTTGCTGCTCAAGCGCTTAAAAAGGGCTTTAAAACAATATTTTAAACAACAACAGGATGAGAAAAGAAGACCATATTTATAAAATTTCTTTATTTGTCTTTCCAATTCAGTCTGTCTTTATCTAACTTTCATTTTGGAATGGTTTCTTTGTTCTCTTATTTGGAAAGTGAAAACCAAGAAAGTCATTCACTCGCTTAGACTAAACTACGACATTGACCACTTGACAGACCTTGTCCTTGGATTTGAGATCCTGTACCCACGGCAAGTGCTGTTAGGCTCACCTTTTTCCTACACATGAATCCTCTTCAAAGACTAGAAGCCAGCTAGTCTTTGCAAGGCGGTTTACTTCCCCATGATCCATTGTAAAAGGTGATAAAACTTTAAATTTTCGCCACGTTATCATGCTTATTATCTTACAACACCTTTTGTCAAACTTTAACTGGGGCTTTCAGTCTCTTGATTAGAAATTTAAAGAAAGGGATTCTTTAAAGTATTTTCCCATTATCTGTGATTTCGAGGCTCAAAGTTAGAGAAAACAAATTTAAAAATTATGTAAAATGAGAAAAAATTATTTACACAAGACAAGAACTTAAGAGGATTGCAAATTTTAATTTTTTGGGGTAGCTTTAGAATTCCATTTTCTAGAATAGTTCAAAATTTTGAAACTGATTGCACTAACCCAATGTTTTTCATTTGTAAAAAATTAAATTATAACGCAATGTTTTTTATTTGTAAAAAAATTAAATTATCTTTTACTTTTCTTTCTTTTTACTCACTGCAGTTTTTATTTTTATTTTTTTACAAATATGAAATAGCAAATAGAATTTGAAAACCCTAAGCATGTCTTCTGGGGTTCATAATTTTACTTTTTTAAATATGATTTATCAAATAGTTTTCCAGCCGTTGATTTAAAAGAAATTTAAACAAGGATCTTAAGTTATATTAATTGAAAGTACATGATTTTATACAAATTTCAATTGACGACTTTAGAATTCAATGGAAGAATAATGCTTCAATTTGTAGTTGACAAGCTATCTACGCCCATCTTCAAGGGTTTAGGTATCATGAATTTTAATATATAACGATAAGCCATTTGTCACTCCTATAGTAGGTTTAATATATACCCCATTTATCTTGCACGCCACAGCAGCACTAAATTCTAATGCAAATAAAATCAACAACTTAACTTATCCAGTTTTCCTTTTTTTTTTTTTTTTGGTTCTGAAAATAACTTTGTCAGAGATATTGAGTTACATTAATATTCTCATACCCATGCAGGTTTTGTCCCAATTTGTAAACTTGTACACATTGTCCATGGCGCACATACTTGAAGTTGAACGCTAGTGGGTTTGAGCACTTTAATAAAAAAAAATTAATAATAAAATTAAATAATTAACTAAGGTGCTTTAAACTTCAGTTAAAACTTATAATATTCAAAATCATAGCCGGCTATAATGACAAGGTTGACAGCGACTGTGACCTGATTGCGATATTAACTGAAACCATTATAACAGATGAAAATGTTACCTTCTGTTTTCATGATTATAATCATAGAATAGTGGTTTTAATGTAGTTCAATAAGCAATTTAAAATCATTAATCAGTTGAAAATGTAACAATCTTTACGTGTTAGACTAGATGGTGGATTAGAAAATAGACAAACTTAAGCAAGAAGTCAGTCAACAATATTTAAACACATGCAGGTTGAACTTTCTGTCCATATATATGCGCGTGGCAGTGGACCAATGGTCTCTCTTCTAGAGGTATATTGTTTTTCTAAATGTTTTGGTTGAATTTGAATGTCATATATATTTGACCCCCTCAACAACTTCGATATTTGACCTTAAAGTTTTTTTAAGCCATGATAGTCAATTTATAAGCCTTTTTATATTCATAACTTAGCATGACCAACTCACAAAAATTTCTAAGCCGATGAAAAGATGACCAAGATGTTGATTTATGGAAAATATTTTTTTAGAGAACAGGCCCTTAGTTCTTTTCTTCATAAGAGGTGAAATAACATGGGATTAATATTTACTTCATTGAAAGAATAACTTTTTTTTTTTTACACACAAGTCTGAATGCATGCCACATATGTAAAATAAAATTTTGTAATTTAACAAAGGTTACATGTCATGCATCCAAGCCACTTAGTAAAAAATATAGTATAAAAAAATCTTTACATTATCAATGTAAGAAAGACAAATCAAATAAAGACTAGTCTTATATACACCATCAATGTAATAAATTTTTTACACTAACTGGTCCAATTTTTTGCTACATGTACAATATTGACTCACATAATTGAAAATGTGATCATGTGTCAAATATCTTGACTTGATCAGGCTTTTTTTTCACGCCGATGTATATAAGATTAATCATTTTTTTATTCAACAACAATATTTATGGCTAAAAAACCAATTCTCTTGGCTTGTTAGGTCCATTCCTTTGTCAATGAACTAACATCAAGGAAACTTGATGTTATTCCCTTGAAATTGGAATACAGCCTTGGGCATTAGACAGCTGAAGTTCGATTCATTTCTCTCCTGCATACCAGTCTTTAAAACTTATCCTGTATAATAATCTATTATTATGAAATTTGATACGTGGCATGTGATTAGTTCTCTTCTTTTGAACAGTGATATAGATAAAATTGGAATTATGAAGAACAATTTGCTAAAATCCCCTTATAGGGTTATTTACTAAAATTTTTTATAATCCTATTCCAAATTAAAAATTATTATTATTTTAATTGGGCTTTCAAAAAACATGAGAGTCGATCTCTGAAATGTATTGTTGTTCAGCAGCCATGGTTCAATTGGATAATGAATTCAATGAGCTACAGAAGAAGATGCAAGAGGATGGACAAGAGAAGTAAAGAGCAATGTTACAAGGAAGCAAATGCACGACTCCAATGTCAAGTTTTGTTACACTAAACACTGATGCAGGATTCAATCCGACTTCAGGCAAAGATGGCCTTGGTATAGTAGTAAGAAGTGAGGACAGCCTGTTGGTTCATGCTTGGGCCATTCCCTTTTTTCATGTTGTTGATGCTAAAACTTGAAGCTACAGCTACTAGACTCGCCGTGGGAAAGGCATGACAATTGGGGTGGAGCAAAGTCTGATATGAACTGGGTGGTCTGGTTCTAATCTTTCTCAAGTTGATATTCATGAGGCTGGAATCCCGGTGATTTGAAAGAAATCCATGTGTCTGGAGCCTCATTCTCAAGCATTCAGGGTGGACATATCATAATTAGTGGTCGTACATCATGCATTGCCAAGATCAATCACTCTCCAAGATGATCGTGTGGGTTAAAAACACTCAAGGCATGACCAAAAGCAGTGGATTATCTATCAAGTATTCATGGGTTGACGTTCTAGATTTGGATCAAAATTTAGAGGAAAACTACTCATGGACAAATGCATTTTTAAGGAAAGGTTAAAGCTAATATTGAAGAGTTAAGAAGGCCTTAAAGGCATGGAGAATGCAAGGATTGAAGAAAGCAATGTGGAGGAAAATTAGTCAATGCTCGGCACTGGACATTGTACTAGTGTTGGCGTGGGACATGGGTAGATTCTTTGGCTTATTTTGGTCGTTTATTGGTTGAAACTGCAGCCCGTGTCCGACTCTAAACCCCTGATCAGACGTTGTCTCGGTCTTTCACGTGTTTGGGGCAGCGAGTTTAGATATTTTTAGTGTTTATGTTTCTTTTTGAGTTATTTTAGTAGAATTTTCTAGTAGGGTTATCTATATCACTTTTGTGCCTATAAAGGTTTTTTTATGTACTAATTTGTATCTTTGAATCTTATATTGAGCTAATAAAATTATCGTCACTTTGAGAGAGTTTTTCTTGGTTATTGGATTAGAACTAAACTACGACCTTACCACGTTAATCTTGTGGCCATCTAAAACAAATCCAGTGAGGTTCTTGTTAAAAGGTTTGATCTAGGTCCATTTCATAATCTTGTAGATTATTATCCATAAGTTGGGTAGAGGTATAGTTGTTTCAAAGGGGATTGATTTCAGCAAATTTGATTTGAGTCAAGCCAATCCAATTTCCATAGTTTGATTGTTTTCAATAGATTTGATTGAGGTCAGGCTCTTCAACTAGTTTGGTTTGTATATTAGATAATTTAGCTCTAATCAACGAGTTTGATTGGAATTGAATTGTCGTCTGATTATTGAAGATGATTTTTTGGGGAGGTATCTACTATAAAGAAAACCAAGTTCTAGGTGGATCTTCGTCCTAGTGTATTCTATCAAAGTCATTATCCAATTTGATTCCTTAAATATTATTAACTTGCTAAAATATGATGAATGCAAAGATATTTGAGATTGAAGTGATATTTTTTTGGAGCAAAAGAATTCCTTTTTGGCCGTCAAACTATTAATTATATAAACTTTTAACTTGTAACCATTAGTTGTATTAAAGTGGTCCTTGAACTATCAAAAAGCATATACTTTTAACTCTTTTATTGATGAAAAAATTACAATTTTGATATCAAATATTTGAGGCATTGGTAGTTTTGATCCTTAAAGTTTGGAACAAAGTAAATCTAATACCAAATGTTCTAATTTTTCAGTACATCTGGTCCTATTGATGCAGTTTTTGTCTATAAAATTTAGATGAAACAAATCCATATCAAGTATTTCAATTTTTCAACACATTTAGTGCAGTTGACCTATTTTGTCAAAATCTTACTAGAATCTAGTCGCGTGATACTGTCAATAACCAAATTTGAAAAATAAAAAAATCTTAATTGCTATAATTTGTAATTAAAGGCGATAATATGAGTAATTATTCTTTACTTCAAAACAAATTAAAAAAAAAAGAAAAAAGCTAATAAAGTTGGAAATTTTTCAAATCTTTCGACATACAATTAGCTATTTTACCCCCTCCCCCCCCCCTCTCTCTCTCTCTCTCTCTCTCTTTTTGCTCTTAAAAAAAAACTCTAAAACTGTACTTTGAAGACAAATTTTTGCTCTTAATGTCTCTAAAAAATTCGTTTAAAAATCGTTTGATTGTTTATCATTGTTATTTAAGACATAGGAGTTTGACTATTTATAATTGTTATTTGAGACAAAGAATATGAGATAGATAACAAATCAAAAAGTATTTTTTTTAATTTGGATACCGGCACATGAGTATCATATGACTATACTTCGATAAGATTTTGGCAAAATCGTTCAATAGGACTGAATGTGCTGAAAATTTGAAATGCTTGATACTAGATTTGATTTCATCTAAACTTTATAAATTAAAACCGTCAATACTCCAAATGTTTAGAACCAAAACTATAATTTTCTCTTTATTGATTTACACCATCAAGTCTAATAGAAACATGGACATTATTGTCATTACAACCCTAAACCTTATGTATACAACCCAAATCAAAATTAGGAATGCAACTCCTCCTCCTTTTACTCTTTCTCTTTCATAGCTACTTCTACCACCATCTTTCAAATTTAAAATATACACTAAAATATAAATCAGAAGGCAAACCATTATCTTACAAATCATGTAAAAATCCATTTTTCTGTAGGATGAATAAATTTCAAAAAAAAAAATTGAACTGAGGAAGTTTTAAAATGAAGCTGTAATGTCCAAACTCAAGAATCATTAATTCAAACCCATTCTTATTGCTATGATGACAGTAGTTGTGGTAGTGGCAGTGGCAGCCATCTTATTTTATTCTTGTCTTCTTCTTGATATTAAAATAGTAGGTCTTACGTGAATTTGATGTGGATTTGGTGTTGGAGTGAAAATGGAAAATGATTGTTGTAGCTATGGTGGTAGCAATGGTTGTGGTGGAGGAACAGGAGGAAGAAAGCTATGGTGACAATTGAGATAGTGCTGAATCTATTAAATTTTTTGGTAAATCTAATAGTAGATCTGGTAGTGGATCGAATAACAAAAATAAAAAAGAAGTGATGATGGTAAAAATTATAATGAATGCGTAGAAGAATATAAATATAATGGTGCAAGAGAAGGAAAGAAAGAAGAGATTGAGGCAGATCAGATTAATTTTTAAGAATAGACGGTCTAATGACAATAATAGCCTTGTCATTATTAGCTTTGACAGTGAACATTGACGAAAGGGCTAGAAGCTTTTTGATCATTCATCAGCACGTACTTTGACATAAATAATAGTTGGAAGCCTAAAAGTTCCCAAATTTAATAGTTCAGAAGCTAAAAGATGTCATTCCTTTCGAGGAATATTATCTATCATACACATCGGTCTTGCAACTGACATGTGTCTCAAAAAGTTTTTGGGACAATATGTTGCAATGTATAACAAATTTTTACGAAACATATCAATTATAGGAAAGAAGTGTGCCGTGAAGACTTTCTAAGGTAGCGCTATTTAGATAGACATATTTAGAATAGAATTCTCATATTATTTTGATATTCTCTTTTTACTAGGTTGACTTTACTAAATAATAAACAGCAATTTAGAATAACCATTTAAATTTGAAAATAATATTTAATAGAACACATTATCTCTATTGCAGTAACCCCACCCATATTTTTACCATAATTGTTAGTCCATAAATGACAAACCAACTCCCCTTTTCATCTCTTTTCTTCTATGGGATTTTAATTTCAATTTAAGTTCTTAAATTCCAGCTCAATAATCATCATATCATAGAAAATGAGACAGTGAGGATATCAACAATAACAAACGTTGATTTTGAATTTAAGTTATATCAAAATATAGCAAGAAATCCACTTATAATCATACAAACAAGTAATAAAATTTATAACCTAACACTCATTCCGTAAGTGCACAGGTCAATTGTAGTTGTGACGAGTATTAGGGTCGATCCCACGAGAAAACAAGAACTAACAACTACCTAAGCTACTAATTTGCTTTATTATCTAAACAATCAAACTTTACGAGATAGTAACATGGTAGAAAAAACAAATTCAAGTACACAAAATATGAAGAAACTAGTTAAATAAAGTTGACTAGGCTTAAGATTTCACCAAATATAAAAGTTTAACTTATGACCATGATATATTTTTTTTTTTTTGGCAAACCCCGTACCCGGGGTGAGGAAGCCAACCCCAATTTTTATTACTAAGAAAACATAAAAATAGGAGGGGAACCGACCTCCAATATCTGAAAGTACAATACTAATCCTTTGCAGTGCATTTACGTAAGTAAGGATAAGCTATAGCATCTAGTCTAATTATACTATGAATATGGGAGGGAAGATCCTCATGAGCAAATACATGAATGTCAGTCAGAGGTAGAGCTACAAGTCTATCAGCAACACCATTAGCCTGCCGAGGAATATGACAAATCACCCCATCAACTATTGAAAGGATGGAGCAAATACTTCTTAGAACCATGCATATCAACCAACTACCAATTCGTTGCCTTTAAATAAGGGAAACCAGCACTTGAGAGTCGACTTCCATTGAAATATGCATGAGTTTGTGTTCCATCACCAACTGGAGTCTGCATAGGAGTGCTTTAGCTTCAGCAAGCAGGACATCAACATCCCCAAATTCCTTATAGAATGCAAAGATAACCTTCCCAGAGTCATCACGGAGAATACCTCCACCTCCCGACTTATGCGAGGTGACTGAAGCATCTGTATTTAATTTAAATCTACCATGTGGGGGTTTGACCCAAGAAACAGGCTGAAGATAGACTCTGGAAGCAGTCTTGAAGGAAAAATACTTTAGCTAGGAAATATGCGTATCACCTCCAAAAATATCTTTAGAAACAACAGATAACGCACCAACGGAATACATAAACCTGTCTACTTCAAAAATAATTTTTGAAGCCCTTATTTTGGAACCTGGGAACCTAGCATCATTCCGAGCTCTCCAAAGAAACCATAGAATGAACATAGGAGCCTGGATGCCAATATGTAAGTGAACCATCGACTGATAAGAGAGAAACCAATGCATCAAAAGGGAAGATAGACATGCAACCGATGGCTTGGGGATCCGAAAAGTAGCAAAGAAATAATTCCACACCTCAGAAGCAACTTTACCACTAAAGAAAACATGCATTGAATCTTCAGATGCATCACAACAACAACATTTAGAAACAAGGTGAAGACCACGGTATTGCATAATGGAGTCAAGAGGCAAAAAATTGTACAACAATCTCCACACAAAGAACTGAATTTTGATAGGCAAACTGGAGCCCCATACCTTCTCCAAGACCATGGAGTGACATTTCTTGCTACGTACCATGTTCCACGCCGATGATGTGGAAAATTCTCAAGAAGAAGATGGCTCCCAAATAAGATTATCCTTTCTTTGGGTGTCCAAAGGAATTTCCAAAATTTGATTAACTAGGAAAGCCGAAACCCATTCCCTCAAGCGAACCTCATTCCACCCATTATTAGAGAAAAATTCAGCAACCAAAAATGAGGAGGGTTAGAGTAGTTACATAAAGATGCCAAAGTATCCTCACCTAACTAACGATCATGCCAAAAGTCAATCATGCCCTCACCAATCTACCATCTAATGTAAGGTCCAGTTAGAGCCCTAGCCCGTTGGAGACGTTTCCAAACTACAGAACCCTTCAAATGCACAAGAAGGGGATGTTGATGTTGAATATACTTGGAAGTCATGAAATCAGCCCAAAATGAATTATGAGACTGAAGCTTCCACCAGAGGTTCATGGAAAAAGCATCCACCATGCTAGAGAGAGACCAAACTCGCAATCCCCCCTCTTCAACTGGGTAACAAAGTTTCTCCCAAGATACATAATGAGTGTGTCTCCCATCTCGAGCATCCCACAAAAAAGCATTAAAAAGTTTCTCTATAGCATGAATCATGCCTTTCGGAGGAACCAAAACCTGAATAAGATACAATGGAATAGATGATAGCACATGTTTAATTAAAACCAACTTTCCACCAGCTGACAAGAAGTTAGATTTCCAATGAAAAAGTTTATTTCTAATTTGGGTAACGATCCCATCAAAGAGAATTCTTCTATTTCTGCCTTTGTGCAAGGGCACACGCAAGTATTTGAATGGAAGTTTCTCTTGCCTGAAGCCCAACAGCTGTTTGACTCTATGCACCATAGTAGCAGAAACGTTAGATGAACAAATGAAAGAACTTTTTGCCTCATTGATTTTTTGGCCAAAAATCATCTGATAATGAGACAAAAAAGCTTTTATCTTCCCTAAGCCATCCTCAGAACATCTGGTAAATATAACTGTGTCATCTGTGAAAGCCAAGTAAGGAATTTTACCTCCTTTAGAAGAAAAAAATAATTTTGGATTTTCTTTGAAAAGGTGAGTCAGGCCACGTCCCAGATACTCAGCTGCCAATACAAATAATGCAGGAGATAAAGAATCCCCTTGTTTGACCCCCCTGAAGGACTTAAAGAAACCTGCAGATTCACCATTTACTGAAACAAAAAACCAATTATTAGAGATCAGACGGTAAATCAAATCTACCACCGTTTCTGAAAATCCAAAGCATCTCATCATAGCCATCAAGAAAGACCAGTTTACACGGTCGTATGCTTTTTCCATGTCCAATTTTAAAATTAGATTGTAATCTTTGAGGTGCTTATCCATCTCAATAACCAACTCTTGTGCTGTTAAAATATTATCAACAATCCCTCGACCCAGAACAAAACCAGTCTGAAAGGGTGCTATCACCTGAGGCAGAATTTGATTAATTCGACAAGTAAGAATTTTAGAGATAATTTTTGCACTTACATTGCACAGACTAATGGGATGGAAGTCCTTCCACTATGAGGCTCCTTGTTTTTTCGGAAGTAAAACAATTGTCGTGCTGGTGAATCCCTTAGGCAAATGACCCCCCTGGAAAAAGTTTGAGATAGCCTCCCAAGGTCATGTTGAATAATATTCCAGCAGTGTTGATAGAATTTGGCCCCAAAGCCATCAGGTCCAGCTATGCTATTACAATTCATAGAAAAAACTACCTCTCGCACATCCTTCATTGAAGGTGTGGAACTCATCAACACATTCACATCATCTATGACCTTTGGCACAGAAAAAGGTGAGAGTGAAAAAGGCTGTGTACTACTATCTTCACTAAAAAGTTTCCCATAAAAATCAACTACTAACAATTTAATGTCCTCCAAAGACTCAATCCATGAACCCTCCTCCATTTTAATCCAACCAATGAAGTTGATACTCCTTCTTTGGTTAACAATAGAGTGGAAGTAGGCTGTATTAGCATCTCCTTCTTTCATCCATTTTATGGCAGATTTTTATGCCAAAGATTACATTCCATCGCTAGAAGCCTCGTATGTCCAGCATGCGCACAGCTAAGCTCCATTTTGGAATGATCATCCCTCCTAACATCATACTGAAGCTCAGTTGCTTGTCACTTATCCGAAACTTCTTTAATTATGCTAGAAATATCCCCAAACACTTGCTTATTCAATATACGAAGAGCTTTTCTAAGGTGCATAAGTTTCTGGGAAAAATCCTTCATACCTTGAGACTCAACTGGTTCAGACCAATTCAACCTAACAAAATCACTGAAACCCTCATGACGACACCAAACATTAAGGAACCGAAAAGATGAATACCTGTGAAGTTCTTGGGAGCATTTAAGTAGCAAAGGGTAGTGGTGCGATCTACCATGTGATAAATGGGAGAGCTTAACATTATAGCTAACGACTTCAATGTGATATCTTCTGCAAGTGATCGTGCTGGTGGAAGACCTCCTAACTGTAGGGACATGGAAGAATTTAAATCTGCTATTTTTCAGGCTGGTCTTTCTCCTATGGTTTTGGATGGGTCCAGATTCACTTGGACAAATGGACATGTTTGGCAAAGGCTCAATTGGGTTTTCATGAACGAGACTTGAGCTTATGACCATGATGATTTTTATTCAAGTTTAGGATTCAATTCCCTTTGTACTCCAAACTAGATCTCTATTGGTAAAGTCTAACATGCATTAGTTCATTAAATTCGTGAATTTGTGGCTTCAAACCTTAATTCACCTATATGAATCACTACTTTCGTGAGATTCAACAAAAGTTCCATTACTCTTTCCATTGTTAACTGCAAATTTTTTTGTCAAATAATAACTAGATGACTTGAAGTTGGTAGCTAATCAACAACAAGCGTTAAGACCAAGTAAATGAACAAACAAGAATAAGTTGGTCATAAACTCATTCATATTATAGTTTTGTCTTAAACCTAGTTGGAATTAACTTAGTCTAACATGTTAAAGATAATATTTAGCACATAAATGAATGTAAACAAATATGCATGAATGAAATAAGAAAGAATAGGGTAAGAAATGCTCAATTATGGCTCCAAGTCTTCTTCTTCATCCCATCAAACATGTTGAATACAAGTGAAGTTTCTTCAAAATCTTGCTACAAAAATATGAGTTTTGCCTACTACAAAACTAAGAAATAAAACTAAACTAAGTATTTACAATGAGCGCTCCTCCTACCAAACTTTTGTTCTAGGTTTTTCAAGCATAAAACCAAGCATGTCTTTCAATGACTACAAAGGCATATATTTATAGGAAAAACCCTAACTCAAGTCATTGTCCAAGTTGGAACATAATGATGAAATTTGATTCCAAATCTTGTAAAAGTCTTCCTTGACCTTTGCAATGATCTTTTAGGGCAGAGGGAATGCAGCTGGACGTTTAAATTATCTGCAAAAGTTGAGTGAACAAGCTGCAATTTGAAACCAACCAAAAACTGCAAGTGGTCTTGATCTATGGGTGGCAACTCGCAAATTGCTCTTCCTTTCCAATTTTGCTCTTTTCAATTTTGGTTATTCCTACAATGCCTGATACGAGATGCACAACCAGGATCTAACTTGATGTCTTAGGTTCCAAAGGCACCACAACCAAGCTTGGTTCTAGGATGGTAAGCCTACTTGAAAACCCTTGAGACAAACTACAAAGGATTCTCAAGTTGTGAAACTTTGAATCAACCTTGGGATAGACCACAAGGATGAACAAAGGCTTGTCTAAACACTTGGGACTCACCACAAGGTGTTGAAGACAAAGGTGAAAAGGGTGGCTTGAAGCCAAGAGAGAAAACTCTCAATTTCTTGGATTAATCTTCAAAATTCTATGAATAGTAGTACAAAAGATAGGTATTTATACCCTACAATTACATTGATACCCTACTTCAACAAATGACCAAAAAGTACAAGAATTAGGCATAAAAATTCTAGTACAAACATCTTCACCGCCTTTGACTGTGCTTGATCCACGGATGAACAATGTCGCAGATGTGATTAATAGTGTTCGCGAATCTCTGCACTCACAGATTGTCTGATGCTTCCAGAAGTTGATCCATGGGTTATGATCTGCGGATTTAATTTGCTGATCCGCGGATCCTGACCCATGGATCAGTTTTCAAGCCCTAAAACTCAATGAAGACAGCCGAATCAGCTCTTGTGCAAAACATAAAAGTTGTAGTCCTTTGAGTTAGCTTTCTATTGGAATAAGAATCAAGTCATTTGAATGTTTAGAAGTAAAGTTATGCTCAAAATTCCAAGGACTGGTCAGACAAGTTTCACAGTGATGACATACTTCAATAATCTAGATTTTTGGCTATGAAGGCGCATAAAATGGACTTTATGATCTTCATAAGAAACATAGAGAATCTTCTTAGCTTCAAAATTCTTCAAAAATCATCTCAATCCAATTTTTTTAACTCAAGATATCATCAAAATACCAAAGCATGTCATTACTGCTGAAACCTTTTCTTCTCGATTTCTTCATTGTTTTGGATTGCTCCAAGTTGAATTTGCTTCATTTGAGCTAAGACTGGAAACAAATCTTTGAACTCCATGATTTGAACCCTCTTGGATGAATAATTTGAATCTTTCTTTTGGTTTTCATGAGCTCCATTGTCTCCATTGTTGAGTTGATCACAAATCATCACTTGAGATAAAGTCTTATTCCTCATGATTTGGCCTTTTGTCAATGAATCGAATGAGGTCCAAACTTGATCACCTTGAACTCCTTGAGAGATTTTGATGTCCGCATCAATGCCCTTGAGATATTTTTTCACAAGTGAACCATATTTGACTTGGTAGAATTTTGATGAAGAAAATATTTTCCAGAAATTCCAAGCTTAAATGATAAAAATAGTACAACTTGAATCATCTTTAATTTGATGTTGCTTGAGCTTCAATTGATCTAAATTGCATTTAATCATTCTTTCCCAGCAAAATCACATAAACTTGGGCATTAATTTGCTCAAAATAATAATTTTGCCTCAAAACCCTAATTTATGAACTAAAAACCCTATTTTAAGGGCAATCCTTGATTTGATGGAAAGTAATGAAATTATAGCCATTTTTATTTTGAAAATACTTAAAACATACTAAAAACATATATAAAAAACTATATGAAAATAAGTAAAATTATCACTTATCAAACGTTGCCAATAGAAATAATTTAAATAAAAGGCATGGAGGAAGAAGAGTTGACACAACACTATTGTTGGGCAACTCAAACTTCAGTAGTTTGTTGTATTTACATAAACCTCCAAATCGATGTGGGGTAGCTCAATTCCTAACCGAGGGAGTAGCTAATGGATGATGTAGTAGCCATCCATGACGTCATTAAGCTATGACGAAGCAAATCAAGTAGACACAAAGCAATTGCAAATATTGAGAAAAGAAAAGGAGGTTGAGATGGAGAAGAAGAGAATTCAGAGAGAGAGGATAGCTAAATGAAAGACAAACAAAGGGGAAAGGAAGAAAAGGAGAATAAGAGGAAGAAAATGAGGACAAGAAGATGGGTAGTGGGTGGAAAGATGATGAGAATAAGAGGAAAAGGTGAAATAGATAAGAAGACAGGCAAAGGAGGTCAAAAGAAGGAGAAAAAAAGTAAAAAGGAAAAAAGAACTAATCTAATAAGGAGAAGCGAAGAAAAAGGAAAAGAAGAAGAACGAAAAGAGAAGAAGACCAGCAAAAGGGGTAGAGGAAGAGAAAGAGAGGTTAGGAAAGGGCAGCAGGAGGAGGATGAGATTGGCAGAAGCCGACAGAGGAAGAGCACGAGAAGACGAGGAAAGAGAAGAAAAGGAAAAGAGAGGGTAGCGAGACAGAGGGAGAGGATGATTTTGTATAATTTTCAAAGCATAAACATTAATTATTTGGGATAATTTTTTACTCAATTCAAACAAGTATTGAAGATAGTTATTTTAGTATTTCAAAAAACTAGTATCCAAAATTGAGGTTTCTTTAACAAAAAAAAAGACTCTTTTCCAACAACCTCTTTTGGTACATTTGAAGGCTGTATGATCTAAACTCAAATCTTTTTATGTTTCTCTCTCTAAAATTTTCCCTCTCTTGACAGTTTTGAACAAGAACTAGGGTTTCTTCATAGAGGCCCTTCAACCCTTGGTTGAAGGGCAGCAACCGAAAACATAAAGATCATTTGCAGATGTTCTTTTGAATAAAACACAATCCCCTCTCAAGATCAAGCCCACTTCTCTATACAAAGGTGAACCGGCAATCAGGTTTTCCAATGAAGATATTCAGAAACTTGCTTCTCCCTTCAAATTTGCATTGATTAAAAAATTTTCGCATGGACATCCTAGCATGGAACAAATCAGGAAGGCCTTCACAACCATTGGTTTCTCAGGCATTCATTCGCTAGGCTTGCCTAACCATAGGCATATCCTTATCAGATTTTTTCAGGAAGACGGTTTCCATCGATGTTGGCTTAAAGGGCTGTGGATGGTCCATGACTTTCCTATGCGAGTTTTTAAGTGGTCACCTAAGTTTAGGGTAGATGTGGAATCGACCCATGCTCCGGTTTGGGTGGCTTTAGAGCACCTCCCAATCCATTTCTTCGACAAGACGGCACTTTTTTCAATTGCCTGCGCAATCGGTACCCCTCTGAAGATTGATGCTGCAATGGCTACACTGTCCAGGCCTCATGTAGCGTGCGTTTACGTGGATGTGGACATTGCCAAGGACCTACCAGAACGTGTCTGGATCGCTGTAGGGGAGAGGGTTTTTGGCAGAAAGTGGCATATGAAGATCTCCCCTTGTATTGCCAGAAATGTTGTAAGCAAGGACATGATGTTTCTACATATCATCAGAGCAAACCCTCTACTAAAGGGAGGATGGGTGATGACAATTGATAAGCGTATAGTTTGCATATTTCTTAGTGTGTCTACATTAGTATTTTATGCTAGTTTTAAGGGTTTAAATAATGAACAATAGTCACTTTCATGTCTATTTCTTCCAATCTTAAGTTTGTAGCTAAAATGTGCAAATGTGTGGTTTAATATGCAATTCTTTGTATTTTGTAGGTTTTAGCTATAACGATCATCACTTTGGATCAAATGAAGCATATTGGGATGATATTAAATGTGATTTGAAGTTGATGAGAAGTGGCAAGAGAAGAGGACCAAAGATGTGGAATGATGAAGCAATGATAGAAGAAGAATTGGTGATGAAAGGATTTCACTGCACCGACATGTTTTGGTAGTTTGGTCACAACTGGAGCTAGAGAGAGTGAATTGAGATGATTCTTGAAGTAATTTAAAGCTAAGAGAATTATCTACAATTATTATGAAGACCTCAAAGTCTGATTCCCACGTTTACAATGTCAAATTGCCACATTACTGAAGCATTCTTGTGCAGCGATGCTCTTCCGACCATGTCTTGATGTTTTGGCCATATCTTTGTGTACACAACTCCAAATGACCTGATTTTTGTGCTCCTGGAAAGCTAACTCAAAGGGATATAACTTTTATGTTCAGAGTAAAAGCTATTTTGGCCAACTTTCTGACCGAAACCGCTGCTGAATCCACGCCGCGGGTACGCACCGCGGGTACGGTCAGAAAGTTATTAATTGAAGCCACGGCTGTATCCTCGCCAAGGGTTCTAGGCGCGGGTTCGGGGCGCAGACATACGATTTTGAGGCACTTTGGGGCTATCTTTCAATGGGGCAATTCATACTCTTTGTGAATGATTAGACTACATCTTAGGAGGGTTTTGGAGTGCTAGAAACACAAGAGAGAAGCGGAGCATAGCATAGAATAGCAAGGGTCTCTCTTAGAGAGATTTTCTCTCTTTGAGAGAGCCACCCCTTTAGATTAGTAAATCTCTCTATAGAATAGTGCTATTTGGAGGATTCTCTTGTACACATCAAGATTGGAGGAAGAATAGAAGATTTGAACTTGTTCATCAATCAATAAGTTTTCTTTATTCTATATTTGTCTCTTTCTTGATTTATATGGATTTGTCTATTAAAGTTTTGATCTTTTATGTGAAATCCACCATGGGCACGTGCTAAATTGTTTAATCTAGGGTTAGAGGAAACTAATCGCTTCATGCATATGACTTGATTATGATTATTCATGTTATCTTGTGCTTGTTTGTTCTCTATTTTGGTTTGCATGGATTTGTAGTTGCTTGATCACCAACTATGAATTGATAGTTGTTATTATGCAACGAGAGTTGGTAATGATAATGGAAAAGGAATAGCTGAAGTCTAGGTTACATGTCACACGAGAGTAGTGGTGCTCCTAAGTGGGTCAATTAGGCAATTCATGTGATTAATGAACCAATACTAGTATCTTTACCACGAGAGTAGGAAAGAACTAGTAGGGAGGTAATCGTTAACTTGTCACGAGAGTGAAGGTTAAGTATAATTGGAATTGGATCCTAAACAATACAAGAATCCATGGCATGAATTAATCCATTCAATCTTATGCTTGGTCATTAGTGGAATCTATTCCCTAGTGTCTTAAGATTACGAGTTTCCTCTAGATATTGTTATTTTATAGAGTTGTTAGTTTAGCTGTTTATTTTCTACTTTGATATTCTCATTGTTAATTGGTTGTTTAGATAATAAGGAGAGCAATAAAGCCTTAATACTTCGATAACCTTTTCCCTGTGGGATCGACCCTGTTACCCTATACTCAATACGATCTGTGCACTTGCAGTATATAGGGTAATTAGGTTTTATAACTTGATTATTTGTGTGTGATATAATTGGATTATTTGCTATATTTTTAGACCTAATTACACGCCTATCAACAATAAAAAAGTGCCAACAGCAAATCTTCAACATGTCCCAAAGGTTCAATAGGTTCCTGTAACAGTGGCAGATAACAATCTGCTGGAGAAGAGACAAATGGAATTAGAGCAGCAAATGGTCTCAGTTCAAAAGCAAATGGAGCAAAACCAAAGTGAAGAAGGTAGTGAAGGGGTAGTTGGAAATCAGGTGGATCATAATTTGTCTCATTTTAACACTCAAGGTGTTTGCACTGAATTTCCTGATCACTTCGAAAATTTTGAACATTCTTTTTGTCCAAAACTGGTTGTGTCTGCATCGTTGATGGGCAAAAATGTGGAGCCTCATAATAATGGGGTAGAAATGGAGATTTTGCCAACAGCAGCCCGTAACTCTCTGGGTGAAGGACAACGAAAAAAATCTCAGTAGCTCCAAGTAAAGATCCCAGAGGAGCCTTTATCTTATGACATTAGGAATTATAATGTAGAGCTGGAGGGTATCTCTCCGAGTTTGTTAGCTGAAGTTTCTAGTAGCCTTTCTCCGAGGGGTCGAGACAAACTGGTTGATGAGGAAGTTATTTTGGATTAGGCCGACGTCAATCAGGAAACAAATGATGGTTGGCAAGAAGTGAGAAGATACAAGAATAAAGGTGTGGCTCGTCCTCCTGTTATCTCTGATAGGACCTTGCGTTCTCATGTATGGTTTTCAGGTTCTTTACCTATCTCAAAATTTCAATGATGAATCTTCTTTTTTGGAATATTAGAGGTATTGCTAAACCTCCAAATTTCAAAAGACTTAAAAAGTTAAGACGTATGTATAACCTATATATGGTAGCTATTGTAGAACCTAAGGTAGACATGGCTAGATTTCATGAGTTTTGTTTTAAATTGGGAATGGATTCAAGCTTGATGAATTGATCTGGATCGGTATGGTTGTTCTTTCAGAATGGTATTTGTTGTTCGTTGATTGGTGAGAGTGATCAACACATTTCTGTGGCTATTCATAGTACATGTATTGCTGCAACTTGTAGACTATCTTTTGCTCATGGTAAATGTTTAGAGGTAGACCTGTAAATTCTCTTAGGAAGCTCTCAAGTCATGAAAATGTTGATGATACTCCTTGGTTGATTGGAGGATGACTTTAACAGTCATTTCTGGATGCTGAGGAGAAAAAGGGTGGGAGGCCTTTTCGCATGTCTGAAGCAATGGACTTTCTAGATTTCATGCAAGAGGTACAGGTTTTTGATGCTGGCTATACGGGGAGTCCTTTCACATGGACAAACAACTAGGCAGGGACAGAGCAAGAATTTGTAAAAGGTTAGATAGAATTCTTCTTAATCAGTCATTGCTGCAAAGTAAATTTGATATTATGGTTCAACATTTGTCAAGAAAGCCTTCGGATCATGCTCGACTCCTGATTAAAGGATCTCTCATCATGAGAATAAGCCTAAGATGTTCGGTTCCTTAATTTCTGGACATCACACTCGGGCTTTCTAGAGCTGATCAAACTAGCATTGGGCATGTGGTTTCATTGGCTCTCCGTTGCTGATGTTAGTTGCCTAAACTTAAAGCTGTAAAAAAGGCGTTACAGGATTGGTCTAGAAAGCAGTTTGGAGGCATATTTGCTACTATTAAGGATGCAAAAATTAAGGCTGCTGAAGGTGAACATAGATATGATGAAGAAGGCTCAGATGAGGCACTAGATCAATTCCAATCATTGCGGATGTTGCTGAATAAGGTGATTACAGTGGAAGATAATTATTGGAGACAGAAAGCCAGGATTAAATGGTGGAAAAAAGGGATAGGAATTCTAAATTTTTCCATTCCACTGCTTGCAGAAAAGTGAGCAAAATTGATCATTCATCATATCAAAAACTCTAATGGGAATTGGTTGGACCAAGAGGAGAACATTGTTCAAGAAGCTTGCTCATACTTTTCCTTTTATTCATGCAAGAGGAATTAAGTGGGGCTATGTCATTATCTCACATTCTTGGTTTGATCTTGGAGGCAGAATGTAGTATGCTTGAAGTATTTCCCTACTTTGGAAGAGGTTAAACGAGTGGTATTTTCGATGGATGGTGACAGCTCTACCGGCCCAGATGGTTTCACAGGGAAGTTCTTCACTTCTGCATAGGAGATTGTTGGATTGATATCTTCAATGCAGGTAGTAAGCTTTTTCTGTGGTGAGGAACTTCCAAAGAGTGTTTCTTCAACTCTCCCTAGTATTGATTCCTAAGTGCACAAGTCCTGAAGTTTTTTCAGAGTTTAGACCTATTAGCTTATGTAGTTTTGTAAATAAGATTATTTCAAGATTATTGGTTGATAGATTATCTAATCTTTTACCTCGTATTATCTATTCTTATTAGACTGGTTTTGTGAAGGGTAGGCACATTTCGGAGAATTTTCTATTAGCAATGGAAATGGTTACTGGTCTGGGGAATAAAAATCGAGGTGGCAATGTTGCTCTATAGCTTGACATGGCTAAAGCCTATGACAGGGTTTCCTGGGTATATTTGGTGAATGTGTTGAGAGCTTTTGGATTTGGAGAGCGTTGGGTGGATATGATTTGGAGACTGATCTCTAATTGTTGGTTCTCAGTGCTCATTAATGGGGTTTCTAGGGGATTCTTCAAGTCCTCTAGAGGGCTCCGTCAAGGAGACCCTCTCTCTCCAGCTCTTTTTATTATTAGTGCAGAAGGATTATCTAGGGCTTTAAATCTATTACCTCTCAGGCGTGGTTTCTCCCCCTTCCATATTCCGAGATATTGCCCTAATATTGTTAGTGTATGCCCTAAAACCAAGTTGGTTTTTGGGATTTTTATTATGCTTATTTCGTGTTATACTTATATATGTGGCATTTTCTTTGTCATTTAATACTTGTTATTAATATTACTTGTTTATTTGATAAAGTCCATAGAATATTAACTGTGTATAAGAGATTGTAAGAGTTACAATGATGAGACTCTTATTACACATTAAGTTATATTCTTAAACATCCCTAGTCGTAGTATTAATGAGATTGGACATCATTAATATGGGAAGACTAGCACATACTTTGCCTCTACTTATGGTAAGTAGTAGTTGATCTCGTCAACTATGGCGTGTGACACCTAAGCTGGTATGTGGATGCTTGTTAGAGAACAAGTTCATTGGATTGATCCGCCAAGAGTTACTATTCTTAGTGCTTATGAATTATACTCTTAATGGCAATGGTGTAAGTGATCCTTAGACTTGAGATTACCATGGTATCTTGAGTGTGGATTGCTATGCTTTGACTCTATTGCTCGGTGCTCGTAAAAGAGTAGCCCATACGGTAGAGATTGGGTATAGTATGAAGCATGGAAGGATAGTGAGTAATCGATATAGGATTCACCACTCCTTATTATAGGAGAGTATATCCCGGATTGGCCACTTGTTGAAATATGACTTAAAGAATCTTTTGCGCAAAAGTTAAAGTATGACTTGAAAGAGTTTCAAGGTTATACTTTTATGAAAGTTGTATTTCGGGAACAAGAAATCATTAATTAGTCATTTAAAGAGTGCGCACTACACTCTTAGACTAATTGGGATATAGTGTGGTGAAAGGATATTAATTACACGGTAACATTGTCATTGATAGGTGTAGTCTACCATACGACTTTCCTATTCACTTGGGTGGTCATGATGCATTGCTAGACGCCACTCATGATCTATAAGTGCAAATTAATTAATTAAAGAGTTATAATTTGTACTTATTACCAACGTGAATGGAACCTAATGGGTCACACACAATAAGAACATGGTCTTTGGGTTAAATTGTTATTAAGATAAGTATAAGATACTTATGGGGTTAATTTATGCGATAAATTAACTTAAAGGACTTAATTATAAATATTCTAAATCTTGATGGAAATTAGTTTCCTAAAAGGAATTAAGAAGCTATTTGGTTTCCTTTTGGAATAGGTTTCCTAAAGGAATAGGATTAGCTTAAGGTAAGCTTCCTAAACCTTCTTGGTTTCCAATTGCTCTTGTTTCCTTAAAGACTAGGATACTACATCTATAAATAAGTCTAATGCCTTGTCTCTTGGAAGATTGATGAAACATAACACAAAATTTAGAGAGAGAAAAATTGAGAGCTTGGTGGCGTTTTTCTCTCCAAGAAAAATGCCACACCTCCATCCTAATTGTTAGGGTTTCAACTTCTTTTTTCTTCTTGTGTTCTTCATGAATCATTCAAGGGAGCTAGCACTCAAAAGGCAAGGCAAGCAAGCCCAAAGGTTCCTAAAGATCATGTTCGTGTGGATACCGTTGGAGGCTCGACACTTGGAGGGCTTTTCATGGTAGATCAACACCTTTATCGAATAGGATCTTGCCCTTTGAAGCATAGAAACCTTCTATGCTTGAGGTATTTGTGCTAAACACCCTTTAATCGTATAGATTACATCAAAGAGATCCATGGCTAAGGTAATAAATATTTAAATTTTCCGCTGCGTTACTCCCCTTATTACCTTACAAATATCACCCATCTCGGTTATGCTGATGATATTATTATTTTTTCAGGAGCTGATAGAAGGACTATCCAAATGATTATGCAACAGCTACAGGTATATACAAGGGATTCTGGGCAGTGTATTAATGTGGCAAAGAGTGGTTTTTTCTGTCACCCTAAAACTCCTCCAGCTCGTATTGCAACAATTAAGCAGCTCACAGGTTTTGGTCATATGTCTTTTCCTACTAAATACCTGGGTTTCCCTCTTTTTACTGGAAGAAAGAAAGCACTATAATTTTGAAGGTGTAATGCAGTCTATTTTGAAGAAGGTGCAGGCCTAGCAAAATCAGTTTTTTGTCAGTGGGTGGTAAGCTGATTCTTATTAAGCATGTCCTAGCTTCTATACCTTTACATGTTGTTTCAGGAATATCTCCACCAAAGAAAGTTATAGTATTTTTGAAAAAATGTTGGCTAACTTTCTTTGGGGTAGTAGGGATAATATATCTAAATATCACTGGATTACATAGAATAAGTTGTGTCCTACCTTTGGAGGAAGGGAATAGGCATTCGTTCATTGGAGGATGTATGTGATGCAATGTCAATAAAGTTGTGGTGGAAATTTAGGAGCAAACAATCTCTTTGGGCAGATTTTATGTATCCTAACTATTGTCAAATGAAGCATCCTTTGCAGGTAAAAAGATCGCCTCTTGATTCTATTACTTGGAGGAGGATGCTCAATTTTAGGAATGTTGCAGAAGATGGCATCACGTGGCTACTCAATAATGGTGAAGTAAATATGTGGTATGACAATTGGTTGGGCACGGGGTCGTTATCAAACTATGCAGATGGTCAAGTTGAATCTCAAGTTAGAGGGTTTGTTTCTAATAACATATGGGATGTCCCAAAGCTTCAACAAGTGTTACCGCGGGAGATTGTGACTGAAATCATTGCTCTAGATCCACATGTTGATACAGATAAGGATGAAATGGTTTGGAGTCAGTCTTACTCAAGAAATTTTGTATTTCGAACTGCTTTTGAAAAGGTTAGAACATCCAAACCTAAAAGTTTCCTGTTTAAACATTGTTGGGATGATCATGTTCCTATTAAAATCTCGTTCTTCTTGTTGAGACTTTTGAATAGGAAACTCCCTTTTGCTGATGTTTTACAAAAGTTTGGAATACAAGGACCCTTCCCGGTGCTTTTTGTTGTGCTAATCCTTCTCTAGAATCTATTGATCATGTTTTTAGTTATGGTCAAGTTCCTTCCTTTATCTGGAATTTTTTTGGGGGGCCAGGTGGTATAGATAAGAACCAATGTGCAGTGAGATTAAGGTTGATGAAATGGTGGCTTCATCCTTCTCCTAATCAGTTGACTTACTACTTGCATCGTATTACTCCTTTGTTCGTTACATGGCATATATGGAAAGCGAAAAATGAGTGGCATTTCGATGGTATATCAAACTCCTGGGAGGTAATTGCCTCAAAGGTTTTTCTTGATATTCGAATGACTTTTGAATTGAAGTTTGATCTGAAAATTTTTGCTCGTACATGGCCTGAATTTGTATGCTAAAATGTCACATAGGAAGATACAGATATTGGTGAAAAGGGTGAAATGGGCTGCCCCAGTTGATGGTTTAAAGTTAAACACGGATGGTTGCTTCCAAAGGGTAATCTGGGTGACTGTGGGGGTGGTGGTATTACTTAGAGATAGCAAGGGTCATGTCATTTTTGGTTTTGCATCTCCTTTTGGCTATGGTTACTAGTTTGGAAGCAGAATGTAAGGCTGCTTTGCATGGTATTCAGTTGTGTATTGATCAAGGGATTGTGTGCTTTCTGTTTGGAATCCGATTCTCTTTCCTTGGTTAATATTCTTAATGAGAGTGCAGCTTGTCCATGGTCTCTTAAAAAGCTAGTCAAGAAGATTCGCAAACTTTGTCAACTCAGGTTTGATTACTCGACATTGTTTTAGACAAGCAACAGTTCCAGCTGATCTTTTATCGAATGAGGGTTTAAAGATGGAATCAAACATCTTTTACCCAACATTTTTCATCTCTGCCATCATGAATGTCAAGGGTGCAGTCAGGTTAGATCAATGGGGCTTTCCCTTCTTTTCGTCACACGAAATGTAAGCTTTAGATTTTTAATGTAAATGGAGTAGTACTCCATATTTGATTTTTATTATTTCTTTTTTATTTATGTTGTAATAATTTGGATAGTGGTAAGGTTTATGTCCCCCTCTACTTATTAATAAAATTTAGGAGTGGCGCCCTCCCCCGTGTACGAGGTTAGCCTTTGAAAAAAAAAAAGATCTAAACTCAAATAATTTTTGATGATTAACAAAACAAATGATGAAGCACACTAATTGTCTATTAAGTTGTTCTTATAGTACAATTAAGTTATATTGATTGAGGAATCAAAAATTGGAAAAAGAATTGCAAAGAATCAACCATGCGACTGCATATGCAAAAGATACAGCTGTTCAGATCAAGTCAAAAAGGTTACAGAACTTTGATGCAAATGCTATTGTGGACAAGCATGCATATGAGCATGTAGATGTTCGCATCCCTAGAAATGCTGGAAATGATTTGGTTAGAATGGCTGCAAACGAGGACATGAGTGTAGACGAGGTGCAAACACAGGTGCAAACGCAATGCGAACACATGATATAGACGCCATCTAGACATGTTGCGGCTATTCGAATGATGAATTTTATTGAGTAATGACTAATTTTTATAGAATTTTACATTAGGCCTTTGGAGACAATTTTCAGCCTAATTTTTAGCCCCTATATATACTTGAAGTACATAATTGAATTGTAACTTTCTCCAGCCTTCAAAAGCACTTTTTAGTGAACAATACTCTCTCCATTCTTGTAATAGTTTGTGAGATCATTGGGATAATTTGTACTCTTTATAGTTAGATTGAGAGCATTCAAGTGTAGCTTTGTGAGAGTTAATTAAGTAAATTGTAAAACTATTTGCCTCAACTAGAGTGAGTTAAGTGTGAGCAAGATGATAAGTCATTAATTAACTCATTTTTACTATATGTTCTAATATGTGTTTTTAGTATGCTTTTAGTATTTACAATATGAAATTGACTCATTTTGATATAATTTCATCAAATCAAGGATTGTTCCAAAATTTGAATTTTTAGTTCGAAATATAGGATTTTGAAGCAATATTTGTATTTTGGGCAAAGTGATGCGCAATTTTATGTGATTTAGTTGGTAAATTATTTTTAAATATAATTTGGATCAATTGGAGCACAAGTATTGTTGTTTTGAAGATGATTCAAGACTACATCAAAACATCACATACTTGGAAATTAATTGCTCAACACTCTAATAGAATTTTCTTCATTGATTCTACCAAGCACAATATGGATCAACATTGAAAAAGATCTCAAGGCCATAAAGGAAATAATCAACAATTGAAAAGCACAAAATGGTCATTTCATGAGTGATTCATGAGTCAAGGATTTGCGAGCCTCAACCCTCAGATCAATTCTAGACAATTGGTTTTTAGTTGCTGTCATCTTGCATCATTTTCACACTTCTTTTTTAGAAAGATTCAATGTCCAGCAGCATTTTCTCTTCCCTAGAGGATACTAAAAATGATACGTTCTTGGTAGCCCCAGACGTATCATTCAAGCCTTAACAAGATTGATCGTTCGTCTATGCTATTTTGAAGAGTTCAAGGACTTAGGGCATGACAAAAATGACCAATTTAGCATCCACTCAAGAGGCAAAAGATTGGAGTGTCGTGGAACGGTTGGATGAAACAAGGAGTGAAGAAAATAGCACAAGAAACGATTTTGACCAAGGCCGCGACCTAAGCCGCGCAATGGCCTACCCCACACATTCTTCAGAAGCTTGGACAGAGACGAGTTGGACATTCTGACCAAGGCCGTGCCCAACGGCCTTCCCTACGGCCTTCATCAGAAAGTGCTGACGCGTTTTTAATTTCGTGATTTACTTTATGATTAAGTTGTAATCTTTATGTTAGTTATCTAATTGTGATAGATTACAACTAGTGATAGGCTTTTAGTAAGTTTTGTAGAATATTATTCATGAGCCTATAAAAGGACATTCTTTGTACTATTTTAAGGATAAGTTCAAGATGAATCAATAAAATTGTGAGTTTTCTCTCTTTGAGTATTTTCTTTAATTCTTGGATTGGAACTAAATCCTGGTTTTATTGGAGTGATTCCATGGTGACCAAAACCTATGCCTAGAGTTTCTTCCACTTGATTTGATTCATTTTTTTGGGTTTGTCAATTAGGGGTCTATTCCACAGGTTGGTTAGGGGTCTATTCCACAGGTTGGTTAGGGGTCTATTTCGCAGGTTGGTTATGGTCTAACTTGCAACATAAAAAAGGGATTTCAATGATCTTGGTTGAATCTTCGAATCAGCCCATTCAAATTGTTCTTGGGGTCTTCGACAAGTTATGAAGGGGTCAAGAAGATTGAGTGGTTACCACAATTCAAGTTGTTCTTGGGGTCCTTTGACAAGTTCCAAAGAGGGTCAAGAAGATTGGGTTGTTTTGGGTGGATTTCTTTCCAATACGGTCCTTTGGAGAAGATATTTCTGTGATATACAAGAGGGCTACCCCCGATCGTATCAGACAAGCTCAAGAAAGAATTTTGAGGCAATTGGAATCAAATTTCACATCTTGCAACTTGGAAAGAGACCTTGAACTAGGGTTTTCTATAAATAGGTACCTTTATAAGACATTTTAGATATTGCTTGGATTACAACCGAAGCTTGATAGAGGTGCCCTCCTTCTACATATTAGAATAGGAAATTTATCTTAGCTTTGTAATATTGTAAACAATACTTTGAAGAATTCCTACTATAGCATACATGCTTGATGAAATGAAGGGAAAAGTCTTGGAGCCAAGTTCGTCAAATGCTTGAGTAAATCTAACTCTGTCTCTTTCATTTTTGTTCTTGCATGTGTTGCTACTTCCATTTATGTGCTTAACTTTATCTTTATAATGTTGAACTAAATTGACAACATATAGGTTTAAGCTGAAGCTATTGATATGATTTGATTAAGTTTATGGCCTTACCATATTTTTGTTTGTTCATTTACTTGGTCTTTAACACTTGTTATTGATTAACTACTAATTTTAAGTTATTTTAGTTGTTACTTGACAAGGGAACTTCCACTTAACAATTGAAAGAAGTGAATGAAACTTATGTAGTATAAAATGGAAATAATTATGCGCATAGGAGAACTAAGGTTTAACCCACAACTCATGAACATAATGAGCTAGCTTTTGCATGTCTTTACCACAAAAGCAAGAAAGTACAAGAGTTAGTAGTCTTCAATTTGTAGAGTTATCTGGTTTTGAGTACATATGGAATTGAATCCTAAAGAGGGTGAAAATTAACAATGGTCATAAGCTTTACTTTCATATTTTGAGACCTTCAATGGAATCTTAAGCCTAGACAACTTTGTTTTAACATGATTCTTCATAATTTGTTTACATGAATTTGAATCACTACTTCCTAAGTTGAAGTTTCCTATCATTTTCACCATCCAAAGTTTGAGTTGTTTAGATGATAGAGTGAGTTAGTAGCTTTGGTAATTGTGACAATGTTGTTTACTCATGGGATCAACCCTAATACTCTCCTTGCTACAATTGACCTATGCATTTGCAGATAAATGGTATTAGATTAATTTTATTACTTGTTTGTGTGCATTATTGCATGATTTTATTGTATAATTCATAGTCCTAGTACCACCACATCAAGTTTTTGGTGCCATTGCTAGGAAAACTTATGCAATATCATGGCAAATACAAGCTTTATTAGTCTAGACATTTTTATTTTTGTTGTTTTGATATCTCTTGTTTGGTGTTTTGTAGGTATCAATTGAATCAAGGTGAAAGGAAGGTTTTGTATAAGTTGATTTTGATTCAAGCATTTCATCAACCACATTATGGACATTATCAAAAAGATGGTGGAGAATTGTGTCTTGCCAGAAGCTTCAAATTCTCAAAATAGCATTTCAAGGCAAGAGGTTAGTTCAATTAATTTTGAGCATAAATCTTTTTTGAATGATTTAGTTCAAGCAAATCATTTTGTGTAAATTCAAATGAGAATCCTTATGTTCATGTAGCCAAGTTTGTGGAATTATGTGAAGCACTTAAGCTTGAAGGAATAGATTATGACATTTTAAAGCTTAATATGTTTCCATATTCCTTGTGTGCTAAAGCTAAAATATGGCTAGATTTAATTAGGAGTAATATACCTTATAACTGGATATATTTATCAAGTGCTTTCTTGAATAAATTTCTTCACATAATGGTAAAAAGAATGTTGATGTTGATTCTAATGCGAATGTCATTTATTGTACTACTTTTAGAGGTGATAATGAAAATCATGAAAATGCTCATAATAATAATGTACAATTTATAACATTAAACATGAAAATTAACCTATCAATGTTCAAAAAAATCTTCTTGGGAAATGGCCATTGAAAATTTAGCAAAGATAGCTTACGAAACTAAGGAAGATGAACATTACGACATAAATAGTAGAATCGATGGCCATTTTGCTAAAATTAAGGAAGCATTATGACACGATCGGGGTTGGTCTCCCTTTTGTGTGTCACAAGAATATCTATCCAAAAGACCGTCTTGAAGATCAAGCGATAATCTAAACCAAAACCTCCCACAGATTTGAACTAAATTATCAATAAGTGATTTAAGCCCAACCAAATCAATTGATTGAAACTAAATTAATGAATAAACCCAAGGCCCTTACCAAACTATGTTGATAAAAGCCCAAGGTATATGGAAAACCTCACAAGAATCACTCTTGAAAAGGCAAAGAAAATTCTCATCACCAATAACTCGAAAATCCCTCGAAGGAAGAAAACCAATTTTATTGATTTCAATTCATAATAACTCATAATCTAATAAATGAAAATAGAAATTAACCTTATATAGGCACAACTAACCCTAGCAACAAATATGGAAAGTTTAAAGCAAGCAAAACTCAAAACTAAACTAGAAACTAGTAAAAAAATAGTAAAATTGTAAAGCTTCTGATCTAGGTTGTTGGGAAGGCCATGGCACGGCCTAAGCCGTGGCTTCCGTTAGAATCAAAAGTCTTCAATGGCAAACTTGGAGAATCTGGTCGTGGGAAAGGTCACAAGGCTGCTCGGGTCGCGGCTTCCATTAGAATGTCAATCTTCAAATGACCCATGGGCTTCTTGAATTGAGTCGCGGATGCACCTCTCTTCATCCTAGCCGTGGTTCACATCTGCTTCCATCCGTTGAAGATCTAGCCTTGCACTTTGGGTCTAAAACCTGACCACCAAAATTTTCCCCCTTGAGTGGATGCCAAATGGCAAACCTCCGATACCTGAATACCATATTTTGAGCACCTTGAGACCTCCAAATTGCAGGAATTGACAAGATTCTTTGGTGAAGTCTCTAGGACTAAGACAGGCGTTACCATGCATGTATCACATTAAACGCTAGGTACAAGAGAAAACGATTGAAGACAATGAAAATCTACAGGAATATGCTAATGAAATGTCCCTTGAAGATGGTAACCAATGGTTTAATTCTTCCATTTTTGGAAATGAAAGAAAACAATTAAAGGAGGCACTTGAACATGTTCTTAAGAATAGAGTTGAGGGTGAAAAGTGGTGGAAGATAAAGAGGTTGACAATGTGAATAAATTGCATGATTGTTCTACCTTTGAATTTTTGCATATGGAATACGGAATAAATTGTGTGATTTCATGTGTAAAGTTGGCATAGACATCTTTGTTTCATCATTTTGAATGTGTTTGAAGAGATTTTGTAGTTCAAATGAAGAAAATAACCAATATGATGCATTGAATTCAAAGTTACTTTTCCATTCACTATTATTTAAAAGTTTTAATTGAGTAATAAGGTTCTCATTTGGTAATCTATGGACATTTCATGCATAAATTAGATTTGAGGAACTTTACTTTATTATTTAGAACATGTTCGAAATGTCTATGGGGTCGAAATCAAGCAAACAGCCAATATGGTGCATCAAGTGCTATAGACAATTCCATTGCTTACTATTCACTTTGTGGAATTGCCTTGTGATTTTGTTTCTTGTTTTGAAATCTATATACATTTCAAGCATACAAATAAGTGAATAACTTTGTCTAAACGTTAGAAATGTGTTTGAGGTGTTGAATTGCTCAAAAACTTGAAAAGAAAAATTTTGAACATCAAGGGTCTATTTGTTTAGACTAAAAATATTTTTCTGGAAAATATTTTCAAAATTTCCCTTTGTGCCAAATACAAAAAATATTTTCCTATGTAAAACATTTTACAATTTCCCTTGCTTTGACTGAAAATAATTTACATACTCAATGAATGTAAGTTATTTTCCTTAGAGTTCAAGAGTGACATGAAACCTTAAGTACTTACTTTTATAGTTTCAATTACCAAACTAATTTTTTTTTTTAATTCTTATCAACTAATTTTTCATCATTTTGGGCTTCGCAATAATATGATTATAGCTATGTATATTTTACCATCATATTATTTTGAAGATTAGTTATAAATAAAACAATCTCTAGTTAACTCTATTTACTTGGCAAATATTTATTACAATTGTTATTAATCTATTTAACTCATATTACCAATAAAAAAATTATTTTTCAAAAAATTTTCACATTGTCATCCAAACACCAGAAAATTGTGAGGAAAATGATATTTTCTATGTAAAATGTTTTCTTAGGAAAATAATTTCCTTAGGAAAATGTTTTACATCCAACCAAACAGACCCCAAGTGCAATCAAATAAACAAAATTGTAGGTTTGCTATTGCATTAATTTTGATCCATTTACATTTCAAACATGTTGATGCTTTGGTTGAGTATAATGCATCATTTGGAAGTTTATTCACATGTTTAAATGATTATAAAGTTGTGTGGACAAAACCTAAAGGTTGAATAGCAAAATTCAGCAAGCAAAATTGAGAAATCATTAGTCCTGCAGCAAGAAATTTTAGTCTTGCAGCAAGAAATTGCAGCTACAAAGCCAAATCTATGGACCTAGATCTGTGGGTCTGACCCACAGATGAAAGTGCTCCTTGTAAAGGAGGGACTAATATCACTAAATATGCGAGAGGCTCCAGGGTAATTAGTTTCCCTTCCCCAAATGCAAAGCGCAATACAAATATATAATAAATAAATAAATAAATCATTCATCACATATACGAAAATTGAGGGACGAAAGTGAGTGTGAGATGCAAAATGTCTAAAAACAAAAAATGCAACCTAAACATCGAAATGTGATATGTAAAAGGGTTAGAAAAGGAAACAATGACTAAACCTAGTGCTCAAACTTACTAGTGATCCCTAGTGAAGTAGCCAATTATTGTGCCCAATTTTTTGAGAGGGAGAAGAAACAGAAAAAGAGGGTGGTTTTTGTTAAAAAATGGTTTTCAGAAAATAATTTTGCTTTTGAGAACAAAAGAAAAAAAGGCCTAAAATGGGACTTTGAAAATGCAACAATTTAGGCCCAAAAATAGAGTCTAAAATGGGTTCTTATGAAGAAAAAAAAAGGAATCGCCACTTGGTATTGAGTTTTGGTGTACCGAGTCATCAGAAACACAATTTGACGGAAAATAGTAAGAAAAACAAGAACAAAACCTTTTTGAAAAACATTTTTATAAAAAAGCAAGAAAATTAAGAAAAACCTTTTTTAGACGACTGCAAGTCTTTGAAAACGAGAGAAAATGAACTCGGGAGTCACAGTTGAAGAAAGGGAAGGCAAAGGTTCGCATTTAAAGCACCCTTTCAACCTAGCTAAAACTAGTTGCAAGGTTTAGTCAAAGTCTTCTTATCTCACGTTTGGTACACAGGAATGACTTGGAATAGAAAACCTTTCCACCCACAATACCATTCCGCCCAAAATGGGTTGGAAAAAAAATTTTCATTCCGTTATTTGGTAATCAAAGTCAGAATGGAATGTATATTTTCTTTCCAATGTTTGGTCTATTCATATTAAGATGTCAAAATGGAATAAAATATATATTGATTTGATTACTGTGCACTAAATTCTTTATAATGTATAAAAAAATTTTGTGTGTGCACTACTATGTATCTAAAAGAAATTTTAACATTTTTAATTTGATAATAATAATGTTCATGTTATAAATAATTCAATTGTATTACTTATTTACTTTTACAATATCAATAAATATTTTTTTTTTACTTTTTGGCAGTATAATTAGCAATGTAGGAAAATTTGTAATAATAAAATAAACATATATTTTGTTGCTTTTAATGATGCAAAACCTATTGGTACATATGATATTAGGAAGACTTTTTCTCTATTCATTTTTCTCTCTCCCTTTTCTTATCTCTTGGACTGGTTGTTACATTCAAATTTGAATTCTCAACTGGATTCCGCCCGTCTCCATGGCTAGTTCTCAGCCAGAGCCTGGCCAGCTATGGTCAAACAAGTCCTTTGCAGACGTTCTTCAAAATGAAACAACTCCTTCTCCTTGCAGGATCAAAGATGCTTCAAAATATCGTGGAGAGCCTGCAATGGTCTTCACTATAGAGGAGATTGGCAAGATGGCTGCACCCTTCAAATTCTCTTTGATTGGCAAATTTTTATAAGGCAGGCCGAATTTGGAGAGCATCCGAAAAGCTTTTCAAACTATTGGTTTTCAAGCTGCTTTCACCATTGGATTACTTGATTATCGACATGTGCTCATCAGATTCTTGCAGGAGGAAGATTACCCTCGCCGTTGGCTTAAAGGGATATGGAGTGTTGCTGACTTTCCCATGAGGATCTTTAAGTGGTCTCCTAATTTTAAGCTTAATGTCGAATCCACCCATGCTCCAGTTTGGCTCTCTTTTGAGCAACTACCGGGTCATTTTTTTGATAAAGTTGCGCTGTTCTCCATTGCCAATGTCATTGGCACGCCACTCAAACTTGATGCTGCCACTGCAACTTTGTCAAGGCCTCATGTAGCGCATGTTTGCATTGATCTAAATCTTGCAAAAGATCATCCTAATCGTATATGGATTGGAGTTGGTCAGGAGGGCTTTTGGTAGAAAGTTTCCTACGACAATCTGCCTTCATATTGCTCACTTTGCAGTAAGCAGGGGCAAGCAAAGTCTGATTATAGAAAGCATGATCAAATGTGTGGCTCCAGTGATAACCAATTGAAATCTTCGGCTATTGCTTATGTGCCAGTGCAGCGTAAGGACAAAGTAACAGAAGTAAAGAAAATCGAAGGCCAGCACAACCACACAACTAGAAGTAGTAGAGGGACTACTGTTCTGAATCACTTGCTCGAGGCTGAAGATGGACAAGAGAATTTGATTGCCGCTAGTGCACCTGTGTAGCGTCATGAGTAGGTAGCAGAAGTAAAACACATTGACGAGGAAAAAGATCAGCTAACTAGAGGTAATAGGGGGGCTGTTCCTTTGGAACACATAGGAGCCTTACACGAGCTTGATGGCGGACAGGAGACATTGCTGAATGATCTTGCATTAGCAGGTGAAGGCCTTGAAGGTCAACCTATTTTTCAGTCTAATGAGCTGCCTCAATTGCAGGGGTTTCACGTGGAAAAGTCTCTAAATCATATGGGAGACATAGTTGATAATACAAAGCTTAGAATTACGGTTTCATCACAAGAACAAATTCCAACTAACTCTTACTCAAATTCGGAGGAACCCATCAACCCTCATCAACAGCCTCATTCAAAACAATCTTTCAAGGATTTTAGTGAGTTTATTGCTAGGAGGATGCCTAAGGCAGTTGATGATGATGGTTTTAGCAAGTGATGTCAAAAAGGTCTAGGAGGAAAAAAGTGCACATACGACTTCTTAGACAGAATTTAACAAGACAAGCTTCAAGGGCTTTCAATGATGTTTCCACTATGGTTACCTATGAATAACATGCATATATGGAATATAAGAGATGCGATAGGTAAGGCTTCTATTCGTCGTTTAAAATTATTAACTAGAATGCATTCTATTTCATTAGTAGTTTTGCTTGAACCATTGGCTACTGTAGAGAAAATTGAGCAATTTCGTATTCGGCTATCTTTTGATTTTTGTGTTTTTAATGTTTCAAATAAAATTTGAGTGCTTTGGAAGGCTAGTTATCACTTGAATGTAGTGGATAATGAGAACCAATTGTTGAATGTTATGATTGCACATGATGATTGGAGTCAAATGGCTTTGTCAACATTTGTGTATGCAAAATGTTCTAGAATTGAAAGAAGGATGTTGTGGAATGATCTTAGTTGAATATCAAATCAAAATGACAAACCTTGGCTTGTTGGGGGAGACTTTAATGTTATACGAACAATCAATGAATATGTGAAGACTTTGGGATAGGATATGGGTGCAATAGTTGACTTTAATGATGCAATTTCTTCATGTGGCTTGCTGGAATTACCTTTCTCTGGTAGTCTATACACTTGGATAGGTGTTTGAGCAGGTGCATGGATTTGAAAGCGTTTAAAAAGGCTTTTTGGTAACCAACAATGGCTGAATTTGTTCTCAACTTCAGATGTTTCCCATTTGAGTAGAGTTACTTCAGACCATTCGCCACTGCTGCTCAAGGTGAATGTAAGATGTGTTGCTATTCCTAGACCCTTTAAATTTCAAAAGATGTGGTTATCACATGGTTTTTTTCTTGAGGTAATGAGAGACAGCTGGAGGCAACCAATGATTGGATATGGGATGTATGCTTTTGCTTATAAGCTGAAGCATTTAAAGAGGTGTCTAAAAGCTTGCAATACTTAACATTTTGGAGATATTTTTGCAAAGGTGAGATGCATGGAAGGTGTAGTGCAGCAAAAGGAGATGCAATATGAAGCTTTGTGTACGGAGGAGGCTAGATCTGAATTACATCAAGCTCAAGCTGAATTGCTGATGTGCTTGAAACTGGAAGAAGAATATTGGTAACAGAAGGCTAGAATTAAATGGTTAAGAGAGGGTGAAGGAAACACGAAATTCTTCCATGCTTCAGTTCAGGAAAAGAGATGCCAGTTAAGGATTGCCAAAATAAAGAATTCAGAGGGTGTATGGATGGATAAAGAGGAAAAAATTGCTAAAGAAGCTGAGTTATTTTTTAAGGAGTTACTGACTGAGGAAATGATTTTTGGGGAGGAAGGATTAGTGCAAGTCATCCTATCATTGATGTCATCATTGCAGAATGTGCAGTTGCTAAAGGAGGTTACATTAGATGAACTGCATACAGTTGTCTTTGACATGGATAAGGATAGTGCTCCAAGACCGAATGGCTATTCTGGAGTCTTTTTTGTTCATTGTTGAGATATAGCGGCGGAGGACTTGTTATAGGCAGTACGTGAATTTATGGTTGGTGTACCTCTAAATAAAAGCATTTCCAGTTCTCTTATCCTCTTAATTCCAAAGAAGCAGAACCCAAGTACATTTGCTGATTTTCGACCTATAAGCTTGAGTAACTTCACTAACAAAGTCTTCATGAAGATCTTGGCAAATAGGATACAATTATTGCTTCCTTCCGTTATTTCACTAGAGCAATCTGCTTTTGTGAAAGGTAAGAAAATACCAGAAAATGTCCTTCTTGCACAGGAGATGGTGGCATCAATTGATAAAAAGGTAAGGAGGCATAATTGCTTGTTCAAGTTTGATATGATGAAAGCATTTGATAGGATTTCTTGGAAGTTTTTGCAGCTTGTTATGGCAAGATTTGGTTTTGCAGAGAGATTTATCAACCTTGTTCTAGGCAATCTCTCTCAAGGCTGGTTCTCAATCTTGATGAATGGCCAATCTAAGGGTTTCTTTCAGGCATCAAGGGGAATCATGTAGCAGCCCCACCTTACCCAGAGGCGCACCAAAGGGCTTAGCGGACTGCCTGCCTAGCTCTCGCCAGGTCTCGATTCACGCACTCACGCAAACGACCGAGCGTACTTAACTTAAAATAAAATAAACTAAAATAAAATGGAACAAAATAAAATACACTCTTCTTATTTAACTGAAAGGTACAAGTCATACCGCAAGTTTACAAGTCATAATATACATGATTTTCACAAAAATAGCCTAACACAGTTCGGCTATTACAATAGTTACAACATCCATAATAATTGAAAACCAGTGGGTCCAGCTTTAATTTTTCAAGTAACCTGAGTAAAGGAAAACAAATAAAATGGAATGAGCTATAATAGCCCAGTGAGTGCTCAAGTCATGCGATCATACCAGTGAAATGTGATTTTTGTTCGATAAAATATTTAATGAGTAAATAAACAATTTGTGAACAAATTAATTAACAAATAGTCAATGGCGGATACAGGCTCACTGCAGAAGCAAGCTTAGGTCCAGCATACTTGTAAAATTCAATCCGAAGTTACCCTCTTTGAGGAATGAAACTCTTATAGGAAAGAATATCAAGCACCTATATTCTCCAGCACCTTATATCACCCCAAACGCTCCCGGATGACTAACCGAGAAGTAACGGTGAAGTTAGCCCCGGAAGTCCAAGATCAAGAATAAATTCAATCATGAGTTAGCCTTTTTCAGGACTTTACTCAGATAAACAATTAACAAGCACCAAATAACGCCCAACACCTTATATCTCTCCCATACGCTCCCAATTTGATTAACCGTGGAAAATAGTAAAATTAACCATGGAAGTCACAAGCACAATTAACACATTAAATAGTGAAAGCATGTAACACATTACGGAATAGATGCGATAAAGTACACATCTTTCCTCAAATAACACATTTTTATTATATACTCATGTCAAGTGTAATCATACCATTTCATGCATGGAAATAATAATAACTAGTATGACATGGCGTTTCATGCATCATGCACACAGAAGAACACTCACCTGGTGCCTAAGAAAATATCTCGTAAAAAGGTCGGGTCTCACTTTCGGATCCTGAAATTCACGAGAAAGAATCGTGTAAAAACCCTGACTAAAATCTAAGAAATTTCATAAGGAAATTCAAGAAATACCCCAAGTCTTTCTAGGGTTTTGGAGCTTAGGGTTTTACCCTAGGGTTTAGGGTTTTCTAACTTTTGAGGGTTTTGCTCGGAGAGGTTTAATTCACTAATAGCTAATTTACAAAAATTTCTGCACGCTTAAATCACTAAATTACAGCTTATAGAGTCTTAAATCATAGCCTAATCACTTTTATTTCTTAGGTTTTACCGAAATTTCGGCAGCATTTTCCCTATAACCGGACTAACCCAAAAATTTAAAACCTGCAAGAAAATCAACCATCCAATCCAATTCAACAAGTTTTACAACTTCTATGTTCAATTTAAACTCACATTCAATCAAGATTCCACTCAAATTCAAAATCCCTACTCTAAGAATCATCACCCAAATCTGCACAGGGTTGGTTTTCAGCCAACTTCGTGCCATTTCTGGGGTCAATCCATTAAGAACTAAGGAATTCTGATTAATGGTTTTAAAGTAGGTTTATAGGGCTACAACTTTCATGAAGATCATCAATCCAAATTCCAACTAGATCAGGTTCGAAATCAGCCCTCAAGTTGGCTCATCATCAAAACTGTTTCACGCAGAACCGAATTTTCAGCCAACTTTGCAAACTTTCTGCGATTAATACACCATGAACCACAGTGCAAGCCTTATACCGTTGGAAAGCCCTATCAATCTAGTTTCTAAAACAACAAGAATCACTTGAATCCAAGTTATCTATACCAAGTTATGAACGTTTTACTAAAACTGGTCCAGTATGACTGTGAAAGTAAAACTTGAACAAAACCCTAAATAAAGCTTAAATAAAACTTAAATAAACTTGAAATTAATAGCAAAAGTTCATGGTACATACCTTAAACAAGCTTAGAATCTTGCTTAGGAAGAAGAAAACCTCACTTTCTATGGTGGAATTTGCCAAAAATTGGAAAGAAAGCTCCAAGAAAAATGAAGAACAAGAGAGGGTAGAGAGAAGGCTATGAAAGTCGGCCACAAGGGAGAAGAAATGGAAGATAATTAGGCCAAGAAAGGATAAAAGAAATAAAAGAAATAATGGAAGAAAGTGCAACCAATCAAAGCTAAACAAGAGTCAAGCTAGGGTTTAGATATTTTGAGATAATAGTCACTAGTTGGTCAAATTTGATTAGTGCAAATTTTATTCACTTATCACTTAGTATTTAGCAAGTTTCATGACATAAATTTTTAAAACAAAAGAGAGGAAATGAAGGTAGGGAGGGGCCGGCCATAAGGGCAAGAAAAGAGAGGAAATTAGGTCAAGAAAATGGAAAAGAAATAAAGAAAATTAGTGGAGAAAAGAAGGACCAATTATAGCATGACATAAATCATGTGAGTTTGTATGCTTTTAATGAAATGTTGGCTAACTTGGTTAAATTTGATTTGTGGAAATATTAGTCACTTATCTCCTAGTAATTAGTAAACTTCTTGGCACAAATTTTAAAACAAAAATGAAAGAAAAATAGGGAGAGAGGGCCGGATTTTGGGAGAGAGAAAAGCAAGAGAAATTAGTGAAAATTTAAGTCAAAATAGTGAACTAAAACTCACTTAGTCAATAGTCTGGAAAATGATAAAGTTAGTTAGTCAAAATTAAACACTATTATAAACTTATAGACCAATAAAATTAATCCAAATATAGTACTTAGGTGTACCACTTAATCATGAAGAAAATCTTATTTAGTTTAACTAATTAACTTAAGAAATCTTTCAACTAATAAATCAAAGATTAACCCTAAACCTTAAATAAAAGAAATGCCCTATTAAATGCACTTTAATTTCCCTCTTCTTTTCTTTTCTCATTCATTTTTTTTCCTACTAATAAACATAACATAACATAACTCAAATAATCTTTTTAGTGCGAATTTCCGGGGCGTCACAAATCAAGCAGGGAGATCCAATGTCACCTATCTTGTTTATTTTAGTTGCTGAAGTTTTTAGTAAAGGATTGAAGCAATGGGTAGAAGATGGAAAGATACTTCATTTTGCTTTGCCAAGAGGTTGCCCAACAGTTACACATCTTGCTTTTGCAAATGATGTGATGATCTTTCCTAGAGCAAATAAAAGATCTATTAAGAATTTACTACTTTTTCTTCAGAAATATCAAGAGGGTTCGGGTCAAAAGATTAATAAAGCAAAAAATTTCTTTATTGCTTCTAAGCAATGTGGTAATGGGCAAAAGCGAATGCTTCCAAGACTGACAAGGATAAAGCAAAGATTCTGTAGATACCAAATTTTGACACACTATTTATTTTCACACACTGGGGGGCATGTTTGCGATTTTTGGGATAAATTTTAATTTTTAATTTTTAATTTTCAATAATCTGGGGGGGCAAAATAGTAATTTTATCTGTAAATACTTTTCTACCAGCTTTTGGGGGTTTTAAATTCATATTTTTACTTTTATGTGAATTTGTTAATTTTTTATGATTTTTCTGGATTTAAATTGGTATTCTTTATATTTTTACCAGCATAAGGGCAAAATGGTAATTTCGCATCGCGAATGCTATTTTACCTCATTTGAAGTTCCACATTCATTTTTCAAATTCTTGAGGCACGTTTCTGAATTTTCTTAATTTTTTTTAGAGACGATAACTATTTTTCTGCAAATTTTCATTGCTCAAGGGCAAAATCGTCATTTTACAAATTAAATTCATCTTCCACCAATTTTGAGTCAAAAATGCATTTTCTAGTGTTTTAAGCTTATTTGTAATTTTTGATAATTTTCTGAAGACAATAACTATTTTTCTGGGAATTTTCATTGCCCAAGGGCAAAATCGTCATTTTAAAAATTAAATTCATCTTCCACCAATTTTGAGTCAAAAATGCATTTTGTAGTGTTTTAAGCTTATTTGTAATTTTTGATAATTTTTTGAGGTCAATAGCTATTTTTCTGTAAATTTTCATTGTCTAAGGGTAAAATCGACATTTTACAGCTTAAATTCATTTTTGTCAAAATTTTGAGTCGAAAAGGCATTTTCCGGTGTTTTAAGATTATTTTTAATTTTTGGTAATTTTTCGAGATCAATAGGTATTTTTCTGCGAATTTTCATTGCCCAAGGGCAAAATCATCATTTTACAGTTTAAATTTATTTTTTGTCGAATTTTGAGTTGTAAATGCATTTTTTGAGTGTTTTGAGCTTACTCTTATTTTTTGGTAATTTTTTGATGTTAATAGCTATTTTTTGTGTATTTTCGTTGTCTAGGGGCAAAATCGTCATTTGACACCCCGAACGCGTTTCTGTCAGATTTAAGCTCTAGTTTTTATTTTTGAAATTTACTATAAATTCTTAAAAAAAATTTTTAGAGATCACTGTCATATTTCTTATATTAATTTTTAATTTTAGGTTTAAAAATATATCTTTAATAATAAAATTAGTATTTTTTAATACTGGTGGCATTCTCGTTGTTTTACAGTATTCTTGAGCAACAAGACAGGTAGCCTATAAATACTCTCCCTAATCAGAAGGAAAAAAAAAGGAGAAAACCCTAGAAACACTTTTACTTTATGTTTTAGAAGATCAAACACACACACTTATTCACAAAAAAAACACACACACCAAAACAGCACAAAAACACACATTCAGCCGTTCTCTTCCTCAAGGTGTTACTGTTCATGCCAACAAGCTAAAATCTGTCAAAGCTATAAGACACCTCCCTAATCTAGGTATAATTTCGTTCTTATTAAGATTTTTTGGACAGAATTTTTATTATTTATTGAAGATTTTAGGGTTTTGTTTTGTTTACTTTTCTTCCTTTTTCTATAAAAAGATTTGAGTTTCCTTCTTTATGTTCTATTTCCACCGTCTATTTTGTTCTGTTTACTTTTCTTCCTTTTTCTGGAAAAAGATTTTAGTTTCCTTCTTCAACCTTCCACATCCCCTGTTTCCTTCTTCCACAGCAATCCCAAGCCATAAAATCACCATTGACAGACCTTCAAAACCACACTTCCACCACCCAAACAACCTGAAACTATCACCAATTACAGGACAATTGAAGCCATTCACCATTGTCTACCTCTATTTAACCACCAGTTTCACCCGCCTGTTAAACTCAAACAACAAACCATCGAAATTTCATCACCAACGCCACAACCGGAGCTCCAAATCACACTTGCCCACAACCTGTAATAGATTCAATTGACCATCTCCATTTCCATTCCATTTACCCTACCAATTGTATCCTCAAATTTAGCCAAAATCAGTCCCAATTGTAGCCCAAAAACATTACAAAACAGCACCACAATTGCTAAAAAAAATTCATCCAAATTGCAGCCCAAAAACATTGCCAAACCGCACCTAATTCGCTGCCGATATTAATCCCATAAACTTGCTTATACAGCCACTTAGTCAGCCACAATTCACCAAAAATAACCCACAAATTACAGCCATAAAACAACTCAAGAATAGCCCCTTACCATCAGCCATCAGCCCCAATCATTGACACCCATAGATAGCAGCAATTAATTACCTAAAATCCAACCAAAACAGCTCTATTGAAGCCCAAACAAGCTAAAAAGTTGTAGCCAATCAACCCCGAACCTGCAAAAATCGCAACCACAGCACCACCGCAGCCCCCACCTCCTCAAGGTTACACCGCCACTGCCAAGCCATTCCTCCATCACTAAGACAAAAATCACCGACCTGAAATTTCACCACCATCAGTAGCTTCATAGGGGTTTCGTTTAATTTGTTTTCTTGGCATAAACATTAGTGAGTTGGAGAAAAATTTGTCTCACCCAGATGATTTGAACATAAAAATGAAGATGTAATGGTTGATTTGGAGGATGTTGGGTTGAAATGAACTTGCATTTGGGGAGTTTTTTCTTTTTTTAAGGACCCGATTGGAGAATTTGGAGAAGAAACATTGATTTGAGCAAAATTTTGTTTGGGGCGTTTGTCTCTTTTGGGAGAGAAAAAAATTGAGTCAATGAAGAGAAAGACTTGATTTATGTCTTTGCAATGGTGGGTTCGGTTTTCGAGAGTAAAAAGAAGAACGCAAATCTGATTCTTTTTGGTTCAATTTGAAAGGTTTTACATTATTCTTTCTTGGGGTATTATTTTAGTATTGTTCATTTTTTAGTTTGTTCGTTTACTGGATTCCTATTTTGTTTCTAGCTTAGCTTTTATTCTAGAAATCTAGCTTTGTTTATGTAGATTATTCTTAATTAAAAATTTTGAGCATTTTTATTAATTGATTTTATAATGTATAGATTCATGTACTCTCCCCATTTTAGTATTGTCCGTATGCTTTCTAAGATTTTTTACTTTTTATACAATTTAGCCCATATTATTTTTAGATTAACCCCCTAGGCTTTAATCCTTTTAAATTTGACTCTATTTGTTCACATTATTTGTCCATATAGCTGCTGGAATTTTCATCTAGGCCTTTTCAAGTTGCTAAAAAATTTATTCCTAGTCTTCATAGTTGCTGGAATTTCAGTTATGGACACTTATTATTGCTGGAATTTCATGTTTGAACCATTATTATTGCTGGAAATTTAATTTTTTGAGCTCCAGGTTGCTGAAATTTCTATTCTTGAGTTCCTAAACTTGTTAGAATTTTAGTCCTAAGTCCTAGTTACTGGAATTTCATTTTTTTTGAAGCCTATGTTGCTGAAATTTCATTCTACGTCAATAGACTTTGCTAGAATTAGTATTTTGATTATAAGCTTGCTGGAAGTTATGTTTAGCCCCGTAAACTTGCTGTGATTCATATTTTACCCCCATAAACATTGCTAGAAATTCAGTTTTGGCCCCTTTAAATTGCTAGGAATTCATTTTTGGTTTTCTAAAGTTGCTGAAAATTCATTTGTAGCCCTTATTGTTGCTGGAATTTAGTTTTTTAATCCCCATTGTTACTGGAAGTTGTGTTTTAGTACTTGTATATAGCTGTAATGTTATCTTTAGTCTCTTTAAGTGGCAGGATTTTTGTTTTTATCCACTAACATTGCTGGAATTTACATTTTGAGCCCCCACACTTGCTGGAATTTTATTTTTGCCCCCTGTCTTAGATATAATTTACAATTGTGTCCCAATTTTGCTTTAATTTTCAATTTCTCCCCATAGACTTACGTGCATTTTCAATTTTACCCTTTAAGCTTTAAAGAAATTTATTTTAGCCCCCTTAGTTGCTAGAATTTATTTTTTATCTCAATTCGCCAATACTTATATATTTTAGGTTTTGTTTGTTTATATTGCGATACCTTGACTCGTTTGTTCATTTTGATTAGTATTTGTACCGGATCTTCAGAGAGGTATATCTATTTCTTATTAATTTCATCTTTTTGTGCTCCAATGTGCTCCAATGTGAATTTTATGCATTATTTTTATTATTATTATTTATTTCTTATTCTTACATGCTTTTCGCGTATTTATTTTATGTTATTTAAGTTCAATTTTATTATTTTGGAAAAATATAATATTTTTGTATTTAGCTAGTCAATGTAATAGTTAGATTATTTTTCTCATATTTTAGCAAGAACTGTGTAATTAGATAGAAAATGTAATAGATAGGCCATTTTTAATTCCCCCTTTAAATTGTAAACCAAGCCCCCCGGTGTAATAGTTAGGATTTATTGGCTTTTGTGTGCTTATATGTTTATTTATTTCTTTTACCGCTTTTCTTAGGATTTTTGCATCTAGAATATTATGCTTATGTGTTATGTGCTCCTATGTGATATTATATGTTTTTATATGTTTAATTTGCTTTTAATTCATGCTTTAATGTTTAATTCATGATTTATGATATTCCGTCACCACACTAGTCCAACGCTAGTTGTGGTTTCATTCTTTTCCCGCTAGTCCAACACTAGTGGGATTTTTAGGACGGGCTAGTCCAACGCTAGACCCTTAGGACATTTAGTATTAGGTGCATTTGCGTGCATTTCACATCACATTTCACACACTTTTAGTTTTCTTTTCATTTGGCATGATTTTATTATTACTATTATTATTTACTATTATTATTTTGACACATTTTTTGCATGACATCTAGGTTGCACCTCACTTAGAAATTAAGACATTTGTGTGTGATTCGACTAGAAATAGTCGCCTACTCACGCGGGAAGCGGTGGCGTACAGGCCAGTTCCCCCCTCCGTGAGTAGAAACATTTAGTCACGAGATACTAGTCCCCCGTACCCTGTCATGTTGCATTCCCACTTTCTTCGATCACTTACTATATATATTATTATTTTCTTTTTCTTTTTCTTTTGCATCACATTTTGTAAAAAAACTCGTGACTCCCTCGAGGTCTCGACTCGAGTGTCGCAATTAATGCGATAATTCCGATCAAGCCTTGACGGAACATTCTGACCCTCCCGATACCCATATTTAGACTTAGGATTTGCATTCATTTAGACATATCCAAAACGCGATAGAATCTAGGGTTTAATTTAGGAAATTTTGATTAAACCTCGCAACTAGCCTCGGCTAGGTTGAAAGGGTGCCTTAGGCGCAAGCCTTTGCCTTCCCTTTCTTCAAATGTGACTCCCGGACCTTTTTCTCTCGTTTTTCATAGACCAGAGTCGTAAAAGGGTTTTAAAATATTTTTCTAAAAATTTTATTTTTGTTTTATTAAATAATTTTTTTCGGGTGACTTGGTACACCCTAACTCAATACCAAGTGGCGACTCCATTTTTCAAAATAAAACCCTTTTTCAAAAATTATTTGGCCAAATCTGTCGCATTTTTAGTCCCGGCCTTGTTTTCTTTAAAATACCATTTTTCTTAAACATACACTTTTTTTTTACTAAAATTTGATTTTTCTCACACACGCACGGTTTTTTTGAAATTTATTTTTTAAAAAAGGGTGTCATCAGACTAGACCGTCTTTTTGGGACGCGACAGTCAACGACCCCACTAGCACCCTTTTGCTTTACGATTTTTCGGACGCGACATATTCTTTCCATTCATGTATTTAGGCTGTAATTTATTTAAAGGAAGGAAAAAGATAGTTTATTTTCATTATATTATTGACAAATTTGTTACAAAAGTTGCAAGATGGAAGAAGAAGTTGCTTTCACAGGGTGGGAGACTGATTTTGATTAAACACGTTCTTGCTTCAATACCTTTGCATGTATTTGCTGTTGTCAAGCCTCCAAAGCAGATACTTCATAGATTGCAAAAAATAATGGTGAGTTTCTTTTGGGAGAGTTCGGATGGGTCTTTCAAAAGGCATTGGGTGAAGTGGAAATCTTTGTGTTTGCCGACAGATGAAGAAGGTCTGGGTGTAAGGTAATAAGGGGAGTAATGCAGCGGAAAATTTAAAATTTATTACCTAAGCCATGGATCTCTTTGATGTAATATATACGATTAAAGGGTGTTTAGCACAAATACCTCAAGCATAGAAGGTTTTTATGCTTCAAAGGGCAAGATCCTATTCGATGAAGGTATTGATCTACCATGAAAAGCCCTCCAAGTGTAGAGCCTCCAACGGTATCCACACGAACATGATCTTTAGGAACCTTTGGGCTTGCTTGCCTTGCCTTTTGAGTGCTAACTCCCTTGAATTTCATGAAGAACACAAGAACAAGAAGAGGAAGAAGACAAAACCCTAACCCTTAGGGAGAAGAGGGTGTGGCGTTTTTCTTGGGAGAAAAACACGCCTCTCTCAATTTTTTCTCTCTCTAGATTTTATCTTGTGTTTCATCAATCTTTCAAGAGTCAAGGCATGGACTTATTTATAGATGTAGTATCCTAGTCTTTAAGGAAACAAGAGCAATTGGAAACCAAGAAGGTTTAGGAAGCTTACCTTAAGCTAATCCTATTCCTTTAGGAAACCTATTCCAAAAGGAAACCAAATAGCTTCTTAATTCCTTTTAGAAAACTAATTTCCATCAAGACTTAGAATATTTATAAATAAGTCCTTTAAGTTAATTTATCACATAAATTAACCCCATAAGTATCTTATACTTATCTTAATAACAATTTAACCCAAAGACCATGTTCTTATTGTGTGTGACCCATTAGGTTCCATTCACGTTGGCAATAAGTACAAATTATAACTCATTAATTAATTAATTAAGAGCCAGATAAATTAACACTTTAATTTATCATTAATTCACTAATTAATTAATTTGCACTTATAGATCATGAGTGGCGTCCTAGCAATGCATCATGACCACCCAAGTGAATAGGAAAGTCATATGGTAGACTATACCTATCAATGACAATGTTACTGTGTAATTAATATCCTTTCACCACACTATATCCCAATTAGTCTAAGAGTGTAGTGCGCACTCTTTAAATGACTAATTAATGATTTCTTGTTCCTGAAATATAACTTTCCATAAAAGTATAACCTTGAAACTCTTTCAAGTCATACTTTCACTTTTGCGCAAAAGACTCTTTAAGTCATATTTCAACAAGTGGCCAATCCGGGATATACTCTCCTATAATAAGGAGTGGTGAATCCTATATCGATTACTCACTATCCTTCCATGCTTCATACTATGCCCAATCTCTACCGTATGGGCTACTCTTTTACGAGCACCGAGCAATAGAGTCAAAGCATAGCAATCCACACTCAAGATACCATGGTAATCTCAAGTCTAAGGATCACTTACACCATTGCCATTAAGAGTATAATTCATTAGCACTATGAATAGTAACTCTTGGCGGATCAATCCAATGAACTTATTCTCTAACAAGCATCTACATACCAGCTTAGGTGTCGCACACCATAGTTGACGAGATCAACTACTACTTACCCTAAGTAGAGGCAAAGTATGTGCTAGTCTTCCCATATTAATGATGTCCCAATCTCATTAATACTATGACTAGGGATATTTAAGAATATAACTTTATGTGTAATAAGAGTCTCATCATTGTAACTCTTACAATCTCTTATACACAGTTAATATTCTATGAACTTTATCAAATAAACAAGTAATATTAATAACAAGTATTAAATGACAAAGAAAATGCCACATATATAAGTATAACACGAAATAAGCGTAATAAAAATCCCAAAAACCAACTTGGTTTTAGGGCATACACTAACACTGGGCCTGCGAAGATTGGAAGAAATGATGAATGCTTTCAGTTGCAAATTGTGTTGGCAATTTCAGCAAGCTGAATCATTATGGGCATTGTTCATGGTAGCCAAATACAAAGGTATGAATAGTCTACAAAATCAGCATAATTCAACAAATGTTTAGAGAAGAATGAATGAGGTTAAGCATGTAGTTCAACAATGTACTATTTCAGTTGAAGAGGAAAATATGTGGATGCTCACCACAACAGGTAACTTTACCATTTCCTCTGTATGGAATGAAATCGGAGAAAAACATGTAATTTTGGGATCTAGTAAGTTGATATGGAACAATCGATTACCATGCAAAATTTCATTATTTATGTGGAAGTTGTTGAATGACTTTTTGCCATTTCCTGATATATTAGTTGGCTTTGGATTTCATCTACCTTCTAGATGTTATTTTTTTGAAGCACAGATGGAAACAGTGGATCATGTTTTTGCGGATTGTAGCATGATTGCTTCTATATGGGATTTCTTTGAGCGATTGCTTGATTTGAAAGCTAAGGGGGTCTTCAAGGGAATACGACATAAACTTCAGCATTGATGGCTTGGTATGTCAAGCAATTCTATGTGAGGCGAGCTAGTGGTTATTTTGCCCTCCATAATTTGCTAGGAAGTTTGGAAAGCAAGGAACATCGCATTTTACGAAGGTCAGAAGACATCGAAGTGGAGGATATGTAGCAAAATTCAGCAAGTATTGATTGAAGTCACTCGAGCTAGGCCATTTCAGCAATGTTCTTTGGAGGATTTTGGATTGTTAAACATGAGAATGGTGGGTTGTTTGTTGCCACAACGCCAAAGGGGTTTAACATTGGTGTCATGGAAGAGCCCTCAACCAGGTTATGTCAAGCTGAATGTGGATGGATCATCAAGAGGTAATCCAAGCCTTTTAGGAGGAGGTGGAGTTATTAGGGATGAAGCAGGTAAGATGTTTTTCAGCTTTTCTTCTTATTTTTATTTCAAAACGAATATGGAGGCTGAATGTCTAGCATTATTGAAAGGAGTAAATCTCTGCTTATCTAATCATTTGGAACGGGTCGAAGTTGAGATGGACTCGCAGATTTTGGTAAAAATGATGAATGATGAAGCAGGGATACCTTGGAGAATAAAATCACTCATCAAGATGATCAAGTCAGCTACGGGAAGTAAGAGTTTTAATTTTTGCCATACTTTCAGAGAAGCAAATGCTGTTGCAAATGTTTTAGCTGAGCTAGCAAGTGGGGGCAAAGAATTAGCAAACACTTTGTTTTTAATGAGCTTCCAAAGCATGTAATAGGATTAGTTTTGCTAGATAGTAGACACACGCCGTACATTCGTTATAGTTAAAAAACTATTTTTATTTTTTCATCTCATGTCCTCATTTATTGAGGCAAGGCTTTATGTCCCCCTCACGTTCATATCTTAATAAAATTTAGGAGTGGCGCCCTCTCCCATGTACGGGGTTAGCCAATTAAAAAAAAACCTATTGGTACATATATTCGATAACCCAAATACAATTTGTAATATAAATAAAAATAAGTTGATGGATAAACATATTGAAAATTAAATCAACAAATTAATATTTACATATGAAATAAATCAACTGAAACAAACCAAGAAGAGATTGTTAATTGCTATAAATTTCTCTGTGTAAGACTACAAAATTCTATTGGTGAAGAATGGCGAGGAGATTGAGAAACATTTAAGTGGATGGGGTAATCTTGACATCCCTTAATTTTAAGTTTCCAGAATAAAGTGAGAAAGGTCATTCCTTAGGTTTTGTTGAGGAATGACGTTTTTAGGAAAAAGCTAGAATAAAGCCTTCCTGGTGGAAAAGGCTTTCCAACTTAAAGAGCCCATACCAAATATGAGAATGGAATGCATATGTTGAAAATGCCTTTCCATTCCAGACCATTCGCATGTATCAAATGTGGGGTAATAGAATTGAAAATTTTATGAAAAGACCGATCGGTTTTAGTTGAGGAACATATGAGTGAATGGGGAAAACTTGACACTATACAATTTTTTGTTTCTAGGAAGGAATGGGAAACACCTTTCCCAAGGTTTTGGTAAGGAATGGTGTTTCTAGGAAAAAGGTCGAATTGTATTCCACCTGGAAAGACCTTTCCAACTTACAAGACCCATACCAAACACGGGAATGAAATGGATCAGCTGGAAAAGCTTTCCATCTAGGCGATTCCTGCATACCAAACGTGGGATTAATGTAACCCTAAAACTTATCATATTTGGATGTATCTACGTGAATGCAAGATCCTAGACCTAAAAGGGATATCGAGAGTGGTGAAATGTCTCTTCGAGATTTAGTACCAAATCTATCTATTAAGGACTAAAATGCAAAACACAAAAAGTTCTCAGGGGCATTGTGATAGTACCAAATCTTGGGGGACCAAGACATGGATATACACTTTATTAAGTCAATTTTAACAAATAATACCACAAAAAAAAATCTCAAAAAATACACCCAACCCCCCAATTACCAAATCAGTCTTCTTCTTCAAAATCAAACCCGAATTCCCTAAATCCTCTAATAAAACAAATTCTCCAAATCACGAAATAAAAACCTCAAACCTTCAAATCAACCAGCAAGATTCATAACAAATTGAGTACATCCACAAAAAAATCAATAGTCAGATTGCTATAGATAAGAAATAAGAAAAAGAATCTGAGGGTTCCTCATATATCTACCCTTTCTCAACGCATTTCTTTAGACAAAGAGTGAAAAGGCAGTGATGGGTTATTAATCACTGGTGGCCACGAGCGATGGATGATGGCCAACTTGGTGTGGGGTAGTGTTGGTTTTGGATAGTGGTTTGTGAAGTTGGGTTGGTGATGGAGGTGGTTTTGATTTTGTAGTTGGAGAAGATAACCAGCGGTGGCGCGGATAGGCATGGTTGGTGGAGATAACCTGCGGCAACGTTGACAGGCGTGGATGGTGGAGGTAACTGGTGACAACAATGGTGATTATTGCAGTGGTAGCATGATTGCTAATTGATAAGTGATAATTTTATCCATTTTAGCATAGTGTTTTATATATGTTTTTAGTATATTTTGATATTTTTTATACTAAAATGGCTCAATTTCATAATTTTTCATCACATCAAGATTGCTCTAAAATTAGGGTTTTTAGTGTCAAAATTAAGATTTTGAGACAGAATTATTGTTTTGAGAAAAGAGAAAATTGCGATTTTGGTACCAAATGTTTGGGGTATTAGCAGTTTTAGTCTCTAAAGTTTGGACAAAAGCAAATCTAATACCAAATGTCCAATTTTTCAGCACATTTAGTCCTATTGACCTTCTTAAAATCTTATCAAAATCCGATTATGTGAAACTCACGTGACAGTTACGAAAGTTTTCAAAAAAAATTAAAAAAGAAAAAAATTTAATTGCCATAATTTGTGATTAAAGGCACACACGTAAATGCACTATCCAGGCGAATTTTTTCAGTTTTGTCTACTCATTTTTCATTTATGAACTCAATTTAATGCTTTTAATTACAAATTGTGGCAATTAAAATTTTTTTCTTTAATCTAGTTCTTTTTGAAAAATTTTTGTAACCGGCACATGAGTATCATGTGACCAGATTACAATAAGATTTTTGTAAAACTGGCCATAGGACTAAACATGCTAAAAAATTGAAATATTTGGTACTAGATTTGCTTTTGTCTAAACTTTAGGTATTGAAACTGTCGATTCTCCAAACATTTGACAACAAATTGGCAATTTTCTCTTGAGAAAATTAATGATCAAATTTATTTGATTTTGCAGAACTTGAATTTTGTAGGAAAATGATTACTAAATACAATTTGGATCAATTGGAGCTCAAGCAACATCAAATTCAAAGTTGATTCAAGTTGTACCATTTTATCACTTAAGTTTGGAAATTTTCAAATAATATTTTCTTCATCAAATTCTGCCAAGTCAACTATGGTTCAAATGTGGAAAAATGTCTCAACGGCATGAAAGGAATAACCAAAATTTGAGAAGGGAAAAATAGGAAGAAAAAGTGATCTGCAAGTCATGATTTGCTGCTTGCCCGCGGATCGGGTACAATTTGCAGATTTCGGCTCTTTGCAAATTGCAACTTGTTCACACAACTTTTGTAGATAATTCTAACGTCCAGTTGCATTTTGGTTTGCTCTAGAAGATATTATGAAGCTCAGGGAAGACTTTTGAGACTAAGGGAATCAAATTTCATCATTAAATCTTTAGCTTGGACAAAGATTTGAGTTAGGGTTTTTCTTATAAATAGATGGCTTTGTAGTTCATTGAAGATATGCTTGGTTTTATACTTGAAAAGGCAAGAACTAGCTTAGTAGGAGGAACACTCCCTGTAAATATTTAGAGTAGTTGATGAAAGAAGGAGTATTGGAGCCATGCTCAATCATCTATTTAGCATTTCTTACCCTATTCTTTCTAGTTTCATTCATGCATGCTTGTTTACTTTCATCTATGTACTTAAGTTCATCTTAAATATGTTAAACTAAGTTGATTCAAACTACGTTTAGAATAAAACCATGATTTTAATCCACATAGGTGGATTAAGGTTTAAGGCCACAATTCATGAATCTAATGAACTAAACATTGTTTTTGTGAAGCAAACTTTGTTGCTGATTCTCTAGCTACAATTGGTGTGAAGGAAAGGCACTATCAGATATATTCTAACATATTGGATCTTCCAAAACACGTTAGAGGTTTATTGAGATTAGATTCAATGGGAATTTGCAATTTTAGATTTTCAAAAGCGAATAGGAAAGAGCTCTAAATGTAAAGATGTTGTCTTTTAGTTTTTGTTATTGACTTTCATTCCTTTTTTGTAAAGGGAGTAGTACTTGTAGACACCAAATTTTGACACACCTTTAGGTAAAAATATGTGTGTTATTTTATTTTAGGGGGTATTTTTTATTTTTTATTTTTCGGGGTCGAGTACAATTTTCGCATATTATGACTAATGCGCCACGTCAAGGGCAAAATGGTAATTTCACCATGTAAATATTAGTTTATTTTATTTTATTTCTTAAATACATGATTTTACTATTTTTATCATTATTTATAATTTTAATAATTTTTAGGAGTCATCTAGTATTTATTTAAAATTTTAGCATTTTAAGTTTAATGGCACGTTTTTCAATGCACTCTTTTTTTACGAGAATTTTTCAAGTGAAAAATTTTATATATGCATTTTGTATATTCATAAATTTTCTGTAAAAATCTCATAATTTTTAGAGGTCGTTTAGTATTTATTTAATTTTTGTCCTTTTAAAGGCACGTTTCCCAAGAATGCGTTAATCTTAAAATTTTTGAGTGAAAATTATACTATGTGCTCTTCATGGGATAATATATTTTGTGTAAAATATTTGTGATTTTTAAAAGTCATTTAATATTTTTGTGATTTTCATAAATTTTGGTCATATTATGTCACATTTTCCAACGCACCCTTATTTAAGAATTTTTGTGTGAAATATTTTATATGTGCATTTAATATATCTATAGATTTTATAACTTTTACAGACTATTTTGTATTTATTTCAAATTGTATCCTTTTATCTATGACATGTTTTTTTTAACAGTGAATTAACTTTAAAATTTTAGTTTTTTGTTATTGTTGGATTTTCTTTTTCTAGTAATGCTAAATTTTAGTTTTAATTTTAATTTTATTATTTTATTGTATTTACCTTTTATTTTTTTTTCTAAGAAGTTCATAGGATTTTATTTTTTATTTTATTATTATTATTTTTTATTTTATTCCAATTTTTATTTTATTTTCTTACATCTTTTTCTTTTCTCTTTTATCTTTTCTTCTACTTTACAAATTTCACAAAAAAAAAAAAAAAAAAGATAATGGAACAGCAGCAGCAACTGCTGCTGCTGTTATCTTCTGCAGTTTACTTCTGCAAACACCATACTTTCAGCCATCCCCTATCACCAACTCATCCCTCTAATCACATCATAACCTCACGCCTCACCATCTGCACACACAATCACCATTCTCTCCTCTTCACTCACCACACACAGTCACTCAATTCACAAACACAGACCTCTCCATCACCCTCAGCTCTCTGCACTCACTTACACAGACACACATTCAAACACACACCGGCATTTTTCCCACACAACACACACACTCAACCATCAGTTCCGTTTTTTTCTCTCAAAAACACAGACACACTTTCTTCTTTTCTCCTTTTTCAGCTCACACACAACCCATCTGCACCATATCACAGACACCATCAGTTCCCATTTTTCTTCTCTCAAGAGAAAACACAGACACTTTTTTTTCTTCTTTTCTCCCTCTCGGCTCTCACTGCATATACACGCATTGCACCACCACCAGCTGCCAAAATCAATCCACCAGCGTTGCCAAGTTCCACCAATTTCACAGCCAAACCAGGTAAGGTTCTCGGCCCTTTTAAACTGATTTTGCGTACCATAAATTTCATGATGTTCCTACTTAAAATTTATGAATTATTGCCGCTTAATCCATAATTTCGATAGCCTTGCTGTTTGGGTTTAGACAATCATGTTTCATGAAGAAATTCAAGATTGATTTAAAAAAAAAAAGAAAAAAAAATCAGGTGAGAAATAGGAAAATTAACTAGGAAGAACGGAGAGAGAGAAGCTGAGAGAAAGAAAGAAAAAACTAGAGTATAGTCCGAAGAGAAGAGGAGTCGGAGAGTGAGAGTGAGTAGGTCGAAGAGAAGAAGAGAAGAAGAGAGTGAGTAAGAAGAAGAGAAGAAGAGAGGAAGAGAAGAAGAGAAGAAAAGAGTGAGTGAGTGAGTGAGCCGAAGAGAAGAAGAGAAGAAGAGAGTGAGTGAGTGGCCGAAGAGAAACGGCCGAAGAGAAACGGCCGAGGAGAAGTAGCCGAAGAGAAATGGCCGAAAAGAAAAATCCGAAGAGAAAAATCCGAAGAGAAATGGCCGAAGAGAAACGGCCGAGGAGAAGTAGCCGAAGAGAAATGGCCGAAGAGAAATGGCAGAAGAGAAAAGGCCGAAAAGAAAAATCCGAAGAGAAAAATCCGAAGAGGGAGGCTAAAGAGAAAAATCCGAAGAGGGAGACCAAAGAGAATATTGGCTGAAGAGAGGGAGGCCGAAGAGAAAAATCCGAAGAGAAAAGGCCGAAGAGAAAAATCCAAAGAGGGAAGCTGAAGAGAGAAAATCCAAAGAGGGAAGCTGAAGAGAGAAAATCCAAGGAGAATATTGGCCGAAGAGAGAGAGGCTGAAGAGAGAAAATCCGAAGAGAATATTGGCCGAAGAGAGGGAGGCCGAAGAGAAAAATCCAAAGAGGGGAAAACCGAGGATAAGAAAAGAAAATTTGTAGCCGAGACTTAGTTTTTTTTTTTTCTTTAGTTATTTATTTTCATCATCTTCATCTAATTATATTACATTTTGCTCCCCTTAGATGCTTAATTGTTTAATTATGCCCTTCAATACTTTAATTTACTTCATTTAAGTCTTCATTTTATTTTAATTGGCCCCTAGAATTTTGTAGTTTCTTTCAATTACATCTAAGTTAATTACAATATGTTCTAATATGTCTGAAAATTGCAATTCTATACCCCTTAGTCTGCTGAAATTGCAAATTTGTCCCTAAATATTGCTGAAATTATGTTTTCACCCCCCTAGGTTTGCTCTAGTTCACCTTTTTACCCCATATATTACTGGAATTGTATTTTTGACCTTAGGATATTGCTGGGATTGTATTTTAGCCCTTGGATATTGCTGAAAATCATAAATTTGGTCCCCAGTGTTGCTGAAAATTGCATTTTTGCCCCCCAACCTTGCAGAAATTTTATTTTTGTCATTATGTTTTGCTGGAATTACATTATTGCCCTCCAATATTGCTGGAATTTCATTTTTTAACCCCCAAGTTTGTTGAAATCATATTTTTGGCCTTAAGTGTTGCTGGAAATTTTATTTTTGGGCATTTTGCTTGCTGGAATTTATTGTTTCATCCTTCATACTTGCTGGAAATATTTCTAAGTCCCTTAAACTTGCTGGGATTTCATTCCCAAGTCTTATGTTTGCCGGAACTTTTATTCTAAGCCCCCTAACCTTGCTTGAATTTACTTTTTTATCCCCAATTTTAAATATTTCATATTTTTATACTTTAAATAGTGGTACCTTGACATGTTTGTTGATTTTCTTAGCAATTTGTACCGGGTTTACGAATGGGAGGTACCTCTATTACCCTTTTATTTTTCTTTATGTGCTTTTACGTGCTCCTATGTGTTTTTCTATGTGTTTTTATGTATCTTTGTGCTTATAATTTTATCCATGTGCGAGTGTTTATTTATTTATGTCGTATTATTTACTCGAATTTAATTTTTGATTATTCAAAGAAATGTAATAGATAGATAATATATTCTATTTAGCAAAATTCTTTGTATTTAGATAGTTAATGTAATAGATAGTTTATGTTTTATCTATTTAATTAAAACCTGTGTATTTTAGATAGAAAGTGTAATAGATAGGTTAGATAGGATATCTTTTATTCTTTTTTCTATTTTTAGATTGTAATTAGGTTATTCTCCGGTGTAATAGTTAGGGCTTTGTGTGCTATGTGTGCTATGTGCCTATGTGTTTTATTTGCTTTTCTTTAGGACTTTGCATCTAGAATATCATGCCTATGTGTTATGTGCTCCTATGTGCTATTATTTGCTTTTATGTGATTATTGCTTTAATACATGCTTTATTTATTTACTTGCTTTAATTATATATGTGTATCGTCGCCACACTAGTCCAAAGCTAGTTGTGGTTAATTCCGGTTTCTTCGCTAGTCCAACGCTAGCGGAGAACTTATAGAAAATAGGCTAGTCCAATGCTAAGCCTTTAGGTCATTTTAGTATTAGGGTCATTTCTCGCGTGTTCATTCTATGACATTTCACACACATTTTATCTTTTTAGGCTTTTTCCCATTTTCTATGAATTTTTATATATACTTTATAACTTATTACTTATTTCTACAACTATCTAGTGCATAACATTTAGGCTCCACTACACATAGAATTTTAGGTCATTTGTGTGATTTGACTAGAAATAGTCATCTACTCACGTGGGAAGCGATGGCGTACATGTCGTTCTCCCCTCCGTGAGTAGGAACAGTTAGTCACGAGTCCATTAGTCTCCCGTACCCGTTATGTTGCATCCCTACTTTCTTTGTCCACTTACTATCTATGCTACTATTTTCCTTTTCTTTTGCATTCTATTTTGCACCTAAACTCGTGACTCCGTCGAGGTCTACATTCGGGTTTCGCAATTAATGCGATAATTCCAACTAAACCTCAATGGAACATTTTGTCCCTTAACGATACCCATTTTTAGGACTAGATTTGCATTCATATAGTTGCATCCAAATGTGATAAAATCTTAGGGTTACATTAGGAAAATTTAGACTAAACCTCGCAACTAGTTTCGGCTAGGTTGAAAGGGTGCCTTAGGCGCAAGCCTTTGCCTTCCCTTTCTTCAACTGTGACTCCCGAACCTTTTTCTCTTGTTTTTCAAAGACCTAGAGTTGTCTAAAAGGGTTTTTTTATTTTCTTACATTTTTTTTTCTCAAAAATCATCTTCTAAATAAATCATTCTTGATTTTCTCATATTTTACAAAATATTTTTTTGGTGACTTGGTACACCAAAACTCAATACCAAGTGGCGACTCCGTTTCTTTTTTAAAACCCTTTTCAGACTCTATTTTTTAGGCCCAAAAATCGTCGCAATTTCAAAGTCCCATTTTAGGCCTTTTTCTTTTATTTTTTAAAAAAATAAAGCAGTTGTTTGTCATATTTTATCGAATCATCTTTTACAAAGCATTTTCTAAAAAATGATTTTTTACAAAAAATTTACACGTTTCTTTTTCCAATAAACAAAATCACATTTAATACTTCCTTTTCCTTTTTCCGACTTCCTCACACTTTATCATCATTTATTATTTCCTTCCCTTTCGAAAAATGGGGCGCGACAGTACTCCTTATTTAAGTATTGAAGAAGTGTTTTGAACTTGTCTACTTTATTTAGATTCATGTAACACTTGAGGTAAAGTTTATGTCCCCCTCAATTTCGTTATATTAATAAAAATTTGGGAGTGGCGCCCTCCCCCGTGTACGGGGTTGGCCTTTGAAAAAAATAATAATAATAATGCATGCAAATCTTTACCACAAGAGTAAGAAAGCTCATGTATTAGTAGTCTTCTATTCATAAAGAGATCTAGTTTGGAGTACAAATGGAATTAAATCCTAACATGAATAAAAATCATCATGGCTATAAGCTAGACTTTCATATTTGGTGGATTCTTAAGCCTAGTCAACTTTGTTTAACTAATTTCTTTATAGTTTATTTACTAGAATTTGATTTTCCTACCAATCTACCATCTCTCAAGTTTGATTATTTAGATAATAAAGCAAGTTAGTAGCTTTGGTAGTTGCTAAATCTTGTTTCCTCGTGAGATCGAACCTAATACTTAGCACAACTACAATTGACCCATCCACTTGTAGAACGAGTATTAGGTTATAAATTTTATTACTTGTTTGTGTGAATTGCACCTTATTTTTGGGGTTAATTTTGCAGGTAATGGAGGCAGCTGTGGTGGTTCAAGTAGTTTGGTGATGATGGCTTAGGCTAGTGAAAGTTGGTTTCAAGGCAGTGATTGATAGTTTGGTGATGAAGGCCATTGGCTTGGAAACTAGTAGTGGCTATGGGGTTTGGGGTTGCTATGCTGGTGGTTCTTGGCTATGATTCGGGGCTTATGGGGGGGGGGGCGAGGTTGGCTTTGGCAATTGATCGTGGGTATTGGAGATGGCGAGAGAATAGTGAACTGATAGATAGAAGCTACTGCTTTGGCTAGTTTGTGTGGCAACCTTGGTGCGAATTGTTGTATTGTTGATGCTTGGATGGTGGTGGTTCAATGGTTGTGGTATGGTGGTGATCAAATTGGTGGTTTGGACTGATGATGACGACAGCTGTTGATGGTGGATGGACAATGGCTTGGGACTGACTGGTGACTGTGAGTTTGTAGGGTTGATTATGGTGAAGGTGGTTGTGCAACCGTGTGTGAACGTGCGTCGTGTATGTGTGTGTAGTGTGATAGTGTGTGTGAACACCTGTATTGTTTGAAACTGTGTGAAATAAAAATAAAATAAAATAAAAATACAACCTTATTTACACAAATGAGAATAGACTCGACAATCAGGCCATATCTACCGAGTCCATTTTCACCAACAAATTTCTCTTTTTTTCCCTATTTCTCCTTTTCTCTTTTTTTCTTTTATATTTTTTTAATGGTATAAAAATGCAAAAAAATGACTAAGACTTGGACAACGTGTCATTCAATAACAAACATTCCAAAGAAATACCAAACAATCTCTAAAACCACCAAAAATTAAGAAAGACGCCCAAAAGTATAAAAATACGATTAGGCACTGAAATGAAAAAAAAAGGTTTTTACAAGTCAAAATTACCATTTTTTCCCATAACTTGACTAATTTAGCATATTTTGCACAAAAATTACAATTGATTTGAAAAGTCAAAAGTGCCCCCTAAATATTTAAAAATCTAAAAGGTGTGTCAAAATTTAGTGTCTACAACTACACGTTTACTTAACCACCACCTTCACCTTACTGTCACCACACTTTAACTCACAACTTCCCACTTCAACTAACTGATCACTTACACACTTCCTCACGGAATCACGCTTACAATTTTCACTCGCTCAAACCCCAAATCATCGTTCGCACTCACACATACTTTGCACAACACACACATAAACAGCCACTAACACACACAAAACACAAATGCACACACACCATACACACATCACACATGCACAGAGGACAACATACCCTCACCACATCATAGAAGTGGCATCCTAGCCTCTCCGTTACCCCATCATTTTGGCAAAGTATTTGATAAGTGAAAAATTTACCTACTCTATTATATATTTTATTACATGTTTTTAGTATATTTTAAGTAATTTTGTCTTCAAATACTTCTATTTTCCATAATTAGGGTTTTAATCCCAGAATTAGGGTTTTTAGGCAGAATTATTATTTTGAGTTATTTAATGCACAATTTTTGCACACTTTTATATATTTATGATATTTAATCTCAATTTAGATCAATTGGAGTCAAAGTGGATCAACATCAAAGTGGATTCAAGTGATTAAATTGATTGAACATTAAAAAAAATTATTGAAGAATAAATTATGCAAAATTCAGTAGATTGAAAATTTTTAGCAAAAATACATGGAAATGCGTGAAAAAGGATGCATATACATGGAATTCCAACTTAGCAAGTAAAAAAATCAAGGGGGGCCATTTTAGGTGGATCTGTGAGTTATGATGTGCGATTTTGCCACCAACTGATCAACATTGACCTAGGGTTTTGGTTGGATTGCAACTTGCATAATTTTTCTAGCTATTATGTAGACTTTTCTGTTGAAGATAGGGTTTTGATAGCTAAAGATTACACTGAGAACACAAATGAAGACTTTTATATTAGTGTATGCCCTAAAACCAAGTCAGTTTTTAGGATTTATATATTGCACTTATTTCATGTTATACTTATTTATGTGGTATTTTCTTTATCATTTAATACTTGTTATTTCTATTACTTGTTTATTTGATAAAGTTCATAGAATATTAACTGTGTATAAGATATTGTAACAGTTACAATGATAAGACTCTTAATACACATAAGCTATATTCTTAAACATTCCTAATCATAGTATTAATGAGATTGGACATCGTTAATATGGAAAGACTAGCACGCACTTTGCCTCTACTTATGGTAAGTAGGAGTTGATCTCATCAACTATGGTGTATGACACCTAAGCTGGTATGTGAATGCTTGTTAAAGAATAAGTTTATTGGATTGATCTGCCAAGAGTCACTATTCATAGTGCCAATGAATTGTACTCTTAATGGCAATGGTATAAGTGATCCTTAGACTTGAGATTACCATAGTATTTTGAGTATGGATTGCTATGCTTTATCTCTATTGCTCGATGCTCGTAAAAGAGTAGCCCGTACAGTAGAGATTGGTTATAGTATGAAGTATGGATGGATAGTGAGTAATCAATATAGGATTCACTACTCCTTATTATAGGAGAGTATATCCCGGATTGGCCACTTGTTGAAATATAACTTAAAGAATCTCAAATTTTGCGTCAAAATCACAACACTTTGCATGAATTGAGCATGAGTTTTCAAAGATGCACAAATTGCAAAATTTGAATTTACTTTCCAACCCAATTATGCACACATGTTTCTTTGAGCATATTAATCATAAAAGCAAGGCCAAACATCATATAATCTCATTAAATCACCAAATGACCTTTTTGCTCGAAAAGTTTATCAATTATGAATAATGACTTTCATCAATTCCAACTTCTTAAACACCTCATATATCACATAATACACATGTTAAACATTCTCATTAGCATGAAATGTTAAAGAAGAAGGGATTTAAGAGTTAAACCCATGATTGTAACATCTTGAATCAAACTTGATCTTCAAATTCCAAATTGCATACCTACAAAACAAATCAAAACAAATATACTTTAAACTACGTAATACATAGCAATACCAACTAAAATTTCGCAAAAATATTGAAAACGTTGGGTTGCCTCCCAACAAACGCTTCATTTAGAGTCTAGAGCTAGACTTTGTAGATGTAAGCTTCAATTTTGAGGACCATAACCCAAAGAATTCTCCACTCCTTTGGGTGTAGATATGTCAATGAAGTGTAGTTAGTCCTTCCTTCTCAAGGTGCTTCTGCTTGCGCTCCCAAGTCCTAGAAATGAAACATTAGGCACTTTATCATCCAAATCATCAAGTAAGTACATGTTAAAAGTAGAAGAGGGATGTCTCATCATTTCATCCAAGTCAAAAGATATTTTATCATCCACTACTTTTAATTTTAATGTGCCAATTTTCACGTCAATTATTGCACCGGCGGTAGCAAGAAAAGGTCTACCATGTATGATAGGCATGTTTATATCATCCTCCATATCTAAAACAACAAAGTCAACCGGGATGATAAACTTATCCACTTTTATTAAAACATTTTCAAGAACACCAAGTGGATGCCTAATGGACCTATCGGCTAGTTGTAATGTAATGTTTGTACTTTGAACTTCCTTAAAGCCTAGCCTTCTAACTATTGACATGGAGATTAATGACACACTAGCACCTAAATCACATAAAGCATTGGAAAAATTAACATCACCAATAGTGCATGGGATAGAAAAACTCTCTGGATCCTTAAGTTTTTGGTGGCAATTTGTTTTGGATCCTTGCCCTACATTCCTCCATGAGTGCTACGGTTGCAAAGTCATCAAGACTTTTCCTCCTTGTCAAAAGGTCCTTCAAAACTTGTTGTACTTAGGAACCTGCAAAAATGCATCTACAAAAGGAATGTTAACATGTAATTGCTTGAGCATTTGTGCAATCTTCCCAAACTCCTTTTCTTGTTTTTCATTTTTAAGCCTTTGTGGAAATGGAATTTGTGTTGGAAGAGGAATAGTTTGTGATTGAGAATTCATATTTTCAATAATAACTTCATGATCACTAACTATTTCCTTCCCTTTTTCCTCTTTTTCATCTTTTTCACTCCCACATTCTTCAATGATTGGTTCTTTTAACACTCTACCACTTCTCAATGCAATTGCTTGGACTTGTTCCTTAGGATTAATTTGGGTTCTACTTGGTAACTCCCCTTTTTTCCTAAGGTCTAATTGTTCGGCAATTTGAGCAATTTGATTTTCTAAAGATCTTGCCATTCCTATCATTCTACCTTCAAATTGCTCAACCCTTTCCATTATCTTCTCATTTGCTACTTCCCAAGCTGGCTTATTTTGGAAAAACCCGAGTTGAGTTATCATCTTTGGCTCCCTCCACCCAAGATTTGGATGGTTTCTCCACCCGGGATTATATGTGTTTGAAAAAGGATTATTAGAAGAAGAAGGCTTATAGTTATTGACATATTGAACTTGTGCACATGAACATGGATCATGAGAATCACCACACAAATGAAATATGCAACACTTGATGAATTTTGAGTACTAGAGACATGCTTATTGAAAACATTCATCATATTTTGCATTTGAGCTCTAAGCATATCTAAAGTATCAATTTCATACATACCATGTGTTCTTCTAGGATTACCTCTTTCATTCGCCCATTGATAGTGGTTTGCTGCCGTCTCTTCAATCAACTCTTGGGCTTCTTCTGCCGTCTTTGCCATGAGAGCTCCCCCTGTGGCTGCATCTATATTGATTTTGGTTTGATAATTAAGTCCATTATAGAAGGTTTGAATTATTAACCAATCGGAAAGTCCATGGTGTGGACATTTTCTTATTAAGTCCTTGTATCGGTCCCAAGCCTCATAAAGAGACTCTCCTTCGCATTGGTTGAAATTTGTAATGTACATCCTTAGTCTTGTGGTCTTTCCTGGTGGGAAATTTTTGTTCAAGAATGCTTTGGAAAGATCTGTTCAAGTTGCAAAGGTATTTGATGGGTAGGCTTGAAGCCATTGCTTGGCTTTGTCTCTTAAAGAGAATGGAAATAATTTTAACCTTATGACATCTTCAGAAACACCATTTAGTTTAATTGTATCACACATTTCCATAAAATTAGCCAAGTGTGAGCATGGGTTTTCATTAGCATTACCACCAAATTGATTTTGTTGACCATTTGAATTAAACCCAGCTTAAGTTCAAAGTTATTTGCATTTACCGGTGGTCTTATAATGCTTGTGTGAGAACTGGTTGGATTCGGCATAGCAAAATCTCTTAAAGAACGAGTTTGAGGGTTAGGATTTTGATTTACCTCCTCCATGGTTACCTCAATTTGTTCTTGATGTTGAGATGTACTTGAGGTGTCACCAATCTCCTCAACCTTAGCTTGTTCTTCTTGCCTTTGTCTCCTTGCCTTCCTTGCGGTTCCTTCTATCTCCAAATCAAATGGAAGCATGATTCTTAAGCTCCTATGCATACACCTACAAAAGAAAAGAAAAATAATGATTTACAAGCAAATATGTACAAAGTTTAGATTAATAAAGTTAGCTTTGGCCTTAGTATTGCCTTGATTCCCCGGCAACGGCACCAAAAACTTGACGTGGTGTAGATTAGGTATAACAATTATGAACAAAAACACACAAATCAAGTAATAAAAACCTAATCTCTCAACTTATTCTGCAAGTGCACGGGTCGGTTGTAGTATTTGGAGTATTAGGTGTCGAATCCCATGAGGAATCAAATATGTGCAATTACTAGAGCTTTGTCACTAACTTTTATTATCTAAACACAAATGAAAATAACATTTATATGGTATCCCTTCAATAGAGTAGATATATGATTGAGAACTTTTGTAGAATTCAAGCTAAGAAGTCTAGAATATAGATTCCACTAATGAACCAAGCATGAATGACCTACTAAGTGTTATCTTGCTTTGTTTAGAATCCAATTCCATTTGTGTCATAACTAGATTTCTCTATGAAATGACAGGATTTCAACTATTCTCATGATGAAACCTTATGAAATTATGAATTGTAGTGATTCACTTAAGCCTCCATTATTCTCATATGAAAGTCTTAAGCATTACTTGTTCATTTTCCATTGTTACATGCATCTCTCAATGTCCAAGTAGCAACTAAATAACTTGTTGAAGTTGGCCAAGCAAAAACAAGTGTTAAAACTTGAACAAGTAAATAAACAAATGCAAACTTAGTAAGTGCAAGAAGTTAAATTATGTTTGTTGATTCATTAGCTTCATCTATGGTCTAGATGAAGCCTTTAGTTCAACATGGTTAATGAAACAACTAAAAGTTCAACTTCAAAGATAGAATTCATGGCAACTATTGAAAGGTAAAAGAGACAGTGTTTGAGAATTACTCAACCAATATGAGAATTAGTCCTCTTCTTTATTCACCTTCAAAAGATTGCACTACAAAAGTCTCTTACAATGTTCCTCACCACTCTATTGAAGGATTGAGAGAATTCTACTAATTCTCTCCAAACTAAGTATAAAATTTAAGATTATAACTACTTTCTATTCTAAAACTTGTTACAAATACTTTACAAATGACTTCTATATGTAGACAAATGTTCCTCGAGTCATTTTTCAACTTGCATAAATCATTAATGCATGGAAATGATGAAGATTTGCTTGGGGATTCCAAATGGGCACAAAAGTCTTCATTTATGCTTCCAATGTATTCTCCCACTTGCAGAATCCTATCTTCATCTAAAAATGTCTGCAAAAACCAGTTGGAAAAGGATGCAAGTTGATGCCCTGGAAAGTCCAGCCAACGTGCGATACGCGGTAATCATCCGCGTATCCCATCCGCGAATCACATCCTATGGCCCCCACTTGATTGTTTTATTTTTGTTGAACTAGACCTGATGTGTGCAGGCATTTTCCACATATTTCCAAGCATTTTGGTGAAGAATTGGATTTTTTCATTGTTTTGCTCAACTGTTCCTTCAAGTTTGTTCAATCAACTTTAACTCTTTGAATCACCATTGAATTTGTTTTTCCTTGACTCCAATTGATCCAAAATAAGTTTTAGTATGATGAACCTGCAATTATACACAAGAATTGTGCATTAATTTGCTTAAATAAAAATTTCGCCTCAAAAACCCTAATTCTCATGAATTGTTGAAAAATGAGTCATTTGCAACCAAAAATACTATAATTATACTTAAAATGTCATCTAAAACATATAATAATATTGGTAAGTTTATTACTTATCAGGGCTAATTTAGGATAAATTAACTTAAAGGACTTATTTATAAATATTATAAGTCTTGCTAGAAATTAGTTTCCTAAAAGGATTTAAGGAGCTTTTTGGTTTCCTTTTGGAATAGGTTTCCTAATGGAATAGGTTTCCTAAAGGAATAGGATTAGCTTAAGGTAAGCTTCCTAAATTTTCTTGGTTTCCAATTGCTTGTGTTTCCTTAAAGACTAAGATACCACATCTATAAATAAGTCCATACCTTGACTCTTAAACGATTGATGAAACATAACAAAGATTTAGAGAGAGAAAAATTGAGAGGAGAGAGGTGGTTCTCTACACAAGAAATCCACTACATCTCTCTCTTTCTAAAGGTTAGGGTTTTGTTTTCTTTCTCTTCTTGTTCTTGTGTTCTTCATGATATTCAAGGGAGCTAGCACTCAAAAGGCAAGACAAGTAAGCCCAAAGGTTCCTAAAGATCGTGTTCATGTGGATACCATTAGAGGCTCAACACTTGGGGAGCTTTTCATGGTAGATCAACATCTTCATCAAATAGGATCATGCCCTATGAAGCTTAGAAATCTTCTATGCTTGAGGTATTTGTGTTAAACAGCCTTTAATCGTATAGATTATATCAAAGAGATCAATGACTAAGGTAATAAATTTTTAAATTTTCCACTGCATTACTTCCCTTATTACCTTACATTTTAAGCCAATTTTGGAGCTCAAGAAAAAATCTTCATCATTTCATGCATTTAGTGTATTTGCAAGTTGGAAAATGACTTGTGAAAATTTTGTCTATAAATAGAAGTCATTTGTAATATACTTGTAGGATGTTGTTAGACGTTTAGATAGGTATTAGAGTTTGGTTAGTGAAATTCCAAGAGAATTAGTAGAATTCTCTAACAAATTCAATAGAATAGTGAACATCTTGTATTCAAATCCTTTTATTTCAACCTTTGGAATAGGAATATAAGTCTTGAAGCTTAATTCATTCTTGAATAAGCTTTTCTAAACTCAATCTCTTTTATTTCCTTAGTTGAATCATGAACTCTTGCATTAAAGTTGAAGTTTTTGTTGTTTCATTAGCAACGTTGCGCAAAAAGCTTCATCTAGAATGTAGATGAAGCTAATGAATCTTAAAGTATGATTTAATCTATCTTAACTTGCTAAGCTTGCACTTTTTTATTTATTTGTTCAAGTTTTAACACTTGTTTTTGCTTGGCCAACATGAACAAGTCATCTAGTTTTTATTTGACATTAACGAATGCATCTAACAATGGAAAGTGAACAAGTACTACTTAAATAACTCATATGAATATAATGATACTTAAGTGGATCAATACAATTCATGTTTTGATAAGATTTCATCATGAAGATAGTTAGAATCTTGTCATTTCATTGTGAGAACAACTTAGATTCATATGGAATTGGATTCCAAACAAGACAAGGTAAAACTTGGCAAACATCCATACAATACTTTGATTCATTAGTAGATTCTATATTCTAGATTAGTTGATATTTGTATTCTACAAGTTGTTTGATAATCTTATACCTATTCTGTTGAAACTTCCTTCCCAACAACCATTTCAAGTCAACTTGTTATCGTTTAGATAGTATTTTTAGTGATAAAGCCTTATTACTTGCAAATAATTTGATTCCTTGTGGGATTTGACACCTAATACTCTACATATTATAATTGACCTGTATATTTGTGGAACAATGGGAGATTAGGTTTTTATTAATTGATTGGTGTTTTTTGCTTTAATTTTCCATACCTGATCCAAACTCTTATTAGTATTTATACCGGTTCTTCAAATGCGAGGTATTCCTATATCCTAAATCCTCCTTACATGCTACTATGTGTTTTCTTATGTGTTTTTTTTATGTGCTTTTGTATGTGTTTATTATTTTTTATTTTTTGAGAATTTAATTATGCTATGTTTTTTATTCAATTTTTAACTTCACAATTATTTGGAAGAATGTAATAGATAGGTTATAATTTCTTTTATCTAACAAAAATTTATATTTAGATAGGCAATATAATAGATAAGTTATATTTTTCTTTTATTTAACAAAATTGTTATGATAGGAAATGTAATAGATAAGTTTGATATGTCATTTATCTTATTTTTTCTCCTTTTAGATTGTAGTTAGGCTTTCCCAATATAATAGCTAGGGCACTGTGCTTGTGTGTTTATTTGCTTTCCTTAGGATTTTTGTATCTAGATATTATGCTTATTTGTTATGTGCTCTAATGTGGTCTATGTACTCTTATGTGTTTATTTACTTTTATTATGCTTTTATTCATGTTTTATTTGTGATGTCACCACATTAGTCCAATACTAGTTAGAGTTTTTCTCCATTCCTTGCTAGTCCAACACTAGTGAGGATTTATAGAAATAGGTTAGTCCAATGCTAGACTCTTTGATTCCTCATGGGTTTGTAACATCATTTTCATGCAATTCATCACACTTACATGCATTTTTCTATTTTTAGGATTTTTTTTCTCATTTGTATGGTATTTTCCATATATTATCCCTTCCCCTGTACATGTATAATGCATGATATTTAGATCTGCATCTCATACAGAATTTTAAGATAGAGAGTCACTTGCTTGTTTAAGTTAGAAGAGCCACCCTTCGAATATGAGAAATGGATGAGTATGGCTCTCATAACCTTAGCACACTATCTAGCCCTTTGTAAGAAGGAAATTTTTGTCACAAGTCTTAGCCTTCTGTACCCATTATGTTGTATTCCCTTTCATTGGTCACTTATATCTATATAAGTGATAATTGTAAAAGTGTAGTAGTTTTTTATAGGGTTTTAGGTTAGATTTTTAGGGGTTTTCATTGTTTTCCTTTATTTCATTGCTATTTATTCTCATTGGTTGAGTTGGATGTTAAGTAATGAACATGTGTGATTCACATGTGTTATTGTCTTGTGTTTGTAGGGTTTACGCATTTCATTACCAATTTAGATTAATTTGGATGGAAATTGAAAGATATGTTAAGATGATTTGAAGTTGGTGATGAGTTAAAGCTAAGAATCCCTCAAAGTGGTACAAAAAAGCAAATGAAGCAAAGGAATTAGAGTGGAAAGGTTTTTGACTGCAACAACATGATTCAATGATTTCGTGATAACATGAGCTAGAAACATTGAATTGGAATGATTTTTGAGGCATTTTGAAGCTAAGAGCATTCTTTACAATTCATATGAGATATCAAAGTTCAGTTCTTACATTTTTATTACCAAACATCCAAATTACTGAAGCATATTTACGCTGCGATGCTCTTCCAACCAATTCTTAGTATTTCGCCTACATCTCAGCTTACAAACCTCCAAATGACCTAATTTTTTATCGCATTGGAAAGCTCTCTCAAAGGACTATAACTTGTATTTTTTGAGAAAAAGCTAAGTCGGTCAAATTTCTATCCAAGCCCATCCCTGTATCATGCATAGTTACGAGCACGGTTATGGATAGAATGTTGGCTCAAAGAATGCAAAAAGAGAGAAAACTTTCTAGCTGCATCCGCGGCCTTATCCACGCATGGATACGAGCTAAAAACCTGTGATTTTAAGCATTTTTTGGGCGAAACTTAAGGGATTCAACACATATCTCTCTTAAAAAAAGCAGCAGCTCTTTATTAAAGTTCTAGAGCAACACATGGCCTATAAATAGGGAGATTAAAGCCCTAGAAAGGGAGAGACACATCTTTCACACACTTTTACACACATCTAAGCAATTCAATGTAGAAAGAAGAAAAGTATAGTAGAGGAACAACTTAAGGCTTTCAAGGAGCAAAGCAAGAAGAGACTTCATCAAGATTCAAGGGAAGATTCAAGAAGGCTGCATGAGAATGAATTTTTCTCATCTTTTCTTGTTTATTTATAGATTTATTCTTGTAATTATGAATTAAGTTGTTTAGATCTACATGGGATGAACTCTAAACTATTTTGTTCTTGACTTTATTCTTGATTTAATGGGAAACCCACTCTATTTTTAGATTTATTCATGAATTATATTGTGGTTGAATTGGGATTTGCTGGCTATCGCGTCCCAAAAAATTCGAAAGCACGGGTTGGCCCGGGACTATCGCGCCTCAAAAAGGTGATCCGTTCCGGTTCGGTCCGGTGACCCTTTTCAAAAATAAAATTTTTTGGAAAAACTACGCCTAGTGTGAGAAAAATCAAGTTTTTAGTGAAAAAGTATATTTTAAACAAAATGGTATTTTGAAAAACAAAACAAGGCCGAGACTACAAATGCCACAATTTTGGCCAACTAATTTTGAAAAAGGGTTTTATTTTAAAAATGGAGTCGCCACTTGGTATTGAGTTAGGGTGTACCAAGTCACCAAAAAAATCATTTAATAAAACAAAAATAAAAATTTTAGAAAAATGTTTGAAAATCCTTTTTCAACTCCGATTTACAAAAAACGAGAGAAAAAGTTCCGAGAGTCATATTTGAAGAAAGGGAAGGCAAAGGCTCACAGCCTAAGGCACCCTTTCTACCTAGCCAAGGCTACTTGCCAAGATTAATCGAAATTTCCTAAATTAACCTTAAATTTTATCGCGTTTGGATGTATCTAAATAGATGCATGTCCTAAGTCTAATGTGAATATTAGGGGGTGTCGGAATGTTCCGTCGAGCTTTGATTGGGATTATCACATTAATTGCGAAACTCGAGTCGAGACCCTAGTGGGAGTCACGAGTGTATAATGCAAGATGCGATGCAAAAAGAAAAGAAAAATAGTAATATAGGTAATAAGTGATTGAAGAAATTTGGGAAGTGCAACATAACGAGTACGAGAGGCTAATAACTCGTGACTGACATTTTACTACTCACGGAGGGTGGAACAGCCTGTCAACCCACCGCTTCCCACGTAAGTAGACGACTATTTCTAGTCGAAACACACAAAATGACCTAACTTCAAAGTGAAAGGCAACCTAGATGTCATGCACAGTCAAATACTGAAAATAAATTATAATAATAATAAAATATATACAAAAAAATCATGCAAATATGAAAAATTCTAAAAAAAGAAAATGTGTGTAAAATGAGATGAAAGTGAAACTATCACTAGAATAACCTAAGGGTCTAGCATTAGACTAACCCGTTCTAGAAATTCCCCACTAGCATTGGACTAGTGGAGAAGCGAGAAAACCACAACTAGCATTGGACTAGTGTGGTGACTGTAGACACTAATATTTTATTTTAATTTAATTAGTCAAGATTAAACAAATTAAATTAGTATTGATTAATTTAAATTAAATTAAAGTCATTTTATAAGTTCATTTATGTTTGGACTTATAAGTTGGACCATCAACATGGGCCTCAAGTTCAAGTATAATGTCCAATAAATTAAAAGTGGATTAATTTTATTAATTCACATTGGACTATTTGGGCCGACCCATTAATTAAAGCCTATTTTAATGGGTTTCTTAACCCAC